>OZ035840.1:1938318-1998318 GCA_964034765.1 Knipowitschia caucasica | reverse complement strand
GAGCTGGAGCTGGGGCTGGAGCTGGGGCTGGGGCTGGGGCTGGAGCTGGGGCTGGAGCTGGAGCTGGGGCTAGAGCTGGGGCTGGAGCTGGGGCTGGAGCTGGGGCTGGGGCTGGGGCTGGGGCTGGGGCTGGGGCTGGAGCTGGGGCTGGAGCTGGAGCTGGGGCTGGGGCTAGAGCTGGGGCTGGGGCTGGAGCTGGAGCTGGGGCTGGGGCTGGGGCTAGAGCTGGGGCTGGGGCTGGGGCTGGGGCTGGAGCTGGAGCTGGGGCTGGAGCTGGGGCTGGAGCTGGGGCTGGAGCTGGAGCTGGGGCTAGAGCTGGGGCTGGAGCTGGGGCTGGAGCTGGGGCTGGGGCTGGGGCTGGGGCTGGGGCTGGAGCTGGGGCTGGAGCTGGAGCTGGGGCTAGAGCTGGGGCTGGGGCTGGAGCTGGAGCTGGGGCTGGGGCTGGGGCTAGAGCTGGGGCTGGGGCTGGAGCTGGGGCTGGAGCTGGAGCTGGAGCTGGGGCTGGAGCTGGGGCTGGAGCTGGGGCTGGGGCTGGGGCTGGAGCTGGGGCTGGAGCTGGAGCTGGAGCTGGGGCTGGAGCTGGGGCTGGGGCTGGGGCTGGAGCTGGAGCTGGGGCTGGAGCTGGAGCTGGGGCTGGAGCTGGGGCTGGGGCTGGGGCTGGAGCTGGGGCTGGGGCTGGGGCTGGAGCTGGGGGGGCTGGGGCTGGGGCTGGGGGGGCTGGGGCTGGGGCTGGGGCTGGAGCTGGAGCTGGGGCTGGAGCTGGAGCTGGGGCTGGGGCTGGGGCTGGGCTGGGGCTGGGGCTGGGGCTGGGCTGGAGCTGGAGCTGGGGCTGGAGCTGGGGCTGGAGCTGGGGCTGGGGCTGGGGCTGGAGCTAGAGCTGAGGCTGGAGCTGGAGCTGGGGCTGGAGCTGGGGCTGGAGCTGGGGCTGGGGCTGGAGCTGGAGCTGGGGCTGGGGCTGGGGCTAGAGCTGGGGCTGGAGCTGGGGCTGGAGCTGGGGCTGGGGCTGGGGCTGGGGCTGGAGCTGGAGCTGGAGCTGGGGCTGGAGCTGGAGCTGGAGCTGGGGCTGGAGCTGGAGCTGGGGCTGGAGCTGGGGCTAGAGCTGGGGCTGGAGCTGGAGCTGGAGCTGGAGCTGGAGCTGGGGCTGGGGCTGGAGAAGCAATGGTGACAGTAGTGTAACACTTATGATAAATTACAAAATGAAGATTTTTATTATGGTTCGTAGTTTAGTTGAAGGAAAAAAAAAAGAATATTTACAATATGTACAATATTTACAATATTCACAAAGTGCACTTCATTATCATCATCATCAAGCTCTGGCTGTTATTGTCTGTCCATAGTCCATAGATAGGTGCGCTCTCGGCCACTGTGTTGAATCTGACTGTATAGAGTTTCGTACCTGCCATCTAACATGGCGGCTTAGTGACGGTTGCTATGTACGTCACGTGGTGGCGCAAAACCTCTATTGGCTCGTTGCAACACATCAGTATAGGCGTCTGAAAAGCTCTGAAACAGAGTCTGGACAACAGAAATCAAAGGGTTTCCTAAACTAGAATACTGAAGACGGTTTGGTGGAACTCGCTGACGACCTGAGCGGCGTAAACATCATCCACTAGTTTGAGAGTTGCAACGATGTTGAGGTCGGCTATTAATGAATCAGATTGGTCGTTTGCAGAGTCAGTGGTCATTGGGGGCAAGGGAAATTCTTCCGGTTGCTCAAGGGCCTCATTTGCATCATCCGTGGGTGTATGATCAGGCTTACTGGACCCACTTCCTCCATCTGATACATCGGTTTCCTCCATCACATCCGTCTCACCTTCAGCGGAATCAACCACTGGGACATCTTCCAAAGATGGTGCAGGTGCAGGGGAACTGACATTTGGGACTAAACTCAACAGGAATGTTGAGAATGTGGGATCATTTGGAGCATTTACATCCACCTCATTGTTAGATGGCGGGGACAGATCAAAGCCTGCTATGGGCCAGGCAGCTGGGAGAGCCGGAGATCTCCGGTACACTTAACTCCAGGCTCCCACTTGTCCTCCAATTTCCTGCTTTCCGCAAACACGGACATTACGGACAAGGACCTTGTCCCCCACAGCCAGCTTACGAGGAGTCACTCGGCGATCGAAGCGGATCTTGTTTCACTCTGCAGACCTGAAGGCGTTATACGAAGCTATTTGTGAACATTCTTCCAGACGTGACTTTAAGTTGAGTTGTGTGTAAAGGCGGGTTTTTCACGTACAGGCAGGCCAGGGAGTCTAGGAGTCCTCCCAAACAAAAGCTCGTAAGTGAACCCAGTTACCTTGTGCAATGGGCTCTATGCACGCACCACTTCCGCGTTTTAGCTACTACCCCACTTCACTTCCTGTTCGCGGGAAACAGCCTGAGTTTCACTGGAGTTCAGCAGTCGTTTACACAAGTTCTTTGATTGTGCTGTCATTGTGTTTTTATAAAGTTTAAAAATCTCTCTGAGTGGCCACAGTCACAGCTCTACCTCAGAGAGAAAGCACAGCGAACCTTTTGGGTCAGTCTCAGCTGAATGTATCAATCTAATTACCAAAAAACGTCACTAAAAGCCATAGGACAGCATAGACAGGAAGTGACGTCACGCCTCCCAGTGTATATAGCCAATTGTAGGCGTGCACAAGGGGCTTCACATACTCCCGCCATTTAGCTGTCCGTGGGTTGGTATCACTCTTATTTTGAGTGAAAACTATTTTCAATGCAGCGTACGCCTTGTAGAGTTAGAATGAGGAGGATTAAGGCTGTTATAGTGACAACAGTGGAGTCACTCTTCTATCAACAGAACCACGTCTGAGACAATAGTTCTGATCAATAATACAATAAATAGGGCACAAATTGTACTTTTAACCACATTTGAGGCAAGAAATATGACCCTTTATTGTCATTTCTGTGATTTGTTATGCTCCAGGGGGGCTATGTGGCGTTAAGCTAACAGCAGTGCGCTAACAGCGGGGGCTACAATGAACACAGCCGTCCTGGGGGCACGGAGCTTGGATACAATTTCAGACATTACCCTGGTCCTCACCAGTTCATCGTTCTCACAGTCGTGGAAATAACAATGAACAAAGACTCTTATTATTATTAAACTTTATTACAGCCACGAAGTCCAGATAAGAAAGACATTACACAATAGGTAGAATATATGTGAGAAGACTGATTGTAAAGCCTACTATTAGCTTTGTTACACATGTACATGTTGGTTTGAGACAACTTTTGGCATTAAAATATGTATGTAACAGCTCTTTCTCTCTGTTCCCTCGGTTACTACAATCGTATACCACATAAAAAGATTTCATTATATCTATGAAAGTTGAAGTAAAGACAGTGGACTGTCTGCTGTGTCTGTGGCCGCAGATGCTACGCAGGCTAATGCTAATGCCAACGCATTTCTTCTGTTCCTTATTAGACATTTTCCTAAAAATTGAAACCTGTTAGCAAAATAGAGACTCCATAAGTTCCCCACTAGATATGAGCAGTTGCCACAACTGTACACGCCACGGAAAAAGAGAATTTTGACTTGGAATGAGTGCTTTACATTAATCTTAATGGTGAGATTGATTCCAGCGTGCCTAGCATGCCAAGTAATGTACAATTCAATCGTTCAACAAGATTCCCACGTGGATGATACGATCACATTCCTGTGACTGCGCAGAGTTTCCGAATTAACCAACCTTGGTCGGTGTGTAAACGCTCTGGCACTCCAAAATTAACGATAAACTCCTTCAACAGAACTTTACCAACTGTCCATGCCTTTTGGTTCGGAGTGGGGACTGCCACTGCAAACTTTGTGAAGTGATCTGTTAAAACCAAAACATCCTTTGTATTGCTATGATCAGGCTCAATCAATAAGAAATCCATGCGTAGCAGTTCGAGAGGCCGGGATGTTTTGATACTGACCAGAGGAGCAGCTCGTTCTGGTGCAGCTTTCCGGCGCACACACCTGCAACAAGTGCAAATCTTCATGTCCACATCGGCAGCCATTCGGGGCCAGAAGAACCGCTGACGGACTAGGTCTAATGTTCTCTCCACTCCCATATGACCCATGTGGTTATGTAGACTTGTAAGAACAAGAAGGCGGAGCTCTGGGGGCAGCACAAGCTGTAGGATAGACATCCTCTTCCTGTAGAGGACTCCGTTCTTCAGCTCCAGCCTTTTTAGATCTCTGAGTAACAACGGCAGTTCGGAGAACTCCTTCCTTAATGCAGGCACCACCTTCTCTCCCGTCTCAAACTCGTGGTGAGAAAGTTCTTTAAGGGAAGGTAAGCCATGCAGATCATCTGCGGAATAACTGTCAGGAATGGCATCCACATGCACCGAGAGACTCTCTGCCAGGGTAACCTGAGGACAGGTGTCGTCAGGAGGGGGTGGTCGCCGCATCAAACAGGTTTGACAGGTGAGGGCTTCGGGATAACCCATCAGCATCATGGTTATGGCTGCCTGCTCAATATTGAAGTTTCAAAGAGTAGGCCGAAAGACTTCAACACCTGGCCAAAAAGGTGATGCCGAGGAGGAAATCTCCGGCCAAGGTGAAACCATCCAAAATCAGCTCTGGTGCAGAGGGAAGTGTCCAGGAGCAGGACTTCGGAGGACAGACACGACTCTGAATTGAGTGAGGATCCGGAGCCGGCCCCAGCTCCTGCCCCAGCTCTGGCGCAGTCATCATGGCGCAGCCGCAAACGCAAGAGTGATGCACTGTCCGAAGTGGAGATTACCAGGAAGAGGCAATTCAAAACTCACTGGATCACCTCAAAAATTGACACCACTGAGCAAGCTCTTCACAAAGCGAACAGGAAACTTCAAACCCTGGCAAAAAAGGTGATGCCGAGGAGGAAATCTCCGGCGAAGGTAAAACCATCCAAATTAGCTCCGGTCCAGAGGGAAGTGTGGGACTTTGGAGGACCGACACGAATCTTGAGTCAGAATTGTGTGAGGATCCGGAGCCGGCCCCAGCTCCTGCCCCAGCTCTGGAGCAGTCATCATGGCGCAGCTGCAAACACAGCAGTGATATGCTGTCCGAAGTGGAGATTCAAAACTCTCTGGATCACCTTAAAAATTGACACCACTGAGCAAGAAGGACGGAACGAGGAGCAGGACGCAGTTCCCGACAGCAATGTAGGGACAGACTCAGCGCAGTCTCCCTCTGCTCAGTCTCCTTCTGGGGAGCCTCCCTCTGCTCATCCCCTCCCATCCACATCAACTGGAAGCCTGAGGAAATACCTTGTAGGAACCAGATGCCAGTATGGGAGCCTGGATATGAATCTGCAGACTGGAGATAAACCCGGCATGACTTCAATGTCTGTAGAATGCTGAAAGACAAATACGTGTAAGACGAGCAGATGCACTAGGGCCGGTCCGGCTCTCGGGTCTATCTCAGACAACGGCGTGAGGACAACTTTGCAGTGGTTATTAAATGGGTGCCCATTAAGAGCGTCAGATTTGTATTAGAGACAATCAATGGCCGCATGATGAGAATCCCGCAGGAGGCCGTCATGCTCAGTCAAATGAATGAAATCCCCCTCAACATGATCCCCAGCTTCACTCCCGCGCTCCTGGACTGGTACAATCTTGGGAATGCCATTGTCCTGGTGGCTGAAAAACCCCAGCACGATTGCATGAGTCTGCAGAAGTGTATCAGCCGACCCTGTCCCAAAGGACTGATGAGATCAAAGAGATTTACGCCAAAGTCCTTTTTCGGCGGTCGCTGATGTCGGCATGTTTGCTGGAAGAGAATCGCATCTTCCAACGCGACATAAAGCCAGAGAACTTCCTGTTCCTTCAAGAGGGAAATAGGGTCTCCTTCTGACTGCTGGACTTTCACAACGCTGAGATTTATGTGGACGGCCAGACCTTCCGCGACTTTGCAGGCACCATGGAGTTCCAGTGTCCGGAACACTTCCGCTGCCAGCTGCAGACTCCTACAGCGGTCACAGTGTGGCAGATGGGGTGTGTCCTGTTCCTCATGCTGTGGAAAAGGACGCCCCTGGAACCTGAGCAGATCGTGAAAAGGCGCTGTGTCCCAATTCCAGAGGACAGCATGTTTTCAGAAGAATGCAAGGGTGTCTGCAGAAAGACCCAGCTAGCCGCTAAACTCTGCAGCAACCGATGGAGCATGAGGACTCATTCACACCATAGCAACACATGATTACAGAAGAAGCTTAAGTCTTTGTTATGCTGCATTTCAGTTATGATGACCAGTTTCAGCACTTATTAAAAAGGAGAAACGGACACGTATATATTTATATAGAGGGTTACATCAGCAGTAGTAGTAGTAGTATATGGTTAGAATAGAAGAAGCATGTTCCTCACCTCAGCAGCAGTAGTAGTAGTAGTAGTAGTAGTAGTTATAGTTTGGGCGGCACGGTGGCTGATAGCACTCTCGCGTCTCAGCAAGGGAGAAGCAAGAGTGGGTTCAAATCCCGGTCGGAACAGGGTCTTTCTGAGCGAAGTTTGCATGCTCTCCTCGTGTCTGCGTAGGTTTCCTCCATGTACTCCGGTTTCCCCTACCACTAAGAACATGTACAATAGGTCTTTCTGGCATGCGCCTCCTGTACTGGCCCCTCCCATCTCTGTGTGGAGTCAGAGACTAATGCCCAAAAATAACAATTGTAAACCGCTTTGTGAATCTGCCCTGGGAAAGGCGCTATATAAATAAAGATTATTTACTTATGCCGTTTTTCCACAGTCCTAGTACGGTACGTTTTGACACTACACGGCGCGCCATGGCCCAGTTCGCGTGCTTTTCCATCAAAAATAGTACCCCCAGTATGTCCTCAGCGTTGTCAGACCACATCATTTACGTGTGACGCGTAACTAGTACATGCATGGATTTATTATAATACCAGAGCAAGTGTTTAATAGAAAATTCAGCACAGCACGAGTAGTTTTTGAAAATGCTTATTTCTTAAAATGATGACCCAGAAACTGTGAGGTCAATGGTGCTGACTGCTCTGTACAATCTGAATGGACCTGTAGCAACAGCAGCCTGTGTAGCAGAGGAGGAGGGCTGCATGTCCGAGGAGACTGCTAGGCTATAGCTGATGCTAACGCTAGCTCGAGACTCAGCTCACTAACTCTGGATTCCAAAGCTACTACTATACTACACTTAACACATCTATCACTACCCTCAGAGGAGGATCCAGGGTTTAAACTCGTCATATGGCAACTCGAGCAGTAAAGGACCGAGGGAGAGACAGCGGCAGCCATAGAAGTAGCGAGTTAGCGGCTAGGCTAGGCTAAGCTAGGCTAGGCTAGTCCGGACTCGGGTCTGGACTACAGCAGACTCCGAGACCAGACAAACAATCGATACCCAAACCTCAGCTACAATAATAATAAATGAATGAAACACAGTCTTGATACAATCACAGATTTATTGAAAACAAAAGTAAAGTGCAAAACCAACGGTTTACAAAGTCAAAAGTACGTATGTGTGAGACCAGGTCCAGACCAGGTCCAGACCAGGTCCAGATGAGGAGAATACTCCGGTCACTCATTACTCATTAGTAATCTCCACACTTATGGAAAGGGATTCTCAAACAAATATACACACGACAACTTAAATACAAGCACAAAATAGAATGACAACACATGAATACTGCAGATAATACGAGATAAAGCACAGTAGCACAGGTAGGACGTTAGCTTAGCTGCTATCGATAGCTAAATGAAGCTAAATGTAGCTAGCTCACTGTGTACAAAAGACAATGGAACATTTACACAGTAAATACATTTCAGTGAGAGCTTTAACGGGATTCGTATCTAACCAGTTATTTCAGGATTACCACAGACTAGTCACAAATCCAGAGTGATCTCCTGAAAACTGTGTTGAGCCTCGAGCTGCCTTTGAATTCTTTCTTTGGACTGAAGAGAGGAACGTCTGGACCTCTTCCACCGACCAGGACCAGGACTTTCGGGGCTTTCTGTGCGATTCCATTTCTCTGGAGTGAGGAGGACGTAATGTAGCTGAAGCAGAGCCGAGCAGAGCAGCCGGGTTTAAAGATGGCGGTTGAGTTGTTTTTCCCAAAGGGTCAGAGGTCGCTTCCAGTGACGACACTCGTTGACCAATCAGTGTAAGGCAGTGGGCCGACGTGACGTCATGGTACCGGTACTATGGGGATGGAACCACGGCTGAGGCAGTACGGAAAAGTACTCAAATCTCCCATTCCATCCACTAGTGGAAACGCAAAATAACCGTGCTGAAGCGTACTGTACTGTACCGTACTGATACTGTGGAAAAGCGGCATTACTTATTTGGTTGATATGGTACAAGTATAGTAGTGGTAGAATATGACTGAAGTAGTAGTAGTAGTAGAAGATTTATTATGATTGAAAGATAATTCATTCATAAATCTTTGAAAATGAAAACAGCATTACAGTGGAGTAGTAGAGGAAGGATTAGAGGTAAGAAGTATCAGTAATGTCAGTAGTAGTAATAGTAGCAGTAGTAGTAGTAGTAAAAGAAGTATCAGTAGTAGTAGTAGTAAAAGAAGTATTAGTAGTAGTAGTAAAAGAAGTATCAGTAGTAGTAGTAGTAGTAAAAGAAGTATCAATAGTAGTAGTAGTAAAAGAAGTATCAGTAGCAGTAGCAGTAGAAATATCAGTAGTAAATACAGGCCCCGTCTTGTCTTCGCCTGCTGTAGGAAACAAACATCAAACTCCACAGAAAAAGTAATTATATTTGGAAATGAGGTCATTAACTCCAGATTAAATAATCATCAGTGTGAGATTATCATCTCTAATTGATTTTATGTAAAACAAGTGTCTTTATGATTACATTACAGCTCATTAATCAGAGGAAGTTTGTGGAGGATTCAAAGTTGTGTAAAAGGCTGAAGGGGAAAAGCACAGGGACGGTCGTGATCCAAGTCCAGAAGTTACATCTGTGAATCTGTGAATAATTACAAACGGAGGAGGATGTAGACCGAGCCCCCGGAGAGAAATATCATCACAGTAAATATAAAAGAGTAAAGAGAGATCCTCCAGTTGTTTTTGACCTGGATTGTCAGAGAAAGAGTCTGTCTGACATTTGTGGGAAGACGGTTCCAGAATTTAGCATGAATCTGAAACACTTCCTCCCCATGTTTAGGCCTGACTCTGGGACAGGAGGCCAGTCCCTGTGCTCCTCAGAGTCCACAGCAGGAGGCCAGTCCCTGTGCTCCTCAGAGTCCCAGCAGGAGGCCAGTCCCTGTGCTCCTCAGAGTCCACAGCAGGAGGCCAGTCCCTGTGCTCCTCAAAGTCCACAGCAGGAGGCCAGTCCCTGTGCTCCTCAGAGTCCCAGCAGGAGACCAGTCCCTGTGCTTCTCAGAGTCCCAGCAGGAGACCAGTCCCTGTGCTTCTCAGAGTCCCAGCAGGAGTCCAGTCCCTGTGCTCCTCAGAGTCCCCGCAGGAGGCCAGTCCCTGTGCTCCTCAGAGTCCACAGCAGAAGGCCAGTCCCTGTGCTCCACAGAGTCCCAGCAGGAGGCCAGTCCCTGTGCTCCACAGAGTCCACAGCAGGAGGCCAGTCCCTGTGCTCCTCAGAGTCCCAGCAGGAGTCCAGTCCCTGTGCTCCTCAGAGTCCCAGCAGGAGGCCAGTCCCTGTGCTCCTCAGAGTCCCAGCAGGAGGCCAGTCCCTGTGCTCCTCAGAGTCCCAGCAGGAGGCCAGTCCCTGTGCTCCTCAGAGTCCCAGCAGGAGACCAGTCCCTGTGCTATGCTGAAAACGAGTGGTAGAACCAAACCAAAGGGATTGTTCAGTGTCGATGCTAATTTGAATTTGAATACTTTAAATATTAGCATCACCTTCTTCACTTACAGAAAGTACTTTACCCACAACAGGCAACAAAAAATGAAGAACAAAACAAAAGGGAGAATCTGAACAAAAAGGAGTGAGTGTTATGAACGTGTTAGCAAAGAACCAACGCTAGCCCTCAAATTTATTTTAAAAAAAAAACTCAAAAACTGTCTCTCCTCACTGTATTTGATCTGTCCCTGTGACCCCCACTCCGCAGCCAATCAGCTCGCTTCTTTCCTTCTCGGTGACTTTGCCCGCGGATCTTTAACCTCTTCGTCACCGCTGCGCCCCGGCCCCTCGCTCCCGTGCATTATCCTTGGGTGTCCGATAACGGCACCTCTGGGTCCCACCCTTGACCATCTCTCGGCTCCAAATCTCTCCCGGCGGACGCTCCATAAGTCCCTCACTTGCCGCGCTGACCTTGGATGCTACCGGATGCTAATGGCGCGCGCTGCATTAAGACCGTTAATACATAACTCAACGCAACTCATCCGAAAAACATGGCCGCCATATGTCTTCTGCCATCTTGGTCTGGCCGTAGTTTTGTGTCCCCGCTTGACTCGATTATCTGCGCCACACACACACACACCTAACGTTTTATGGCTTCGGCATTAATTTCACATTTTAGAGAGTAACTAAGAGGAACTAAGTTTTTATTAAGTGTGTAAATTAGGGCTAACATTAAAGCTAATCGAGCTGCTCTTCCCGTTGGCTCATGGTGGAACTCACTCCGATAGTTAGAGCTTTGGAAGTTAGAGTTTAGTGATAATAATGAGGTGACTATAGAATGTGTGTGAATAGGATCTAACGTTATAAGACTAAAGGGAGATCTAATCCAATCCATTCATAAAAAACGTAAAACATTGACAGCAACACACATTTATAAAAAATCTATTGGCAACACAAGAGGACAACTAATTCTACACCTCCCTCTAGTGGTAGAGTAGGGAAAAGGCAGCATTATTTCACCCATGATCCTTGTTTCACCATCAAGAAGATCCTGGGTTCAAATCTCGGTCAGAACAGGTTTCCTCCAGGTGCTCCGGTTTCCCCCACCACTAAAAAAACATGTACAGTAGGTCTGCATGCACCTCCTGTACTGGTGCTGTATATTATTGATACGGTCCAAAAGTAACGCCTACAATTTCTTCTTTCAAAAGCCACTTCAGGAACAACATCATGGGTTCATTGTGTTAGAACATATTTCCATCTGTTGCATAGATCCCGGTGAGTCACTGTTTGACTCTTTGGGCTGAGAGTGGTTGATTCGATATTTTTCACTTTTACGTCTGAAAAAGCTGTGACAGAGGCCAAAAAGTACATGCATTAGAAAACTAGAGATAGAACCAAAGTGTTTTAAAACCACAGACACTGCACTGGGCTCTTTGCGATTACAACTTAAAAAAAAACATGTTAAGAATCTGTGAGAAAGTGATGAATAAATGAGCTGGACTTCCTCGGCCTGAGATGACAGCTGGACCTGACCCTGGTCTTGTCTGGCCCCTGAAGCGTGCTAACCTCACACAGGGACTACAGCATGTGGAAAATGCACCGACACTTATTCATTTACACATCCAACCACGAACACTCGCACGGACACCGCTACACGCTGCTAAGGCCAATTTAAGAGTAAACACAGTCAGGGATCAGCTGTTCTGCACATGTCTTGGAGAAGTACTTTTTGGACTGGTCTACAATCTAATGGTCGAGCATCACTGCAAAAAGTGATATATGGGTGGATATATTTAAAGAGCGACTAAACACCTGTGCCCAGCCTGACTCCGCCCACATGAAGATTTGAAAATGTTCTCTAAAAAGGGCGTTGCCTGGAGGACTAAGGAACAAGAAGGGGGGCTTAGAGGTGGGCGTGGTCTGGGCTGTGATTGACAGCTCACTTGTCACAAAAAAAAAAACGGACAGTCGTCATTGCTGCTTAAAGCAATAGTTTACAGACCTGAAAGTCTCATTCCACCCTTGTTTACACACTAAGATAATTGTAAAGCTACACACCTGAACCTAATCACACTCAATAAGCTCAGAATGACTCATGTAATTTAATTTGAATCCACTAGATGGCGCCAGAATAATCCAAACTGCAGCTGGGGCGTGTGTGAGAGTTGAATGGGTTTATATCACTGGCTCTGACAGACTGACTCTTCTCTCTTCCGCCTCCGTCGAGCATAGACGTGTCTCAGACGCTCCTGCTTCTGACTGCTTGCTATCTCCTGTTTTTGTCTTTTTCCTGGAGTTTTGCCACAGACAACTTTTAGCAAGAATGGAAATGGTAAATTGGTCCCTCAACGCAATTGATTCTATCTTTTCAACACGTAAGCGTGGGTCTGGAGAGCCCGAGTGCCCGGACGGGACTTCACCAGCGGGTTATACGCTTGACAGCTGGAACAAGTGGCAGCCCCTCTGTCTGTCGACCCTGTCCATTGAAGATTCGGAAGACGTATATATCTTTGGCTTTTTGGTGGTGGGGATCCTCCTGTTTGGGTTTGGAGCGGTTCTCTTCTACCACAAATTCGGAGGCATGGCAGTTCGCAAGATTCACGACCTGCTGGCCGACAAAATTGATGGGATGTACAAGGAGCTAAGCCGTGTCGTGGTTGAGAGCGCCGTGTCTGGACAAAGAAGAGTGGTGTTAGTGGAACAGTTGATCAAAGATCTCGCAGCTCGTTCACTCGATGGGCATAAAACTCTGGAATTGAGATTGAATGACATTGTGTCTCACGCTTGAACTCTCTGACCCGGCTTGGATTTGCCCCTGTGTACGGGGTCTGAGGGCGCCGTAATTCGGTTTAATTGGATTTAATAGAATATCTGCCTGTTTTTGACTGCTAAAATGCATACTATATTGTCCCTCGTTACAGGAAGATGTGTTTTCTCCTTGCTGTGTCTTCTCCCCACTCTTATCTCACATTCCTCGGGCCAAGGCCATAATAATAAATCTGGTCTCTACAACAATTCACACTCTTTCAGTCAGTTCCAGCTTGGATCCCGCTCCCCCCGCCTCCCTCTGATCTCTCCCTCCCCTCCACTCCTCAATGTGTTTCCGACTCACCCCCTCCCTGACCCCGCCCCCCTCTGACAGCCACATTGGACCGGCAGCCGGAGGTGCTCATCCCGAGAAAAAAATCCGTGGTTTATACAAAGCACAATGTTTTCTATCCAACTGTCTGTTGTAACCTGAATGTTATTGCTCTCTGCTGTTTATTCTACTGTTTGTCGCATGGCGCCGGAAAGATGGCGCCGTGGCAAGAGCTCTGGTGTGTGTCGCCTTCTCTGTCTGGCACACACCGGGGTAGTCTTGCACAGTTTTTCCAATGTGGTTTTACTGCAAATGGCAAATAAATGAATCTGAATCTGAAAATCTGACGTCACACAAAACAACTGATGTCATAGAGAACTTCAGAGTCAATGAGAGGCCAGGACCAAATTCAAATGTAGTACCACCAAAAAGGTAGCGAGGGCGCCACACAGCGTTTTTTGGCTCAAAAGTGATATTTTATCTAATTTGAACTAAAATGTCAAAAAAAATGACCAGGATATGTAGACAGCACTACAATAAACATACTTATGCAGTTTATGAGTTAAAAAAAGTTGATTCGGTGTTTAGTCGCTCTTTAAGAAGGTTTTATTCGTCCCACAATGGGGAAAGTTCAGTTTGATGCATACACATAAACACACATCAAGGCATCACTTCCGCGCCCCTTATAGGCAAAGTGGGTTAAGTGTCTTGCCCAAGGACACAACGACAGCAGACATTCATTGGTGGAGAAGGTATTGTGTTGGGCTCGAACCCACGACCTTCAGGCTCAAAGGCCAATGCTCTACCAACTGAGCCACTGTCGCCCCGATAAGATATCTATCCTAATCTGAGTTCATTCTGACTGTGTTTAAACAATATTCTCCAAGAACTTCAGGCAGACATTTCCAAATCTTTATAAAACTACATCATTTTGCTTTGTCCCGTTGGAGAACGTTGTTTTAAAGGAGCTATACCCGTTTCTGGAAGGTTTGAATGTTTAGCCCCGCCCCCAACTCGCTCACAGGCTTATCATTTCCCCTACGCTCTCCTCCCACGGAACCTTCTAGTTTTATTTGCGATCTGATGCTAACATTAGCATTAGCACAACTTCATCTATCACTGATGAAATGGTACTAGAGCAACGCACTGCTAACACAATTTATAACTGAAATATTACCGCTAGTTTCACGTCCGAGTGTAGTCGGAGCATAGATGGTCCAAGCATAGATAGTCCGAGCATAGATAGTCCGAGCGTAGATGGTCCGAGCGTAGATAGTCCTAGCATAGATAGTCCGAGCGTAGATGGTCCCCGCAAAGATGGTCCGAGCGTAGATGGTCCGAGCACAGATAGTCCGAGCACAGATAGTTCGAGCATAGATAGTCCGAGCACAGATAGTCCTAGCATAGATGGTCCGAGCGTAGATAGTCCTAGCATAGATGGTCCGAGCGTAGATGGTCCTAGCATAGATAGTCCTAGCACAGATAGTCGGAGCGTAGATAGTCCAAGCATAGATAGTCGGAGCGTAGATTGTCCTAGCACAGATAGTCGGAGCGTAGATAGTCCAAGCATAGATAGTCGGAGCGTAGATAGTCCTAGCACAGATAGTCCGAGCGTAGATAGTCCAAGCATAGATAGTCCGAGCGTAGATAGTCCAAGCATAGATGGTCCGAGCGTAGATAGTCCTAGCACAGATAGTCCGAGCGTAGATAGTCCAAGCATAGATAGTCCAAGCACAGACAGTCCGAGCGTAGATAGTCCAAGCGTAGATAGTCCAAGCATAGATAGTCCAAGCACAGATAGTCCTAGCGTAGATAGTCCAAGCATAGATAGTCGGAGCGTAGATAGTCCTAGCATAGATGGTCCGAGCGTAGATAGTCCGAGCGTAGATAGTCCGAGCGTAGATAGTCCTAGCACAGATAGTCGGAGCGTAGATAGTCCTAGCACAGATAGTCTGAGCGTAGATAGTCCAAGCATAGATGGTCCGAGCGTAGATAGTCCTAGCACAGATAGTCCGAGCGTAGATAGTCCGAGCACAGATAGTCGGAGCATTGCTGGGTTGCAACCACGTGACCAAAAGCGGGCGTGGCAAGGGGCATTAGGACAGGAAGTATTTTTCCCCTATTAAATAGAATGGGTGATGCAGGAAAACGCACAGGAGCTTTTCATGGGTTAGTATCACTCTTATTTTGAGTGAAAACTATTTTCAATGCAGCGTACGCCTTTAGAGTTTGAATGAGTCCAGTTTTTTCACAATGAGAATAAAGCAGCTGTTATAGTGACAACAGTGGGGCACAAATGTTACTTTTAACAACATTTGAGGCGAGAAATATGACCCTTTATTGTCATTTTGGTGATTTGTTGAGCTGTAAACAACAAAAAGTTCGGACTGGAGGGAGCTCCGTAGCGTTAAGCTAACAGCAGTAAGCTAACAGCGGGGGCAGCTACGAACGCAGCCGTCCTGGGCACACAGTGCTAGGATAAAACTTCAGTCATGACCCTGGTCCTCACAGACCCAGACCCTGGTCCTCACAGTTGTGGGAAAACGATGGACAATAAATCTCATAACACAATGACTAGATAATATGTGAGAAGACTTAAGATTGTACATCCTGCCTTTAGCTTTGTTATACATGTTTTTTTTTTTTTACTTTTTTTCACATGTACATGTTGGTTTGACATGAAATATGTATTTAACAGTTCTTTCCCTCTGTTGTCTCGGCTGCTGTTATGGTATACCACACTAAAATACTATCAACTGTGTCTGTGGCCGTGGATGCTAAGTAAGCTAATGCTAATGCTAACGCATTTATTCCTTTCCCCGTTAGACCTTTTCCCAAAAATCGACACCCGTTACAGAAATAGATTTTAGCAAAATAGAGAATCCATAAGTTCCCCACTTGATATGAGCAGTTGCCACAACTGTACACTCCACAGAAAAAAAGCATTTTGACTCAGAATCAGTAAATGTTTACTTTGTTCTTAATGGGGAGATTTACTTCCTGTCCCTCTGAATACTTTCAACCTGTGCGTGTCGTCAGGTGCAACCCAGCAATAGATAGTCCGAGGTGGTCTCACAGGTCTCTCCCCCCATTCATTTAAACGAGTGACTTCAAAAGTCCACAGCGACTAAACTAGACTGGTCCAGAACACTCAGCATTGACACACATGTGGAACGGAGCTTTGGGCCAAGAGCCAACTTTTGGAGCATCCTGTAAAGACATTTTCCAGAGGTTAGCCAATGCTATATGTTAGCATTGGCTAATTTTTATTCCGGGTCCACCTCCTTCGGCCCAGGTTTGGTATTGCAGCCGGGACCCGCCCCCACTGGTTTAGCAGCGCTGTAGAGGATAGAGGACCCAGCCTCGTCTGTGATTGGCCTGAGTTCATACACTGCAGGATCAATGAGTTTTACATTGAATTACAAATTATAATACAACTTGTATGTAGTAATAAGCATCTTTATGAACTCCTTACAAAATAGATCGGGTATAGCTTCTTTAAGGCTCAGTCAGAATGTGCTCAGATCAAGGCAAGGCAAGTTTATTTGTTTAGCACAATTCATACACTAAGGCAACTCTATCATTACTTTTCCTGTGTCTGAACTGATTCTCTGATCTGTGTTGGCGAATTCAACGATTTTTAAAATCCTCGAGAAAACTACTGCTGTGATTTAGGGCGATATAAAACAAATGTAATTGAATGAAAAGAGTATAGAGTAGTCGGGGATACTCTGTCCTCCCACGGTGTGAGCTGCAGAGTCTGAGGGAAGCCCTTTCCTGGAGAGGCCTACAATCTATTATTGAGAGCCCTGGACTCGCTCTGGTCACGTTAAATGGTCTTGTAAAGCCAGCGGGGGTCGTGTTAGACCCATGTCCGCCCTGTGTCTCCTGAGAAAACTGCCTCTCGCGCCTCTCCTCCTCTCCCCAGTCCCCTCTTTCCCCTCTCCTCCTCTTCTTTCTTTCTTTTCTTCTTTTTAACTCCTGGTTGATTTGGTGCCCTCAGTGCTTGGCCGGGCTCGCCTTATCTCCCTCTCGCAGCCTCTCATTTGCAAGCGAGCGCGAAAACAGAAAGTAAATAGGCGAATATGTGAAGTCGGATAAATAAATAAATAAATAAAACCGGGGAGCGTGCACGTCTTGTCCTGTCTAAGAAGGAAATTGGAAGGATTAGTTCCAAACCAGCAACAATGAAAAGACAGGGGGGCGTGGGGCCGGTGTTGCATGCTGGGTAAACAAGGCAGGGATGGGTGCTCTGCCTGCTGCTGCCGTTGTGGATTCCCCCCCTTTTGCTTTGGTCCCCTCATTAGCCATTCCCTTCACCTAATCAACACGACAAAGGAACACAGGGATAATTTAGCCACCTTTGAACCGGGCCTTTTGAAGCTCCGTGTACGCCGTGTGTCGGCCCCGGAGGCAGAGCGAGACACTAGGAATTAACGTGACGCCGGTTTCGCAGTGTGTTTGCAGAGCAGTCGGCAATTACAGGTCGGAAAAACTTTGATACGCTGGTTATGTGTTTACGGTTTGGACTTTGACCTAGTTCAAGTGCAGGCGGCTTTTTAAGTGACGATAAATAATGTGTTTTAAGTGTGGCCTTGTGGTTAAACGGGTCGGTCTTTCCTTCGTTCTTATGTTCATACACAGGGTTTGTTCATTTAATTCCAATTCAACCTGATTTATTTTTGTGTTGCCCTAAATCCCAACTGTAGTTATCAATTCGCCAACACAGATCAGAGAAACAGACTTCAAACACAGAAAACGCAACAATAAAAGCGGATAAATGTGGTTAAATGTCCTGGACCATGACCATGATGGAGGCTGAATGGCGTTGGGAGAATATTAATATCTGGAGAAGGTTTCCCTCGGTGTCTTTTACAGGCTTATACGGTAGCACAGGGTCCGGGGGACTTGGCTGCGGGGGTCCAGTCCCTGTAGGACCAGAGTGACCAGAGTGCATGATGGTCCCCCCCAGGACTGCCCTTTGTCACCGCTTCTGTTTAATGGACTCAATTTCTATCTACAGCCAGGGGCCCAAGAAAGTCCAGTTTGGGGACTTCAGCCAGGGGACAGAGGAAGTCCAGTTTGGGGACCATAGCCAGGGCCCAGAGGAAGTCCAGTTTGGGGACCTCAGCCAGGGGACAGAGGAAGTCCAGTTTGAGGACCATAGCCAGGGCCCAGAGGAAGTCCAGTTTGAGGACCTCAGCTAAGGGCCTGAGAGAGTCGAGTTTGGGGACCAGACCAGGATCAGAGGAAGTCCCAGTGATCTAGTCATTGCGTTGAGACTCTGACAACTCAATACTCAGATGTTAGAATCCAGCAAAGAACAAATTGTTGCATTACTTGTGTTGCTTTTGTCGCTCAAGCTCGATCTTGAGAGCAGTAACCTCTCTCTCGTGCCACACCACTGTACACATTTGAACTTCCATCATCCTACACAATTACACACACACCTCACTGCAAACACTACACCTTTAATTTGGGAGATCTTTCGGCTGCTCCCCCCCTGGCTCCCTGCGTGTGCTCATTACCCATTCCTCCGCCTAATCAAGATGACAATGCCAAGACAAGTACAATTCATCCACCTTTGAACTGGGCTTTTTGAAGCAGCTCGCATCCCGCCGAAAGCCCCGGAGGCCGTGCGGGGAAATAATTGATTGTGTTGTAGAGACTTGAAAGCGTTGACTCGGGGCGTGCGCATCAGACAAGTATGCGTAAATGTTCCAGCGCTTGTCAATGATAGATCAATCTCTCATTTTTGCTCCATCTCTCTGGCTTTCTCACCCACAGCTATGGGCGTGTCTATGCAACAGCGGACCCCTACCACCACACGATTGGGCCGGCCGCCACTTACAGTGTGGGGACTATGGTGAGTGTTTAACAAACCGCTTTGTGCAGACTCATAAATGTGCATTGTATATGTGTGTAATGTGTATTATCCAAGGTAAGGTTGTGGCACTCACTGTACAAGTTTCATTTGCTAATATACGACGTAGCAGCCTGAAAAAGAAGAAAAATGAAATCTCAAACATTTTTCAATCAAATGTCTGTTGCTTAAAAAATACAGGTTTTAATGTAATGTTTATGTATTAGGGTTGGGGTTAGGGACACTAAACAGGACATTAATCAGCACTAATTGGACCAAAAATACTAATATGTTTGAAACGGGATCCACCAAAAGAGAGGGCTTTGAAATCTAAAGCTTATTTCGACACCCCCGTCCCTTCTGTCCAAATGTTCTGTTTTCAAAGTAAATCCTGAGACTGTGACGTCAGGGACAGAGCTGTTTTGTACTTTTTAAACAAACATATTATGCGTCTAAAATAGTTAAACAATGTATTACTTATTTATTTTTTCACGGCCGTCAAATAAAAGTGTTGTTAAAGTAAATTGCTTTGGTGATAGAATAGAATGTAATGTCTTATATCTACCACTAGATGGAAATGAGCAGATTCTACTTTAAATCCACAACAATTCCACAGAAATTCCAGTATTGCATCACCATATACAGAATAGTAGGAATGAGGAAGAAGAAGAAGCTAGTATAAAATCTTTAATGTTAGCATAATAATAAGGAAGCAAATATAAAATAGCGTGGATTACTCTTTCTATTGGGACTAACAAAATGTATTATTCATTAAACAAACCAAAAAATGTATGTACCCCAGCTTTAATGAATTGATTCTAAAGTGAGCCTCTCTCGGCCTTTGCAACCGTCTCGTATCCTTTCAAAAGACGACAATTCAATCTCCACTATTTGCTCCGAAAACACCAAACCAACCCCACAAAGCCTGGATTTGAAATTCCTTTTAACGGGTCCAATAAGAAGCCGCGAGTCCTGTTCATAATTTGATAATCCGGGTTTAAGCGCGGACTTCAAAGCTCGCAGTTCATGTTTGATGCAGCGTTTTTAGGTCACCGTGTTTTGGAAATCGAGCGTTAACCTCCACCGCACGGAGCAGTTCAAAGTCCAAAAAGACACACACTTAAAATAAAAAAAGCGGGAAATCTATTTTTAAACATCGGCGCATCATTATTTGAACAATCACCGTTATTTCTTCAAAGTGAGTCTTATGAACGCTCGCTCCGGTTCAGGGTTTATTTGAGTTTGCTCTTTGATGCCGAGTCGTAATCTTAATGATCTCGGCGAAGGCATTGATTCCTCAGTGGGTTCATTTTCGACAAGTTTTCGTTGTATCATTGCACAAAAGAAGTTAAAAGACGCCGTTTTACAAGATTTTGCAGACTCCAAACGGACAGATTCTGCCAAGATGTAGCTTGACTTTATTTCCTCGTTCGCTGCTTGTGCAATACCATAATAGTTTGCGCCTCGGTGGGTCTCGACGGATAGCTAACTGTATGGATCTGTTATTTTGGCCGGTTGCAAATAGAACTTGTTTGGCTAGCTAGCTCACCTTCTGGGAGTCTCTGGGCTAACTGGCATCAAGACTTTACCACTGATTGTTTTTTCAATCCTGGAAAAAAAGCGTCTTGTTTTAGAGATAGTCCAGATAGTCCTGGATGCTTCTAGAAAGTGTTAGTTCTCAGTCAGTCCCTTATTTCTCTGGATTAAATTAGGGAATAAGTGTAGGTATGGCTTTGTTATGAATCCATAAAGGACCCTCCCGGTTGGAATGAAGCTAAGGCATGAATGCTAGCCCTCGATAGTTTTCTTGATGGTGTTTTTGGGTCCAATACTCCTGGTTGGTATGAAGCTAATGCTAGCCCTCAATAGATCGGAACCGTGTGTATATTTTTAGCATCTTAACAGTTAATAATTCTCACAGAACTTCAAACTAGCTAACATTCAAAGTTCTAAATGGATGAATTAGCTTATACTAACAGCTAGCAGCTACATCGAATATATCGTGATGCTAACCCATATCAGCATCAGGGCTCGCCAATACACGATTGATCGTTACAGCCCTGGACATTTTATTCTGCTAATTTTACATCTGAATATTTATTTTAAAAAGCAATAAAAAGTTCTGTCAACGACGTCACAGTCTGAGGATTTATCTGGACTGAAAAATGTGTGTAGTCTCTGGCTCCTCACATTAGCATGGATCAAGCTAGCAACCATGTTATTAAAAACAGACATCAGGCTAACATGAGGAAGTACAAAAACTCTCAAAACTAGCAATAGCAGTTAACTTATTTTGCTAACCTTGCGTATTACCGGTTAGCTGCTACAGTATGTGCCTTGCTTGGACTTTATAATGACAATACAGTTGAATCTTATCTAAATCTAATCTAAAACGTTTTGTGCTGAAGCTAAGAGACACTTTAGAGAAGAGAGAGCGTATGTACTGTCGAAATTACAACCAAAACAACACATATATTTGAGCTAGAGCCAAATTCACCACAAATCCCTGGATTATTGCCAATTCCCAAAACATGGCTGCCTCCGGTGTGTTAGCAAATGAACTTTTAATCCTGTAAAGGTAAGACAATACACACAACTCTCACGTCATACAGTGATTTTTGCATAATTGCATTTTTCTGTCATGGTTTTTCTTTTGGGAATTTGAACATTTGCATTTGACCACAGACGTGTGAAGAATACTGGACACGATCAAATGTAGTTTATCAAGAATTAGCTGTTCTCGATTCAATCTTTTACTAAACTAATGTGACAAACAGACAAAAGACCAAACAAAACATTTCACCGGGAGTTTTCTTGTGAAGGAGTTTATAAAGTTATTGGACACGACTGTATAAAACGTCCACATTTTTGTACAGTTTTGGATCAGAGCAATAGCAGCTAAATAAGTGAATTAATGATATCCAAATCTGCTGTCATAAAATTAAAATGGTGGACTCCGTAACTTTTAAAATGGGGTTTGCCACCTCTCGTATGGTAAAGAATGACTTGTATGAAGCTAGCATGTTTAGCGTCATTAAAACCATGTATGTCCTGCTTATACGGGCGTACGTGCTAACTCCAATGCTAATGTTCCCTTGCTAATCATTATAGCATTGTTTATAGGTATTTTTTTAGTTTCTCCAGATAAAAAAAAACATTCACCAACAACAAATGTGATCGTTTTAAGAATATTTACCTCCACCTTGTTTTTGACGTATAAATGTCCGTGAGGCGGAGGAGTCTCTGTGTGAAGCCGCCATCTTGGAATACAGTGGTCGATAAGGGACAAAAAGGACTTTGAGCGGGAGTTGGGGACTACTGTCAAAGACCACATATTGTCCTGTGACAGCCACCGTAGTACCGTAGATTACAATATATGATGTCAATGCTAGATGGGAGTAAAAACTACACAGTGCTCATTTAAGTCAAAAAGAGATGATTATGAATGATAATAAAACATGTTCCTAATCTAAGTCTGTGTAAACATTATCTGTACTTTGGTCGTGTTTCATACGTGTCCACTATTCTTCCACCGTCTCTCGCATCTGAACATCTGAACGCTGCTGTGTTGGTTCTGCATAACGTCAATCACTCATTTATTTTGACGATTTCTGTCAAAAAGCAACAACAAATACTTTCACGAAGGGATGGAGCTGAAATGTTAATGTTTGTTTTTAGCTAGCTTTTGCAGCATCAAAGATGAAAACCCCAGATAATAAATAAATGAAACTAAAGGGTATCTCTCTCTATATATATATTTTGTAAAGAAATGGCTATATCTGTGTTTGGTTTTGTTTGAAGAAGGGTCCAGGCCAAAAGCTGGAGATTAAGGGCGATGCATGCAGCAGTGTGCCGCGGGACGGGAGAGAAACAGCCTCTCCGCTTTTTGAGAAATGACTCAAATTTAGCATTCCGGCATGCATACGATTTTTCAACATCAAAAGTACATAGAGTTCCCCGGTGCAGCTGCTAGCTAAAAGCTTTCATTAATTAAGACATTTGTTTTCTTCTTCATTTACCTAATTAAAAAAATGTGCTTGAATGTTTTATTTTCTTTATTAATTATATATTTTTCCCTCCAAATCTCCTTCCACTTTCTCCGGTGATAATGTTGTGATAGAGAGTTAAAATGCTGGTGTGTGTTTGAGCTGAGGAGCTAATGGCGTCTCGGGGGGAGCGTGTGTGCGCCGGTTCTTTAGACAAAGTGAGGACCTAACACTAGAACTCCCAGAGCAGTCGTTGTGACGGCTACGTTCAAATCAACCCAAACTATTTTAGGTTTTCACTATTTTTATGAGGATAAAGCAATGTTTTTTTTTCTTTATAATGCTTTCTCTAAGCTCAGAATGGCCCTGAACTGACTCATTGGATGTCGGTTGCCAAACTGCCATCAAATGAAATGAGCAGTAAAAATGACAGCTCTGGGAGTGAAAGATAGAACCACTCACCTTTCAGCATTAAAAGATGATTTAATAAAATAGAAATAAACTTAAAAACAGTACAAAAGTCAAAGGTATGAAGACCAACAATGTACAAACGCTGAGTACTTTCAGAACTTAGACCCGTCAAAAAGACTGCTTACGTTGAAAATAACTAATCGTTCATGATCATAAACAACCTCTAGTCACTCCTCAGTATAATGTTAAATTGTGAATCGCTCAAAATCCAAACAGCCGTCATCTCGAAGGGCGTCACATAATTGTCAATTAGCCAACAGAAAATCATACAAGAAAACAATAGAACAGTTGTTGGTCCATAAAGACAAACAGATGAACCAGTGGATACGGAGATTAGCAGAAATGGCTAAAATGTCTCCTCTGCCCTGTCCTTAGATCCTCCTTCATCTGCAAGAACTAAAAGGGGAAAATAACCAATTCAGAAAAATTCGGTTGAAAAATATGAATTAATAGATATTTATTTTAACTATTTATTAGTATGTTTGACAATGGATTCAAACAGTTACAGCCAAAGATGCTTAAGAAATCTTAGTATAAATCCATACAACTATTAAAAAAAAACAATTTCTCTTTAAGTGTCCATGAACGTTTGACATACACACGTCCACTCGCCCCTTCTGTCCAAACTCTACACTTTTAAACTAGTAATCACGAATCCTCCCACTGTGATGTCATGTTTACTGCCTTTGAAAACAAAACATTTAGTTTGGGGAATTTCTCCAGTCCCCTGTGTTCCTTCAATTACACCACACCATATTAGATTTAGATCCTGGTCTCGCTGAGTGCAGTTCCCCCACTTTGCCTCCAGATGGCAGTGCTATACATTCCATAATCAAATAATGCAGAACATTCCCCAATCACCGTCTTTCCTTCGTTCTTTCTCCCTCATTTATTTCTCTAAAATGTTTCTTTATTTGTGTTTAGACCTAAATCTAAATTGTAGTCGTCTCATAGTACAGTACTAAGCTGTCGATTCCCCAACAGCAGATCAGAGAATCAGGACATACGATAATATAAAACACATAGAAGGTAAACATTAATAAATATAAAAAAAAATCAATATTTTTCTTGTCGTATTTTAAATGTAAAAATCAATGGAGGATTTTAAGTGTCCAGTTCATGAATAAGCTTCAGTCCGAAAGCAAAGCCAGAATAATATTGACATTTATCCAAATCTCGATATCGCTGGATTTACTAAGTTCCAACCCATTTTACAGTCTGCTCTGGTTACGTAAGAATTCATTTCCCCAACAGGAGTTTAGAGACAGAGCTATGGAAGAACTGCAATTGTCTTCGGGACAATTAAAAGTTTAAATTTGCCAAATGTTGAACTCTGAGTAAAACTATCTTTTCTTGATTCAGTGAGATTTCCAGCTCCACGTCTTTCTCTAAATGAATTGTAAGGAACAGAAAGTCTCAGACGTTTGCTTTGGCTCATGTTGCAAAACAGTTATAAAACAGTTAAACGTACTGTTTCTTTTCTGATTTAAGAATACACAAAAGAGACATATAACAGATTATTGAAGCAGATTATCGATAAGTGACTAAAACTATGAGATTATGGAGTGACTGAAGCAGGTTCTTATGAGCGGGAGACAAAGCTAAAAATAAATTCAGATTAATATTTAATTAAATGTGTTCTTGTAAGATTAGATCAGATAAACTTTATTAATCTCACAATAGAGACATTTATTAAACCATAAATCACAAAAATAGTTTTCTCAGAGACAGAAACCGTTGGAATCGCCAACAGTATTGGACCATAAGAGCACATGGTATTGGACCATTAGAACACATGGTATTGGATCATTAGAGCACATGGTATTGGACCATTAGAACACATGGTATTGGACCATTAGAACACATGGTATTGGACCATTAGAACACATGGTATTGGACCATTAGAACACATGGTATTGGACCATGAGCACATGCTATTGGACCATTAGAGCACATGGTATTGGACCATTAGAACACATGGTATTGGACCATTAGAACACATGGTATTGGACCATAGGGAGAGACCAAAGTCCTATAAGGTTCTAGCATTCTTTCCATTGGTCTCAGACACACCGTGAGGGAGTTAGGGTTAAGTCTTGAGTCTCGAAAAGATGTGCGACTAAAAAAGAAATGAAGTGAACCATAAACTGAGGCTGCAATTGTTTTTCAGTCGATTAAAAACACTTAAAAGTCTTTGTCCAAAGTCTGGGCCGAGTTCCTACAGTTTAAAACACAAACATTGGATCTAATCTCATTGAATCAGGTCTAGTCCCACGAACAACGAGACTCTGTATGAACTAATTTTGGATTTATTATTCATAAATATTAACTATTAACAACTTGTTTGCTGTTTCCAGAGTCTGCAGCTCTTCACCTCCTGGAAGAAAATATCATTTGCAATATGAACCAAAACGACATAATAAAATGCATTTGTTTTGTAATTCTAACCAAATTTGTTTCGTCGATGACTTTAGCTTTTGTCCTGAGCTCAGACAAACCCTGCTCTAAACTGTTAGATAGAAAATAGACAAAATTAAAAGATAAATACATTTGTGAGGGGTTCTTTCGGCTCTAGAGACTTTAATCCCCAAAATATTCCAGTTTGTATAAAAGGCAACATTTTGGTAAGAATATAAAAAAAATCAGATTAATTTCAATATCTGAAAAGTTCACAAAGTTTGACACACATTATGCAAAATTGTGTCCTTAAGAGTTTTATAAAATTGCTCCCTCGTCCATAACAGACCTGGAGTTGTGTTTAGCTCCATCCATGCTGATATAATTCTGACTCATGGGTGGAGTTCGAGAGGTAGAAATATTACTGTACTACTATGATGTCATTCAACCACTATGACATCACACTCATTAAAACAAAAGTATTGTCCTTAGATTAGTTTTGGCATTTTCTCAGGTGCAATGACATTATTTACAATCACATTACTGTGTTTGCCACCGGTAATTTTCACAATTGTAAAAAAAAACCCAAAAAAATCCAACTCCTCCCCCTGGTGGCAGAATAGGGAGTTACAGGCTGAACAAATATTGGACCCTTCTCACTTGTCTCGCCGTATAATCTCTACTCAAGATACTATTTCACGTTATAAAACAGGAAATGACAAAGTAAATGGTCTCTTTATCATTAATGTCAGAAATAATGCATAGTATGTCTTCTTTAAACCTCTGATATCACACATGATGCAAGAACGACAGTATTTAATTAGGGCTTTGTCACTACTTCCAGTTTACAGAGAGAAAAGTCAGTATCTTAAACCTCCCCATGCCTCTCTTCCTTCTCTCTCTGTCTAATGTATTCCCTTTACGGTCCTCACTGTGATACCAATCCAGGCGCGAGAAAGCGAGTGTATGTCAAACAAATGTCTGGGCCCCTGGGAGCGCCCCGGCCCCCCCTCCCACATCCCGCCTTTAATTCTTTAATCATATTTGATTAACAGTCCTCCCGCAGCGATACCAGTCATTTTTACATTTAAAAGCTATACAATAATTAGTTCCTCTGAGGTTGAGGCAGAGAAGTTCTCAGTTTTTACTTTTTTGCAGATGAAAAGTTTTCACAAGGGCCAGCTCCCAGAAATTAGGCAGCATTAGCCTTTGAAGACTTTCTGTAGGGATGATTCTAACTGTGTGCATGTGCAGGTGTGCATGCCTAGGCCGAATCGCATGCTTTGATATCCATTTCTCTATATATATATATGTGTGTGTGTGAGACTGCCCTAGTTATGATACGAGCATGGCGCTAAAACCTGCCCTGGTTTGGCCTCGTCGGTGAAAAGGCTTTGAAAAGGAGGTGATTTGACTTGGCCCCAGTCGGCTCTGCGAGGTGGCGAGTGCGAGAGCAGTGGGAGAAGGGAAGGAGAGCTGTTCAGAATGCAGCCATGATGAATACAGAGGAAAATTAGATTAAATATGTGTGTAAGGAGCGACAACAGCCGCAAAAGTACACACATGTTACTCAGTTACTACCAACACTCAAATATATCTCAGTGTAATTTGCTTATAGCGCATTTGCCACTATTTTGCCTTAAAAAAATAAATAAAAATATTGACGGTATATGGAAAATCTCTAGTAGCAGGAGTAGCAGTAGTAGCAGTAGTAGTAGTAGCAGTAGCAGTAGTAGTAGTAGTAGCAGTAGTAGCAGTAGCAGTAGCAGTAGTAGCAGTAGTAGCAGTAGCACTAGTAGTAGCAGTAGTAGTAGTAGCAGTAGCAGTAGTAGTAGTAGCAGTAGCAGTAGTAGTAGTAGTAGCAGTAGTAGTAGCAGTAGTAGCAGCAGTAGTAGCAGCAGCAGTAGTAGTAGTACTAGTAGCAGTAGTAGTAGTAGCAGTAGTAGTAGTAGTAGCAGTAGTAGCACTAGTAGTAGCAGTACAGTAGTAGTAGTAGTAGTAGTAGTAGTAGTAGCAGTAGTAGCAGCAGCAGTAGCAGTAGTAGTAGTAGTAGTGGTAATACCAGTAGTAGCAGCAGAAGTAGTAGTAGTAGTAGTAGTAGCAGCAGTAGCAGTAGTAGCAGCAGCAGTAGCAGTAGTAGTAGTAGTAGTAGTAGTGGTAATACCAGTAGTAGCAGCAGAAGTATTCATAATTGTAGTAGCAGTAATAGTTTTTCCGATACAGAAAAACAATGTTATTAATTAAAAGCAGTAATTTACTTTTTGGTGAAGGCAAAAAGTCAAACAGCTTCACACAATTACCACGAAAAGTGCATCAAATGAAATAACAAAACAAGTCATTCATCAAAAAGACTCACCGATTCATCTAAACGGAATCAAATTAAAGGCAGCGTTCGTTTTTACCCTTGTGGGAAAAGACCAATCGTTTCGACAAGATTCCCAAATTAACAGAATCTGCATTTACTTTGGTACAACTTCCTTTTTGCAAACTTATATCTACAAAAAGTTAGCAAGTGTCCGCGGCGAGCTAATCGAAAACCAGACATTCTCCTCACTTCTGAACTCCAGTCTTCAGACAAAAAGAGACACAGCTTTAACTCCGACAACCCAAACACACACACGGTTTAATCTATCTCTGACCTGGTTAAACCCCGAAAGAGGAAGGACGTTTGGGGAGAGTCGGTACGCTCTAAGCTGAATACTGATTGGTGCTTTTTCATCTTTGATGTTGCAGGCTAGCCTTTACAGAGGAGGGTACAGTCGCTTCACTCCCTACTAAAAGAACCACAAACAAAAACAGAGACTCATCCCAATCTAAAAAAAAAAGACTCAAAAGTCCGCCTTCACCACGCGTATTCTTCCAAGTGATTTTTGTTGGTGAAGATCTAAAGTTAACTAACGCTTCCAGGAGCCGCGGCCGTGTGATGTCTTCGTGGTCTGCTACTTGTTTTGTTTTTCATCTTGTTGCTTTTTCTTTGGAATATTTGGGATTATGCACATGAAGCATTTCTGATCGCAACCCAGTCTCAAAAGCACCAATGTAACAGTCCGCGCAGGGATATATGGAAGACCTCACTCAATAGACGCTGAGAAATTATGAATCAGAAAAGAATGGTCACAGTTTTAGCATCTAAAGCTACGTGTAAACAGTGGTCCCTCACAAAGACACAATACTCCTTTGTTTGGCTCATCTTGATGTGTGCAAGGTCTCTCTCTGGTCTCTCCTTCTGGTCTCTATTTCTGGTCTTTCTCTGTTCCTACTCTCTGGTCTCTCTCTGGTCTCTCTCAGGTCTTTCTCTGGTCTTTCTCTGTTCCTACTCTCTGGTCTCTCTCTGGTCTTTTTCTGGTCTTACTCTTTGCTCTCTCTCTCTCTTTCTGGTTCTTTCTCTGTTCTTACTCTCTTGAATTCCTCTGGTCTCTCTCTGGTCTTTCTCTGGCCCCCCTCTGGTCTCTCTCTGGTCTTTCTCTGGCCCCTCTCTGGTCTCCCTCTGGTCTCTCTCTGGTCTTTCTCTGGCCCTTCTCTGGTCTCCCTCTGGTCTCTCTCTGGTCTCCTTCTGGTCTCTCTCTGGTCTCTCTCTGGTCTTTCTCTGGCCCCTCTATGGTCTCCCTCTGGTCTCTCTCTGGTCTCTCTCTCTGGTCTTCCCGCAGTCTTCAGTCCTGCTCCTTCCCCTCATTGCAACTGTATTTTACAGTGCATGCACGACTTTTGAGCCCCTCAGACCTACAACAGATTTGAAATCTCTGTGATTACACATCAGCAGTTGTGAGTTCACGTGGTTAGAAAACCAAATTTAAAAAAAAAGGTAACTGCTCTAGATTTAGGGTCTAAATCCAAAGTAATCTTTTCTCCAAACTTCCGCACTGGTCTGTTATTCCATGTATCCCTGCCTCTTCTTCCTGAGACTGAGTTGCCATGGACTGACTGCTGTATTCGGTGCTGTGTCACCAAAAACCAATGTGATCTTCCTGCCGCATGATGCACGTACGAGGCGAGAACAGCGCCCCCGTCTGGCCAGAACACAATCGAGACACTCCCCAAAGAAAGACCACAAACTAGAGCATTAAACGAACGTGCCTCGGGCTGTTCTGGACGGACGTGGCGCTGCTCCATCGGCCTCTGGTTTCTCTGAAGTGTTGAGTCTGTTCTGACACTCGCGGTGAAAGCTGTGGTTTGGACGCATGCACTGATCAAACCCTGAATAATGTTTGTTTTTGGTCACGGCCTTGTTTTCTGCACATTACACATGGTTTACTCTTTGCATTTACTCCTGTGTTTTAAGAAATGCCATTCAAAAGTGTAATTGAAAGAGAAACCCTGTACGGTTCCTCTAATGCTGCAACGTTTTTGTTTGATTCCTCTGACATTTGTCCCTCTTATCTCTCTGCGCTAGTCCGAGCACTCTATATGAACATTTAAAAACATTTGAAACATTAAATAGATATTTACAATTTACAGTTAAAGTAATGATAAGAAACAATGTGTTTTTTGCGTGTAGGAAGGGAGTGAGAAAAACAATTCTTACACCAAAAGTAAAATCTTTAAATTGCCGATGAAATATGAATATAAAATCTGATCACAGTTAAAGTTCAATTATGTTGAAAAGTTGACCCATTTTATATTAAAGCCTATAGATTTGAAGATTAGGTTATTGCGTTTTAAGTTTGCCTCATAATTTAGATGCTAACGGCTAAATACAATATTCAGTAAAAAGTATTTTGATCAAGCTGCTGCTCGAGCTATTTTTCATTATTTGTTTACTTTTTGTTGTTTTGTGCTTTGGGCGTTCTGAAATGCTGTCAAAAGCATGCTTTTTCTTCCGCTGTATCCATTGCCGGGTCACGGAGGCAGCAGTTTACACAGAGACGCCCAGACTTCCCTCTCCACACACACTTACTCCAGCTCATCTGGGGGAATCCTGAGGCGACAAAAAGACGCTAACAAACTCAAACACACAGCCAGCTTTCTGACTTATTACGTTGTCGTGGAGGTCCAATAAAACTTTAAAATCTGACTTAATAATTCAAAAGTACTAAATATATGCTGTAGTTACGCACAGAATAGATAGAGAAGCAGCGCAGCGTTCAACTCCATGCAAAACCCGAGCTAAAAGTGATGTGTAGCTAACGTTAGCTGTTTACATCTCGGCGCAGCTAGCATCTCCAGTTATGCCAGTATTTATTTTTACATTTAAACTTGTTGTTTGTGGACTCAAAAGATGAAAAAAACATTTGTGCACTTTATTTTAGAGTTCTGTTTTTTATGTCCTTTCTTGCAAACTTTGAAATATTTATATTAAGATTATCAAATACAGCTGGTTTAGTTCAAGATGTTGAAGAAAATATAAATCCATGTTGTATATTTAAAAAATGTGCGAGTTTATGCAATGTGAGAATGTCGATAGTTGAAGAGGCAAATGAAGAGGCAAATGACCGCGGCAAAGTGAAGCCAGAAAATCAATTCGTCAACGTTTGGTGTTGGTTAAAACAGGTGGGATGTGATTTTAAACCAAAATATTGCTATTGCAGTAAAAAAAAAAAAAAGTGTTAAAATTTGTGAAGCAATTTCTGAACTTTGCTTTCGTCTGAAATTCACTAAGAATATAAATCAAATCTTTGGTAGAGAGCGTACAGTAAAGCCCTTTTTCAACCAGCCCTACTTGGCCCTACTCTACTCTACTCGACTAGACAGTGTTTCCATTATTCTCTCCCAATCAGGGTAGAAAGGGCTAAGTAGGACTGGTGGAAACAGTGCCTAATATAGAGTTGACCAGAGCTAACCTGTTAGCTTGCTTAAGCAAATTAGCAAAGATTCACTCCTTCTGGCTTTGGCTCCAATATGTAGACAGTTCCCACTCATTTTAAAAAACTGAATACATCCATTGATAATGATTTGCAACGGATTATTTAAAAGCCAAGAAGACCAAACAGTTGCTCTAAATTGCCTTGATCATTTGAAATGTCACAATATGATTTTACACTTGTAACTCAAAGAAACCTACGTGGAAACATTGTTCTTCCTTTTGTACAATAGTGACATATGCACCATTAGGGGTTTTGTAGATTAAACCCACTAAGTAAAGCGTTTACGAGGGACGCGGAGGTGGCGCTGGGTCGGTCCGTGCGGAGGCGGCGCTGGGTCGGTCCGTGGGTAGGCGGCGCTGGGTCGGTCCGCGCGTAGGCGGCGCTGGGTCGGTCCGTGCGGAGGCGGCGCTGGGTCGGTCCGTGCGGAGGCGGCGCTGGGTCGGTCCGTGCGGAGGCGGCGCTGGGTCGGTCCGTGCGGAGGCGGCGCTGGGTCGGTCCGTGCGGAGGCGGCGCTGGGTCGGTCCAGGCGGAGGCGGCGCTGGGTCGGTCCGCGCGTAGGCTGGTATGACCTGTTTGTTTTGAATGTGCGTGCCTCCGTGCTCTGAATATCACTATATATGCATTTGAATGTGAGTTTACGGCGTGCAAGGAGAAAACAGATCAGCGTTTAAGCGGCTCAAGCTAACGAATGTGCGCGACTTTAGCTCGGCCCTGGTCAAAACATCACAGACTTTGGTGGGAGTTAATGACAGAGATAGCGTAATAAACGTGAAGGTTAAGTTTAAACTACTTGCGTGTTTGGTGAAGCTAACATCCGTAGCATTAACCATAAAATTATTTCTAAAATTGTTTAAAGGATTTTGTGTACCTGAACCTGAAACATCGACGGCACCGGGCTTAATTCAGAGACAAAATAATTGAAGTACATACAATTTCATTTTTAAAGTCAGAGAGGTTTGAAAGAGGTACTAATGCTAACAGGAAGCTAATTAGCCTGCTCTATATGTGGCTATTTAAGTGATGCTGTAAAAATGCTACACTCCTAAAGCTAATTGCATTACAAACACGCCACTTTGTCTCACTCAACACCTTTTTATATTGATTAGTTATAGTTTAAAATGTCAACATAGAGGCAAATGTTGGACTATTAATCGGAGTTTGAACACATTGAGAAGTGTGTTTTCATTCTACTGAACAATCCAAAACCTCATCCTGTATTCTATAGATGGACAGAGCTAACCTGCTAGCTCGCCCAAAGCTTATTCACCAATAGCAAATTCCTGTGCTTTCTGAACAACGATCAAAATGTGTTTATTGTGATGTTTTAACCAGGACCATAGGGGGCACTGTTGCGTCGATCTGCACGGGTTTGTCAACAGTTTACAGTTTAAAAACAGTTTTTACGCATGGGGACGATCGCTGATCCGGGCTTAAACTTGTAAATACTTAATTGTGGTGTTTCGTATGTTGTGATTTCTAGTGTGATTTTAGATTAGGATGGAAAAAAAAAACTTTTCAGATAAATCATTATTAATTTAGTTGGCTTTTTTGTCTATAACCAGCTTAAACAATATGCAACTAGACCTCAGACGACTTCGTGATGACGCGTAACATTGTCACCGAGCCCGGATTTGCAATCGCCGAAGCGGAAAACTAAGAAAAAAAGATTTGTACAAAAGAAAACTTAAGCAAAAAAAACTGTAAATATATGATACATGTATATACTCATTCACATTATACCGCTGAGTAACTGTTTTATATGTATTCCTATGAAGTGAATTGTGCATTTTCAATTCTTTGTGTAATTTCTATAATGAAAGTCGTATATTGTCTTGGTTTTATGTCATTAGCACCGTTTCCACCAGCGCTACTTGGCCCTGCTCCACTCTACCCGGTTAAGTTTATGTCACACTTTAGTTTCTGGTAGCAAGCTGTCTATAACAAACCATTATTCAGGGTAATTCCTTGGTAGCCGTAGCTTCTAGCATCCCTCTGGCCAATCTCTAGCAGTAAGTTTCTAGTTTTAGCTCGATAGAACCAGCTCGGCCTGGTTAGAACCATGCCCAAGCAGGCATCAAAACTGGGGCAGTCGAAACACTACCAATCTGGGTAGAGTAGAGCCGATTAGGGCCGGTGGAAACAGGGCTATTGATAGAAAGTATAACAACTGTTCTTATTTTTTATCATTTCTTCATTGGTTGTCAAAAATGTGACATATATAAATAAGTATTTGCTTTTTGAGTGTCAGAATAAAGTTATACGAACACACGGTTTGGAATTGGGGTGGTGTGTTGTGCTGTGATCTGCTCTGAGAGATCTCGCCTTGTTTGAAGTCTCTTCTTCTAAAGCGTTCTCTTGCCCCTCGCGGTTTTCTGGACTTTTTAAGATGGTGGCAAAGAGGGGAAAAAATACGAAGATTTTTTTTTTATTTTGTGGAGGGAGGAGAAAGGAGAGAGGGAGACAGCGGGAGCTCATAACACCCGCGAATGAGGCTCAGGAGCGGAGAGGCTGTGGTTCAGAAACACCATATGTTTCAGTTTTATGGCGGCGTCTTCAGCGGTTTGTATCATGCATTCTGTATTTTACATCGGTGTAGCACACAGAGCAAGGGAGATCAAACATATGTACTCAGGCTTTAGATTTGGTGCAGTACTAAAGCTGGGGTACCTGAACCACAAATAAGAACTATGTAGTCAAATCCGTCTAACCAATGTTTAGTGCCTCCTTTTCAAAACAGCTTATTCCATCTCTAGAGCATGCATCTCACTCCCAGCCAATCACACGGCTCATGTATGAGTATGTAAAAGATGTTTTCAAAACCGATTAAGACGGCGTGTTGTGGTCTTGTTTGTTCAGTCCAGGCCAAATAATGAGCCATAGCTACATTTACAAGTGGTGATGATGGAAGAGATTTTTTCAGTGGATGGATTGGAATAAATGTATTAAGTTTATAAATATGCAAAAATATTGAAGTTATTATTATCACATTTTAAGTGAAAGAAAAGTTTATATTTTCGAGTTTTTGACCTTGAGTGATCGATTACTTTCCATCACAGTGCCTTCTAGAGCCTACTTGGGCCCTACTCTACCCTACCTGGGTGTGTTTCCATTAGCTTTGTATCTGGTACTGGTATCATAGCAACTTACCCACAAAAAACAGTATCTGTGTAAATTCCTTGGTTACCATTGCTTCGAGCAGCACTCTGGCCTGGTTTGGTGCCGGTTAAACAGGACCGACGGTATAGTTCACAATTGGGGCTGAGTAGAACCGAGTAGAGTAATGACAAGCACGGCTAAAAGTATAATCACCTTTTCTCTAAAAAACAGACAATGAATGTGAGAATAAGATTAAAAAGTAGGGAAAAAAAGGTTGGGAAACAGATTGGACCAAAACTATTCAGTTGCTCAGGACCTAAAATTACAAATATTTCTTGTTTAAATAGATACATGATAAGCCTCCTAACCTACACACAAATGCTGCATGTGTGGGTTACAGAATTCTAACGGATATACGGGTAACAGCAGCATTGGAAAAGGACGAGAAATCTGGTCAAAGAGGAGCCTCCGGAGAGCGCGGTGATTTACAGCGGCGCATATGTCCTCCTCACCTTAATATTCCATACGTCTCATTGTGTGGCCCCCCGCTGAGATCACGAAAGCCTCCCCTGTGAAATCTGAGCCACCATTCCACTGCGCAGGGAAGGATGGACTCAGAATAATGGACGGGAGATAGTAGCGAAGAGAAGTCTGCGGCAGAAGCAAACAAGGGCCCGACAGGACGCCCAGGGGCCCTCACTGCAGGGACTCCAGTTGGGCTTGAATGTTTACACATCCAGCCAGAGATTTCAATGCTTGGGACGGATTTTTTAGATTATGAATGATAACGCAAACACTTGTTTTTCCTCCGCTCGTTGTTGTGTGAAGTCAAATACAGAGGTCTCTCACACAAACTTAAACAGATTTTATTGTGTCTAATGTTCTGTACTTGCACCACTTTACTGTGGCTCGTGTGCATCGCAGTGATTAGTTCAGAGGACTCGTTCTAGTCTCTCTCTGTTCGTGTTCGGGTCTTACTTTCTTGTCTCTCTCTGTTTATTCTCTCTTGTCTATGTATAGTCTCTCTGGTCACTCTCTGCTCTCCCTCTGGTCACTCCTCCTGGTTTCTCTCTCTGGTCACTCCTGGTCTCTCTCTCTGCTCTCTCTGGTCACTCCTCCTGGTCTCTCTCTCTGGTCACTCCTCCTGGTCTCTCTCTACTCTCCCTCTTGTCCCTCTCTGGTCCCTCTCTCCAGTCTCGCTGGTCTCCCCCTCTTGTCTATCTCTTTTCTCTCTGGTCACTCCTGGGTCCTCCCTCTGGTCCCCTCTCTTGTCTCTCTCTGGTCCCTCTCTTGTCTCTCCCTCTGGTCCCTCTGGTCCCTCTCTTGTCTCTCCCTCTGGTCCCCTCTCTTGTCTCTCCCTCTGGTCCCTCTCTTGTCTCTCTCTGGTCCCTCTCTTGTCTCTCTCTCTGGTTTCTCTGGAGTCTTTTGAGAGGATAAAGTACCTCAGCCACAACGGACTCCAAGCTCCTGAGAACTGGGAGATGGAGACTTCTTTTGTTGTCAACATCATTTAAAAATAGAAAATATGTTTGACAATAAATGGCTTCACACACGCACCAACAATGAGCAGGAAAAAAATTGAATTATCTATTGCATTATCTTTCTTATTCTCTGAAATATGAGCCAAAAATGTGTTAAACTTTCAAGCACAACATTGGGGACATTGTATATTAAGTGAATATCTGCCCAAAATTACATCAAAAACTTCTTGAAACGAACCAACAAATTCTAGACCTAGATTCTTCCATTGGTTCAATCTTGGTATCCGGAATAATGAGTCAGAAACGGGCTATAAACTACAAAAACTATACATTTAATGCATCCTTAATATTAGCCTTAAAGCTAGCCAAAAGGATACACCAGTACGACATGGCTATTGACAACTATTCAACTTTCTAAAGTGGTGTTTGGCTACATTCCCCATCAAGGAAAATTCAGGTCAGATCTAAAAATATAATTACATTTTCAGCTAACGTCAAATATAAACAGCAAATTGTCACTAATTGTCTGCGTATTGATTTGAACAAGAGTTGATTCTGGAGGGATACAGCCCTCTCTCATCTGAAGTTCCACAGCTGTGCCATAGACGTACTCTGAGCTTTCTCTTTCTCGCTCTCTTTTTTTGGAAATGAGCTTCGTCTTTCCAGATTCTGTTAATTTCTTTTGTCGGTTGTTGCTCGGAGACGCACAGCCGGTATCAGGCCGCATTAGGCAGCATCTGTGGTGATGGCGGGTCCCGGGACGGTCTTTCTGACATGGCGCCCCTCCCTCTCCTATCCCATCACCTCTCCATGTGTCTGACTGAGAGGAACCAGAAAGTGCTTGTTCCCAAACTGTCAAACGAAGAGACTTTTAAAGCAGTTTTTTCCGTCGTCTCACGGTGACGACACTGAGGCCCAACAGCTGCGCAGCCCGACTCTACGACAAATGCTTTATTGCTTTAGGGAGTACCAAAAAAGACATGATCTGTGAAGAGTAGATCAGTTTAGGGGTAAGGCAAAGTGACAAGTAAGGTGTAGATGACAGCGTAACTCAAAAACTACCACAAAAGCAGCGATGGTTTCAAGCAACTTAAAAGATATTATGGTTAAAGGTCTATAGGAGGAGTTTTTTATTCCCAGGTGGATTATCGCATTCAGAAAGTGCAGAGGCTGGTTCTTTCCATGCAGGGCCAGCCCTCATAAGCAGACAGTTGTGTTGGACCCCAAAGCCACCAGAGGGTCTCCAATCGTGGTGAAACTATAATTATGTGTTTGATTAAATTGTAAAGTGGTCATTGGTCAACCTGTTTCCATTTAATCAGACCAGATTTACCCATGAAAGCTAATTCAACAACAAGTAACCATTAGCAAAGCTTTGAGTATTGTGTTCACTTTCAATGGGAGACAAAAGTGTCTAAAAGCGTTTATAATTTCATACAAAGTTTAATTTCAATTCTAGTCCACATTTGGAATTGAAAGGGTCAAAATTGTATGTTTGTGAAAATATAACTGGTACTTAAACACATGGGTTCATAAGGTTCTTCAATAGTCCTGACAAATGTTTTTATGACTGTATATTGGTTTTGGAGAAGTTGTAGACGGGACATGATAATCTGAATGTTTTTAAGTTATAAGCAAGTAACTGACATGTTTTGGGTGTAGACTCTGTCCGAGGTAAGAACTTGAACATCTCGAGATCAGGACATGTGTTATATGTATTTCCCAGTGCTTAAATGCATTGGGGCAAGTCCAACAGTGTGTTCTGAGGATACACCTGTTCATGTTGCTCTGGGAGGAAGACGAAGGTCATTGGAAGACGTCGCCACACCTCGAAGGTGGCGGAAGACTGACATTTGGAACCAGGAGATTCCACTCATCCCAGTTCTGCTCCCATTCCACACAGAGATAGTTGACACACTTGCAAAGTCACGTGTTTCTGGAAATGATCTTTCTGAAATTAACTGGGAATACAATTGCCTATTGATTGTGCCACTTTTCTGGTTTGAAGAGTTCCCCACTTGATGTTCGAAACCGTATTCATGTTTAAGCTACGAACCCTTCATAAGAAAGACCCACACATGTATTTTTGTACGGCCCAGCCATCTCACTGAAGAAGAAAACTGTAGATTGACAATTTGACAACGATTGATCAAAACAATCAACCGATATTTACAGATTACAAACTGTCTCATAAAATCACAGGTGGTGGCGCTTTCACCAGAAAAGTATTTATGTCCATGTAATAAGAACATCTGTTTTGTTTTTGACTTTTCCTTTGATATTAGTCCTTTGATCCGAGCCGTGTGTATTCAGAACATATTGATCCTCGTGCACCATGAGCATGCCTGGATGTCGGATGTCTTTCCACGTCTTGCGTAGTAACTCTTTCTTCCTTCTCTCTCCCTGTTGCAGTAAATAAAGGAGGAGCTGTACTCAGTATTGATGGACGTCACAGATGAGACCGGTGAAAAGGCGAGAGGAGAACTAGCTTTAGGAAAAATATCACAGAAGACTCCCTCTACTACTGAGGCTGGACGAGGGAAGGCGAGGCGGACATTCATTCGGGCGCCACCGCAAAAAAACTTACCCACCGGAGTGAGCCAGTTTCCACCTGGGACCACCTTCTGAGTAGAAAAAAGAACAAGAGAAAGAGAAAGCGTTGCGTTATTACAAAACATTTTATTTTTCTATACTTTTGTGATCTACATGGTAAAAAAAAAAAGACAAACGAGTGTATATAAAGCAGTATATATGTACAAATCTGTTTTTATGTTTTTGGTAAAGGGAGACGAACAGTTGGCCCTTCTTGATGCTGATCTAAAGTTGGTGGGAAGGACGAGGAGGGTACACACTCCCCCGGCCCACGTTTCTCCAAGGCACATTGATTTGAACTAAAAAAATAAAAGCAAAAACACAAGCGGAAAAACGTCTGATCCGGGCTCTTCTTCCGCCGTTCTTCCACCCTCCCTCCTCGCGTCCTTCTCCCCCCCCTTGCTTCCTTCCTTCGTGGCGGCCGCTGGCGTCGCTTGGGTTCCTAGTTCTTCCATGTGGGCGCGATGTCAGCGGCCGCAGCAGAATACTGTTAGCAGGGTCCCGCGTGGATTCTGTCCTGATGTCACTTCCACCACTGGACTGCCCCCTCCCCAGCCTCCTTGGGCCTCTGCGTGGGTCCGGTTTACAGCGTTGGGGAGCGCGGGGCGACCCTCTCCTCGCTCTTGCCCCTCTCCAAGCCCCAGCTCTGACTGAGGACTAGTTAAGAAAATGGCGTCAAAAACATGAAAAATAGACTCAAAAAGACTGAAAAAACGCCGCCGGTTTTACTCACCTGCCAACTCCAGAGCCCAAGCCTTTTGTGTCACTGTGTGCCGCCAGAAAAAGACCAAGCAGCGGCGCTATGCACGAGAATAACTCCTCATCGTCCATGTAACAAATTGAATTATACTCCAGTAATCCCATCGTACTACATCGCAGGTGCATAACCAAAACACAAGCCTGAGGCAAACAGACTATCTCTAGAGAAAACATTATAGAAAACGTTAGTGCCCATCCAGCGGTAACAAAGAACGAGGGCTGAAAATGTCGATTTATTTGTCAATGTATTCTGAGAATATGTACCATTTCTGTGTGTTTTGTTGTGTGCGGCACTAAGGAGTTTTTAAGATTTGGTGGAAGCAAAACCTTAATTCTTTTTTATCAGGAGAGTCACTGTAATGTGTTTTAAACAAGAATGTTGGTTCAGTTCTTTGAATGTACTTAATGTCTAGGGTGTCCAATATGTATTCATTTTCTGTATATAAATATATATACATATCTATTCTATGGGCTGTGGTGATGTCAGGGAGTAGAGGGGGAGGGCAGACCCTCTCCGAGTATGTCCCTGAACTGTACTGTAACATGTGATCATGTGTTTACTGTGTGAACTGCTCCCCCTTCCCTCGGGACTCACCCTCTGTGCAAACCAACCCAAGCAGATCCATACTTTTACCCCTGCCGACATGGAGACTTCAGGAAGACTTTGGCCTCCTCACCCGCAGCCGCTGGGAAAGACTTGCTAATTAGCGAAACGTGCTGTGGGTGTCAAAGTTTATGAATATTGATTTTTTTTTTTCTTTCCTTCTTCTTCTAACTTGAACCAAAGTATGATTTGAACACAGTGCTCTTTGATCAGGAGACAGCGGGACTTGGTGGACGTGTATCGACATGACCCAGTTTCTGTTCACACCATCCGATCTTTGCGGGACCTCCAGTGTTCCCACTCCCCCGCCCCCTTTCCGCTCACACCGGGGCTTCACGACGTCAGTGGACTGTGGGGACAACGCATTGTGTGGAAGTAACTGCCCCTGAAACGGAACTGTTCCCCCTGAGGCAGCGCAGAGGGACATTTTTTGGGTGAAGCACAAATGGTTTTGAAAGTTCAGGGTAAGACGACTGCTGAGGTGGTAGCTTCACGAACAGTCAAGAACGATCTCCTCCTGACCTGTACAAGTTGGTACTGTTAATATACTGTACAGAAACTCACCTCACTACTTTTTGATCATTTATTTCAGGTTGATAAAAAAAGACTGATTCAGGGCTCCTACCCACGCGACCTCTGTTCATCTCTGTAGACAGCTTCTCATATATTACGAAGAGTATATATCATGGCAACTTACTGTTGTGAAGTCTCTATGGGGTAAAAAGTCGGCCATTTTTTCCTCCCATGCGGTGATCATATGCAGGCTTTAGCGTTTTCGTAGCTGTAGGTTAGTTTCGGAGAGTCTCACAAGTGATTCGCCAAGGCCTACGATTAAAAAAAGAAGAAAAGTTGTAAAAAAAGACAAAAAACAAAAGCAGGCGCGTCGAAAAAATATATTGATAATAGTTAAAGTCATGATGGCGGGGCGGAGTTTCAGGTTTTGACGCCAACTTCCAACTAGGAGGCAGAAGAGGCATGAAGAACCACAGTTTAAGGAATGGTCTGTCCACTGAAATAATCTATGCACTCTGCTGAACTAAACAGACTTGATGTCACACGTGGTAGGGACATTTTTAGGAAGACGCATTCTTATTATTATCGTTGTTATAGCTCATTAGCCAGGACTTTTGACATTTTAAAGATAAGGCTGCCTTTACGCTATTTTATCAACTAATCCTCGAAAAAGACAAAAAAACACGTTCGTCATACCGCCTGACCCATCGAAGTCCATCGGTTCTTTCTGAGCGTAGAGAGAAAAAATGCAAATGATCCGTTTCTTTTTTTTAAATCAGAAAATGTGTACGTTGCTTCGGCACAACTCTCGCCGATAATTGTCCTTAAAAATGTGGCACTTTTTCAGGGAGGCAATCGTGTTTACAAGCAGACGCAAGGAATAAGCTAATGTTCAATGCTATCGCTAACTTAGTTGTAAACATCAGGAAACCGTGTGGCATTATTCTCTATGTGCGGATTATGTACATTTTCTATGCGTTTTTACTAAGATATACAATAAGATTAAGCTACCAGCTACTGTAGTTAGCTACTAAAAACCTCATCGAAGCTTCGACGACAAAGTTTACTTCCTAAACTGTAAATAAAGTAGTCTCTGTAAGTGTATAGTAGTAGTGTAGTATATTACATTTTCTAGATTACAATAGATACAGCTTTTTCCTGTAAAGGTGCAATGTTAGAAGATATTAGTATGTTTACCTGAGGAACGTTGAAATAGTTCCCAAAGCTTGTGGAACTGTATTCACTAGAAATATGGAGTAGAACCGATAAAAATTCTAGTTCTATGTATTTGAGAACAGTGTAGATATGTTGTAAACACAGCCTTAGATGTTATAAATCGTTCACTTCCCACGTTTTTGAAAAGTATTAACGGGAGTTTTAATGCTAAAGTGCGGTGTTATAACTTGACCTTGTTATAACAAAAAGCAGTGCTTCTGGTTAATGTAACTGTTGTGTCTATATTAAATAGATAAATAAATCGTGCTAAAGTGGCTAAGCCGGGCTAACTTGTGCTAGCTTACCGTGCTCCCATTCACACCGGTCTCTTAAAGTTGTGAAAACTCGCTTCCAAACACAATTTTAACACAGTAAAATCAGGTAAAGTTCTTAAATAAGCTACAAATTCCCAGCTTCCAAGATAAATTTTACCGATACGACTTTTGCTTCCCTTGAAAAAGTGTCTCGAAGCCGCGGTTTGTGCCGACGCAGCGTACGCGGAGGGACTAGTTTCTGCAGCGGAAGAACCCACATGTGGTGCTTGTGTACGGCTGCGTCATCCGGTCCCAGTGTTTCTGATGTCATTCTGATGCTTCGACCGTAGCTACATTTGTGAATCCAAATACTCTTTATATACTTAGATTTGTAAAGAAAAAAGAACAACTGTGTATAGTTACATATTGTTAAATATAAACATGCCATTTGAAGTGAAGTATCATACACCAAACGGTTACTTTTCTAGTTAAAAAAATATATGAAAAATATCATATTTGTTATAATATATAGTGTGTAGTACTATCCAGAAAAAGAGTATTAAGATAACAGCTCACAGACGTTACATTCGAGGGGAATTTCTCTATGAATCGTATGCATTGGTTTGATTTAAAGTGTGGCTTTTTTTCCGAGTGTTTAAACTTTTATTTTCTTGAGATACAACTGTAGAAGTGGTGGTTTCTATGGAGCGCCAAAGTCCTTTCTATAAATGTTGATTAGTTGCCTAAGTAGAAATGTTAAGAACAAGCTAAAGCATATATTTGGGGTGTTTTTACTTTGTGGGTTTGTTTCCTTGATGTTTTTAAAAAATATATATATAATAAATATTGATAGTGGAGATATTACCTGAGCTATTTCGTCTCTCGCTGGTCTTCCATGTTAGTAGCAGCACTCGAGTCAGGCACAGACAACAGCAAGATGGCCGCCCAACCCGAAGTGACGCCAAAACGGTTACACGCACACGGGGTAAATGGGAAGTCTGTGAATCATGTGTTTTGACAGACACAACCTTTGGACAAACTTTAATGTTTTGAACGGTAAAACAATATTCAAAATGGCGTCTAGTACATAACAAAGTATTAGTGTATTAGTACTACTACTGATACTAGTAACTTTGGACATTGGTTAGCAAGTAAAGCCGGGGTACGTAACTTTTAAAAACAAATGGAGACATGGAACTACTGTACACAATAAAGAATATTACATCCATCTAGTTCCATCTTTTCACATGCGTTTTGACGTCTGTCACATCATTTAAATCAGCTTTTTCAGATTTACTAATATGAATCTTTCTATTGGGATAAACAGTTGATGAAAACAGTTTTCCAGTTTTGGGATTTAATTCAAACATTATAGATTATATGACCACAAAATAAAGTCAATATTTTTTATATTTTTCAGTCAAAACATAATTTATGTCAATGGTTCAATTAATTAGAGTAAAGTATTTCGACGCCTTTAATTGAGGCCAGATAATAAATACATGAACGTTATCGTGGTATGTACAGTATTATCAAACCATTTATCAGAATTAAAACGATAATTGATCACTGTGTCCTCCGGCGTCAAGGGACTTAGCTAACTTCGGATGTCATCTTTAAATCTTCCACACAAATTGCCAAAACCTGGTAAAGCAAAGTCCACAAAACCTGTCATATGCACTTCTATCGATCCGCTGCGATCTCTACACGTTTAAATCTGTCAAATGATTATCTTTCCAAAGCAGTCTTTCCTCCATCCGCGACGTCGTGGCTTCACTTCTGTCTCTGCGGCGGCCATCTTGTTTGTAGTCCCCGGTGGTCGGTGTGTACGAGGGAGAGGATTATCTTTACACGTTAGCTTCTGTTCATCTGTTTACAAAAAGTGGTTTCTTAAAAAAAAACTGTGGTTGTTCATTCTTTCACAAATTCACTTCTGGTACTTTCTTATTTCTGAGTTTAATTCTGCGTCGAAAATGGAAAAACTCCCCCCTGCACCTTATTTGGGCGGGATGGAGCGGGGGGCGGGGTTTTCGTCACATCTCCTTCTTCTGCCGTCGGCCGGTTTCACCAGAACTACGTAAACCTGACAATATCAATGTCTTTACACACAATGCGGTAATTATACAGTAGCAGTACAGTTAGCGTGTCCATTTCAGCGCCGTGTATAAAGTTTAAGTAACAATTCTACGCTAAAAACAATTAATAAAAAACACAACTTTTATTCACCCACAAAGGGGAAATGTCAGTGTTGCATCACAAGAAACGAGAAAAACATTAAACATTAATTCAACTTAATTTTTCCCGTGTTTTGCTAACATGTCCGTGTTAGCGCATGTTTACCTTTTGATCGAGCCCACATACAGAGTACTCATTCTTACTTACATTTAGCCATTAAACTAGCAGTGTTCTGAGACGGAAAATAGAACAGATAAATGCCATTTAGTTGGTGTTAGTGTAGTTTTACCCAGTTTACAACACGGAGAAATAGAGGCGTTAATACATGCGTAAAACTTAAATTATTATTCTTACATCAAGTATGGTTTGAGAAACTTGTTATTTGCACATATTTGGTCTCCCGAGCATTGCATTGAGTTTGATTAGGTCTGAAACAGGTCTAAATTAGGGGTACACCAGGGTTCAGCCATTGGTCTATCTTTTTTAGCTTAAATTCTTTCCGTGAAGCCTCTGTATCAAGATTAGGAATGACAAACTTTTACATAGAAGTGGTTCATAACAAGTAGTCATGTGATAGTTTATAGAAAAACTAAATTCCAATTCAATCCACATTATTTAAATAGCACATTTTTTATTGCAAAAATCCGTGGAAAGATTAAAATAATGTATTAAAAAAAATCAATTAAACTCATCAAATAACTGAGCTGTAGACCAGTACGCGCACCAGAGATTGAGAAACGTTGATTTAATGGACACAAACAAAAACGCCTACTTCACTTTTCTCAAAATTTAAGAAAATATCCAAATAGAGCAATTTAAATGGTGTTTTGTTTCTATACATAGTTCCCACAGACCAATGAATGTCACATGACCTCCTCGGAGACGCCATCTTTGATGGCACGCTGCTGTGTTTGTGCATTCCATTAAACAGAAGAATGAGAATAAATGTAGATATTCAAACGCAAATTGGAAAAAAGGGCAACTTTTGAGCAAATAATTGTATATTAATACAATGGCACCACAGTTTAACGTGCTACGGACATGTTTTACATATTTGATCAAATTATGCAGCAAAAATTAACAAGCAATGCAAACATTTCTCAAAAACTTTAGATTTAATACCAGTTGGAGCTCCATTTAATTATTTTAATTATATTAACAATTAATTTAATTAATGCTAATGCCACACGGACACTCTGGATTGCTGTTATTGTTTATTTCCGCGTTTTTGACCGTATGTTTTGGTGAATGGTGGGCAACTGATTTTTCCAGGCGTAAAGAGCAGTTTATTTTATGACACAGATCTTTTTACAGAAGCAATGCTGTTTGTGAGCATTGTTTAGCCCACCATAGCCCACCATAGAACTATTATTATCTATTTAATACATTTACGTTGCCCTCGAGAGCCTCGGACGCGACACCGATCCTCCTCATAATAAAGTAATCTAACGCTAAATAATGAAACTCTCAAGTTACCAGATATCAGCATACACAAGTTAGTACTGAGTAAATTACGTCTGTCAACACATTATAAGATACGATACGCACCTGACACAAAGTGCTCCGAGCATATTCTTGCGTGTTTTGAGGGAGTTTCTTGCCTGTTTATCTTCGCAAGCCATAACCTCCGTGGTTGTTCTGACAAAAGCTTAGTCTTCTCACATTCATGAAGTCTAATGATGGGTATACTGTAAAATCCAAGTTTAACGGAACCTCCGGCACGATTTGAACATCCATTGACCCAGCAGGAGATGACCATTTTCAACTTTATCACGACATTAACACGTTTCAGCTTCTTTTTCTATTGTTTTGCCCACAGCATGCCAATACAAATGGCGCCGGGTCGGCAAATCCCCGTATGTAGTGACGTCATGTGGGAACTATGTATCGCTGAGTTAATCCCGTCGACAGAACAAGTCTAGCGGTTGCTTCACTTCTAGCTAGCATCTCTGCGGCGGCCATCTTGTTTACTATCTCCTCCTAAACAATAACACACCTGTACATTACTCTGAGTGTGTCCGTGGCTGTTGTGAAACCGGCCGTGGACCTCGACAGATGCCTTTTGTTCCTGAATCTAAACCTTCCAGAGCACAGCAAAGTCCCTCCAACGTTCCCCTTTTTTCACGCCGCCAAAAACAACGCACAAGAATCAAAATCGTCTTCAACAAACTCACTTTAAGCATCGTAACATTTACTCCCATTTACGACCGATAGCCTCCGCTCCTCAAACATTAAAAAACGCATAATTTCAACCCAAATAAATGCGACGTTTTTGGCGGCCCCAGACCCCGGCCCATCCCACCTCTTTTTATACTCCAGCTATCGTGTGTAAATAAAACGCTCTTAACTTCTGTCCTTAAACGCGGGGGGTTAAAATAGATGAAAAAATATCCTCTGAACCCCACCCCCCAAATCTTGTATTTTGTTCTAAAAACTATGACAAAAATTTATTTATAAGGATTTTTTAAAGTCTATCTCTTTCTCTTTTGTAAATGTTCCAGTTAAATAAAGTTTAAAAATGTTAAAAAAGTAAATATATTGCAAAGGTGTCTCTGGTCCCGGCCCTCCTCTGGTCTGTAACTTTGTTTTCTCTCTTTCTGTAATGCTTCTCTTTTGTGCTTCAGATGAGAGTTCTATTTATTATGACATTAACGTTATTATAATTATGACTAATTATTAATATTATCATTGACCTCATCATCCCATTATTATCATTAATAAACTTGTCTACTTCAGCCCCGTGTGCTTCTCTCTGCCAAAAGTGTATTTGTATAACGCAGATTATACACAAGGCAAAGTGCTTAACCCTTTAATGTTCACTCCTTGAATTATTTTAGGCATTTTTTGGATTTTCTAAGATGTCGTAGAACTAATTACATAAATAATTAGCTTTGATGTTTTTTTTAGACCAGAACATTTTTTTATTTTACGCCAATCAATGACATACAAGGAATTCAGCTGTTTTAGGTGCAGCGTCTCAGTAGCAGGGTTAGCTCACGAGCGCTAGCTTACGAGCGCTAGCAGTAGTAAAAGCAGTTTGCAAACACCACGGATTCTAAACGTGAAAAATACTGAACTATTGTTGAGGTTTTGGACAAAAATCATGTTTTTTTTCAATGGATTGTTACGTAGAAATCTACACAAATACATTCATGTGCTGTGATAAACAGGGAGAAAAGTAAGTTTAAAAACACTTTTAAAAGATTTTTTCTTACAAGAATGCAAGAATATATGTAAGTTAATGTTTATTTATATGGCGCCTTTCACAGACCAGAGTCAAAGCGTTATTTAACAAGTGTTATTGTTGGGCATCAGTCTCTGAGTCCACACAGAGATGGGAGGGGCCAGTACAGGAGGCACAGACCTATTGTACATGTTTTAGTGGTAGGGGAAACTGGAGCACCCGGAGGAAACCTACACAGACAGTGGGGGGAGAACATGCAAACTCCACTCAGAAAGGCCCTGTTCCGACCAGGATTTGAACCCAGGACCTTCTTGCTGAGAAGCGAGACGGCTAACCACTCAGCCACCGTGCTGCCCAGTAAGCAATATAGCAGGCTGTTGGAATTGTTTCCTGGTTTGTTCACAATGTTTACGTTTTTTATCACTATTATTAAGGCAGAAATGAGGTACCCCAGCTTTAAACGGGAGAAAAGGCCTGTTTGTTTCTGTTTATTCTCATTGGAACATGACTCTCGGTGTGTCTGAGCTGTTGTTGCTGTGAATGATGAGTGTGGCTGTGTTTGGGGATTGGTTTAAGCACAAGACTACAATTCCCATGATGCAGCAGGAGGAGGGGATGTGGGACCTATTTGTCTTGTGCCCTGAGCGTCCTGCGGGTTTGGAGATGGAGAGCGGCTGTCGACATCGGAGACGATTGGATCGACTGGAAACACACCAGAGACCAGAGAGAGACCAGAGGGAGACCAGAGACACAAGAGAGGGAGCAGAGAGAGATTAGAGGGAGACCAGAAGGAGACCAGAGACACTAGAGAGAGAGCAGAGAGAGACCAGAGGGAGACCAGAGGGAGACCAGAGACACAAGAGAGGGAGCAGAGAGAGATTAGAGGGAGACCAGAAGGAGACCAGAGACACTAGAGAGAGAGCAGAGAGAGACCAGAGGGAGCAGAGAGAGAGCAAAGAGAGACCGGAGGGAGACCAGAGACACAAGAGAGGGAGCAGAGAGAGATTAGAGGGAGACCAGAAGGAGACCAGAGACACTAGAGAGAGACCAGAGGGAGCAGAGAGAGAGAGCAGAGAGAGAGCAAAGAGAGACCGGAGGGAGACCAGAGACACAAGAGAGGGAGCAGAGAGAGAGCAGAGGGAGACCAGAAGGAGCAGAGACAGAGCAGAGGGAGACCAGAAGGAGACCAGAGACACCAGAGGGAGACCAGAGGGAGCAGAGAGAGAGACCAGAGGGAGCAGAGAGAGAGCAGAGACACAAGAGAGGGAGCAGAGAGAGAGCAGAGGGAGACTAGAAAGGCCACATATCTATTCAAACACAAACACATAAATGTAGTTTCGACATTAACTTACGGAGCCCAGCTTTAAGTCGTCGCCGGTCCTATGTGTAAATGCAGAAACTCGCTCTGACTCGTTCTAATCCTCTGAGCCTCCGACAGCAGATAAGGTTTATTTATATGTATGTTTCTTTTGGAGAGAACAGAGCGAGATGCCGCTGCTCAGACTATAAATGTCTTATTCATTTCCTTTACACGGACTTGTTTATTGGCCTCGGGCCGTAAACTGGATCCAGATTTAATCAGCCCAACTTCTCTTGTCCATAATTTACAGCCGGCAAAGCAATTCCAATCAATACCATACACGGAATTCAATTATTTTAGGTGTAGCCGTCTCAGTAGCAGGGTTAGCTTAAGCGCTAGGTTAGCAAACGCCACGGATTCTACACAGAATGAATATGAAAGGTTCTTTGGGTCCAAGGCGAATGGGTTTTTACAATGAAATATTTACAAATACATTAAATATATAAATATACATTTAATATACACTACACTGTACATATACATTTAATATACACTACACTGTACATATACATTTAATATATACTACACTGTACATATACATTTAATATACACTACACTGTACATATACATTTAATAGATACTACACTGTACATATACATTTAATATATACTACACTGTACATATACATTTAGTATATACTACACTGTACATATACATTTAATATATACTACACTGTACATATATGTGAAAGATCACACACGGTTTGTTTTTATTGGTTTTAGTAGTTATAGCTCTCTCTGGTCTCTCTCTCTCTTATCTCTCACTGGACTATCGCTGGTCTCTCTCTTTCTTTATTCTCTCTGGTTTCTCACTATAGTCTTGTCTCTTTTCTCCATCTACTCTCTCTCTGATCTCACTCTGCTCTCTCTCTCTGGTCTCTCTCTCTCTCTGGTCTCTCTCTCTCTCTGGTCTCCCTCTCTCTCTCTCTCTGGTCTCCCTCTGCTCTCTCTTTCTGGTCTCCCTCTCTCTCTCTCTCTGGTCTCCCTCTCTCTCTCTCTGGTCTCCCTCTGCTCTCTCTCTCTCTGGTCTCCCTCTCTCTCTCTCTCTCTGGTCTCTCTCTCTCTCTCTCTGGTCTCTCTCTCTCTGGTCTCCCTCTCTCTCTCTCTCTCTGGTCTCCCTCTCTCTCTCTGGTCTCCCTCTCTCTCTCTCTCTCTCTCTGTCTCTCTCTCTCTCTCTCTGGTCTCCCTCTCTCTCTCTCTCTGGTCTCCCTCTCTCTCTCTCTCTCTGGTCTCCCTCTCTCTCTCTCTCTGGTCTCCCTCTGTCTCTCTCTCTCTGGTCTCCCTCTGCTCTCTCTCTCTCTGGTCTCCCTCTGCTCTCTCTCTCTCTGGTCTCCCTCTGCTCTCTCTCTCTCTGGTCTCCCTCTGCTCTCTCTCTCTCTGGTCTCCCTCTGCTCTCTCTCTCTCTGGTCTCCCTCTGCTCTCTCTCTCTCTGGTCTCCCTCTGCTCTCTCTTTCTGGTCTCCCTCTGCTCTCTCTCTCTCTGGTCTCCCTCTCTCTCTCTCTCTCTGGTCTCCCTCTGCTCTCTCTCTCTCTGGTCTCCCTCTGCTCTCTCTCTCTCTGGTCTCCCTCTGCTCTCTCTCTCTCTGGTCTCCCTCTCTCTCTCTCTCTGGTCTCCCTCTGCTCTCTCTCTCTCTGGTCTCCCTCTGCTCTCTCTCTCTCTCTGGTCTCCCTCTGCTCTCTCTCTCTCTGGTCTCCCTCTGCTCTCTCTCTCTCTGGTCTCCCTCTGCTCTCTCTATCTGGTCTCCCTCTGCTCTCTCTCTCTGGTCTCCCTCTCCCTCTGCTCTCTCTCTCTCTGGTCTCCCTCTGCTCTCTCTCTCTGGTCTCCCTCTGCTCTCTCTTTCTGGTCTCCCTCTGCTCTCTCTCTCTGGTCTCTCTCTGGTCTCTCTCTCTCTCTCTCTCTCTGGTCTCCCTCTGCTCTCTCTCTCTGGTCTCCCTCTGCTCTCTCTTTCTGGTCTCCCTCTGCTCTCTCTCTCTGGTCTCTCTCTCTCTCTCTCTGGTCTCTCTCTCAACAACAGCAGTAGTGATTTATTCTGCAGGTTTGCAAACACGACAGATTCTAGACATAATACAATATAAAATATATGATCTGAAAAACAGGACAAAGAATAAGTTTAAAAAGGCTTGAATTATGGATTTTTCTATTGATTTTAGTAGTTTTCCCTTTCCCTGGTCTCTCTCTGGTTTTTTTCTCTGGTCTCTCTCTCCAGGCTCTCTTTCTGGTCTCTCTCTGGTCCCTTTCCCTGGTCTCTCTCTCCGGGCTCTCTTTCTGGTCTCTCTCTGGTCCCTTTCCCTGGTCTCTCTCTCCGGGCTCTCTTTCTGGTCTCTCTCTGGTTCTCTTGGTCTGCAGATGTGCTGTGGTTATTCTTTTGCAGGACCTGGAAAACATTCGAGAGTTCTGACCAATCAGTGTGCTGCAGAGAGACCAGAAAGAGACCATAGAGTAAAAGACCAGTAGAGACCAGTGAGAAACCAGAAAGAGACTAGGACAGACCAGAGAGAGACCAGTGAGAAACCAGAGAGAGACTAGGACAGACCAGAGAGAGAGAGACCAGTGAGAAACCAGAGAGAGACTAGGAGGGACCAGTGAGAAACCAGAGAGAGACCAGTGAGAAACCAGAGAGAGACTAGGACAGACCAGAGAGAGACCAGTGAGAAACCAGAGAGAGACTAGGACAGACCAGAGAGAGAGACCAGTGAGAAACCAGAGAGAGACTAGGAGGGACCAGTGAGAAACCAGAGAGAGACCAGTGAGAAACCAGAGAGAGACTAGGACAGACCAGAGAGAGACCAGTGAGAAACCAGAGAGAGACTAGAGAGAGAGCGACCAGAAAGAGACTAGAGAGAGAAAGTAGACCAGAGAGCCAGTGGAGGGATGCTAATACAGGGGTAATGTGCTCCCTTCAGATAACAGTATTCTGTCACTAAACAAACACAAAGTCACATTTATAAAGTTTCCAGATCTCACTTCTGACTCAGTCTTCTCTGATTACAGCCGGTTCCAAACTTGGCTTGTACATGGTGCAGGTCAGCAGCTGTGGGGGCCCTCAGCTCCGGGGGCCCCTACAGCTCTGCTCTTCCTCGCTCCAGGGCCATTTAAACTTTAACTTCAGATCTTTGAGGAAATCTCTGGTTTTTTTCCACAGTTTTTCGGCCGCACAGACCACCTGCTGCTTCCCCCTTCACACACGTCTGATACATTTTACATCCAGGCTCAATAATGCAGCAGTGATGTATGGAAAGAGACGGGGGGGGGGGGGGGGGGAGAGGGGAGGGGAGAGGGGGGGGGGGGGGGGTTCTTACAAGTGTTTTGGATAGAAACTTCTCCGCTTGAGCCAGTTGGACTTTGCTGTCGGACAACTTCTGGGATGAATAAGTGATGAAGAGGAGGCTGCATTTAATGAAGGCTGAGCAGACTAAAGCTGAGCTACGTAACTTTACAGATAACATATTTAAATCTGTGCTGTTTGTCCCAGAGAGAGACTTTAGAGAGACTAGAGAGAGACACTATAGAGAGAGACTAGAGAGGGACCAGGGAGAGAGAGAGACCAGAGAGAGAGACTAGAGAGCGACCAGGGAGAGAGAGAGACCAGAGAGAGAGACTAGAGAGGGACCAGGGAGAGAGAGAGACCAGAGAGAGAGACTAGAGAGGGACCAGGGAGAGAGAGAGACCAGAGAGAGAGACTAGAGAGGGACCAGGGAGAGAGAGAGACACTAGACTAGACTAGAGAGGGAGAGACTAGAGAGACACTATTGAGAGACCAGAGAGAGAGAGAGAGACTGTAGACAGACCAGAGAGAGAGAGACTATAGACAGATTGTCCCAGAGAGAGAGAGACTATAGACAGACCAAAGAGAGAGACTATAGACAGGCCAAAGAGAGAGACTATAGAGAGACCAAAGACAGAGACTATAGACAGGCCAAAGAGAGAGACTGTATAGACAGGCCAAAGAGAGAGACTATAGACAGGCCAAAGAGAGAGACTATAGACAGGCCAAAGAGAGAGACTATAGACAGGCCAAAGAGAGAGACTATAGACAGGCCAAAGAGAGAGACTATAGACAGACCAAAGAGAGAGACTATAGACAGGCCAAAGAGAGAGACTATAGACAGGCCAAAGAGAGAGACTATAGACAGACCAAAGAGAGAGACTATAGACAGGCCAAAGAGAGAGACTATAGACAGACCAAAGAGAGAGACTATAGACAGACCAAAGAGAGAGACTATAGACAGGCCAAAGAGAGAGACTATAGACAGGCCAAAGAGAGAGACTATAGACAGACCAAAGAGAGAGACTATAGACAGACCAAAGAGAGAGACTATAGACAGGCCAAAGAGAGAGACTATAGACAGGCCAAAGAGAGAGACTGTATAGACAGGCCAAAGAGAGAGACTATAGACAGGCCAAAGAGAGAGACTGTATAGACAGGCCAAAGAGAGAGACTATAGACAGGCCAAAGAGAGAGACTATAGACAGGCCAAAGAGAGAGACTGTATAGACAGGCCAAAGAGAGAGACTATAGACAGGCCAAAGAGAGAGACTATAGACAGGCCAAAGAGAGAGACTATAGACAGGCCAAAGAGAGACAGACCAAGAGAGAACTATAGACAGACCAAAGAGAGAGACTATAGACAGCCAAGAGAGAGACTATAGACAAAGAGAGAGACTATAGACAGGCCAAAGAGAGAGACTATAGACAGGCCAAAGAGAGACTAACAGACCAAAGAGAGAGACTATAGACAGGCCAAAGAGAGAGACTATAGACAGGCCAAAGAGAGAGACTATAGACAGGCCAAAGAGAGAGACTATAGACAGGCCAAAGAGAGAGACTGTATAGACAGGCCAAAGAGAGAGACTATAGACAGACCAAAGAGAGAGACTGTATAGACAGGCCAAAGAGAGAGACTATAGACAGGCCAAAGAGAGAGACTATAGACAGACCAAAGAGAGAGACTATAGACAGGCCAAAGAGAGAGACTATAGACAGGCCAAAGAGAGAGACTATAGACAGACCAAAGAGAGAGACTTATAGACAGACCAAAGAGAGAGACTATAGACAGGCCAAAGAGAGAGACTGTATAGACAGGCCAAAGAGAGAGACTATAGACAGGCCAAAGAGAGAGACTGTATAGACAGGCCAAAGAGAGAGACTATAGACAGGCCAAAGAGAGAGACTATAGACAGGCCAAAGAGAGAGACTGTATAGACAGGCCAAAGAGAGAGACTATAGACAGGCCAAAGAGAGAGACTATAGACAGGCCAAAGAGAGAGACTATAGACAGGCCAAAGAGAGAGACTGTATAGACAGGCCAAAGAGAGAGACTATAGACAGGCCAAAGAGAGAGACTGTATAGACAGGCCAAAGAGAGAGACTATAGACAGACCAAAGAGAGAGACTATAGACAGGCCAAAGAGAGAGACTATAGACAGGCCAAAGAGAGAGACTATAGACAGGCCAAAGAGAGAGACTATAGAGAGACCAAAGAGAGAGACTATAGAGAGACCAAAGACAGAGACTATAGACAGGCCAAAGAGAGAGACTATAGACAGGCCAAAGAGAGAGACTATAGAGAGACCAAAGAGAGAGACTATAGAGAGACCAAAGACAGAGACTATAGACAGACCAAAGAGAGAGACTGTATAGACAGGCCAAAGAGAGAGACTATAGAGAGACCAAAGAGAGAGACTATAGACAGACCAAAGAGAGAGACTATAGACAGGCCAAAGAGAGAGACTGTATAGACAGGCCAAAGAGAGAGACTATAGACAGGCCAAAGAGAGAGACTATAGACAGGCCAAAGAGAGAGACTGTATAGACAGGCCAAAGAGAGAGACTATAGACAGACCAAAGAGAGAGACTATAGACAGGCCAAAGAGAGAGACTATAGACAGACCAAAGAGAGAGACTATAGACAGGCCAAAGAGAGAGACTGTATAGACAGGCCAAAGAGAGAGACTATAGACAGGCCAAAGAGAGAGACTATAGACAGGCCAAAGAGAGAGACTGTATAGACAGGCCAAAGAGAGAGACTATAGACAGACCAAAGAGAGAGACTATAGAGAGACCAAAGAGAGAGACTATAGACAGGCCAAAGAGAGAGACTATAGAGAAACCAAAGACAGAGACTATAGACAGACCAAAGAGAGAGACTATAGAGAGACCAAAGACAGAGACTATAGACAGGCCAAAGAGAGAGACTATAGACAGACCAAAGAGAGAGACTATAGAGAGACCAAAGAGAGAGACTATAGACAGGCCAAAGAGAGAGACTATAGAGAGACCAAAGAGAGAGACTATAGACAGGCCAAAGACAGAGACTATAGACAGGCCAAAGAGAGAGACTATAGACAGGCCAAAGAGAGAGACTATAGACAGACCAAAGAGAGAGACTATAGACAGGTCAAAGAGAGAGACTATAGACAGGCCAAAGAGAGAGACTATAGAGAGACCAAAGAGAGAGACTATAGACAGGCCAAAGAGAGAGACTATAGACAGACCAAAGAGAGAGACTATAGACAGGCCAAAGAGAGAGACTATAGACAGGCCAAAGAGAGAGACTATAGACAGGCCAAAGAGAGAGACTATAGACAGGCCAAAGAGAGAGACTATAGAGAGACCAAAGAGAGAGACTATAGAGAGACCAAAGACAGAGACTATAGACAGGCCAAAGAGAGAGACTATAGACAGACCTTGTTCCTCTGTTCAGCTCCTAGCGGCTGCAGTGACGTGCTGTGTCCACTAGAGGGCGCCGTGAGAGCAGAGCACAGAGGCCTCTCCACTGTCAGGAGCGAGATCCATGGAAGTGTTATGAAGTGTCACATTCTCGTGTCATGTGTTAGCATAAACATGTGAATGTATGTTTGTTCAGTGATGTTAATGTGTTTTTACATATTTGATTGAGTGGCACAATGCTAAACTTTATAATATGGAACTCACTAAAACCTTGGTATTTTGTCTGAAAGTGAACTATTGCCTTATCAATGGGTGACAGGGCTTTCCAGGCGGCTGCTCCCGAACGCCCCACAGTCATTGGAGACCTTCAAAAGAGGACTTAAAACTTTTCTGTTCCCTTCTTAACATTGTTTTAACATTTTTTTAACTTTAATGATGTGTGCTTTTATTGTTGTTGTTCTTTAGCACTTTGAGATTTGTATGTAAAGTGCATTACAAATTAAAGGTATTATTATTATTATTATTGTTATTATTATTATCCTGAACATAACGTACTGAACCTTAACCAAATGAGCTGCTCCTAACACTGACCAAAACCAGCGCCATGAAAAAATGAATGGATCGATTACAAAAAACGGCTACCAAGATCTCAGAGCAGGAGCTAAAGGTAATTTAACAACTCATATAAAAACACTAATATTGACTTAGAACTGAACTACACAGAGACAGTGGAGGGCGTAGTAGCTTTGTGTGGACACTAGAGGGAGGCAAACACATGACTCAGGCCTGTATTTAGAGTCTGAGAGAATAGTTTGAATTGAGAAACCACAGACTCAGATTCATTTAATCGCCATTTGCAGTAAAAACACATTGCAATACATAAGCAAAAGTCCCCAGTGTGCATCAGACAAGTACAGACAAAACACAGGCTTAAAAGTACAGAAATAAAACAAATAAAACATTAAACAATTGTCACTGTGAAATCGATCGACTAAAACAGTTTCAGTGCAAGATGAATAAAGCCATAGTAACAGCGCCCGGGAACCCATGTCCAGATGTTGATGCTCGGCTCGGTCAGGACCAGAGCTGGAGGATTTAATCTAGTGACATGTTTTTAGTGATAGGGGAAACCAGAGTACCCGGAGGAAACCTACACAAGCATGGGGAGAACATGCAAACTCCACTCAGAAAGCCACGTTCCGACCGGGATTCGAACCCACGACCTTCTTGCTGAGAGGCGAGAGCGCTATCCACTCAGCCACCACGCTGGAAAATGATTTTTCCTGGGCCAGAAGAGTTTTTGATTATTGTGCTCGGTTTAAAAGTTACAAAAGATTTATTAAGAACCTCCAGGACAGGAAACTCACAGCTCATGGTCCTCTCTCTCTCTCTGGTCTCTCTCTGGTCTCTCTCTGGTCTCTCTCTCTGTGGTCTCTCTTTGTGGTTTTTCTCTGGTCTCTCTCTCTGGTCTCTCTCTCTCTGGTTTCTCTCTGGTCTCTCTCTGGTCTCTCTCTGGTCTCTTTCTCTGTGGTCTCTCTCTCTGGTCTCTCTCTGGTCTCTCTCTCTGGTCTCTCTCTGGTTTCTCTCTAGTTTCTCTCTGGTCTCTCTCTCTGGTCTCTCTCTGGTCTCTCTCTCTGGTCTCTCTCTGGTCTCTCTCTCTGGTTTCTCTCTGGTCTCTCTCTCTGGTTTCTCTCTGGTCTCTCTCTCTGGTCTCTCTCTGGTCTCTCTCTCTGGTCTCTCTCTCTGGTCTCTCTCTGGTCTCTCTCTCTGGTCTCTCTCTCTGGTCTCTCTCTGGTCTCTCTCTCTGGTCTCTCTCTGGTCTCTCTCTCTGGTCTCTCTCTGGTCTCTCTCTCACTCGACTCTACACTACTGCATTTTGTACAAAGACAATGTTTAAATAAAACTAAATTATCCAGATTTAACACTCGCTTCTTTATTTTGCTAAAGTTAGAAATGTTAGAGTAGATTATTTTCTCTTCTTTCTTTGCTCCTCGTTCTGTTCTGTAACTGCTGATGCAACACTGACATTTCCCTCTGTGGACCCATACAGACTGGATTATTGAAGCAGTAAATATTGTGTTTCTGTTGATGGGAAAGAGCATTTTTAAAGATATTTAAGAATAAAAACCAGGTCAGTTTCTTTGAGTCTCAGTTTCTCAGTAACAACTTTGGTTTTGCTGCAGTGAAAACAGACGTTTGTAATGACTCCCTCTGTCCGCTAGAGGGAGACACACACCATCACACTGAAGCTTCATCACAAGGTTTTACTGCAAAGAAGGAAAGAGGCTTCACACTTTATACACACACACACACACACATGTGCATACATACACACACACACATATATACACCCACATCTTAAGTCCCTAGTCTCACCTTGATTGGGTTGAACGTGTGTGTATGTGTGTATGTGTGTATGTATATGTGTGTGTACGTGGGTGCTCTGAGTGTGTGATTGCATGTGTGCATATATTTTTGTTTGAACCTCCAGGACAGGAAAACACAGGCGTTATGTGTGTATCATGTGCATGTATGTGTGTGTGTGTGTGTGTGTGTGGTGTGTGTGTGTGTGTGTGTGTGGTGTATTGAGTACAGAATGTATTGAGTGTTGCATTCTGTGTGTGTACACGTGTGCATTGTCCGTGTGTGTATATGTATATTTTTGCGCATCTTTAACTGTGTGTATACTGTATATGTGTGTGTTTGCGTGTTGTGTGTGTGTGGTGGCGGTATTGAGTGTGACAATATGTGTGTGCGCGTGTGCATTATCTATATATACGTGTGTGCGCATCTTTAAGTGTGTGTATATATGTGTGTGTGGTGTTGTTAGTGTGACATTCAGCAAAGAAAGTGCGTTTGTATGTGTGTGTATGTGTGTATTTGTATATATGTATTTGTATATGTGTGTAAGTGTGTATGTGTGTCTGTATGTGTGTGTGTGTGTATTTGTGTGTATGTGTGTGTGTGTGTCTGTATGTGTGCGTGTGTGTATTTGTGTGTAAGTGTATGTGTGTGTGTGTGTGTCTGTATGTGTGTGTGTGTATTTGTGTGTGTGTCTGTATGTGTGTGTGTGTGTATTTGTGTGTAAGTGTGTATGTGCGTGTCTGTATGTGTGTGTGTGTGTATTTGTGTGTGTGTCTGTATGTGTGTGTATTTGTGTGTAAGTGTGTGTGTGTGTCTGTATGTGTGTGTGTCCATCCGTCTTCATTTGGCCTGTGTACCTGCCTGTGTGTGCTTACAGGGACATGAGTGATGTCCCCGCGCCTCCATCCATCTCACAGTCACATGACCCGTCGATAAACACGCTGTAAAAATGTCTCTGCTCCGGACTCTGGTCTGAGGCCAACTCACACACACACAAGATACACACACACACTCACACACACAAGATACACACACACTCACACACACACAAGATACACAAAAACGCACACACACTGGTCTCTGGTCTCGCTCTGGTCTCTCTTTGTTCTGTAGAGTAGTTAAAGCTGGGGAACCTAACTTTCAAACCACCACAAATGTAACTAATCGACAAACGCCGTGTAACTAGGTCTTGTCTCTAAAACATTTCTATCTCGAGTTTTCAAATGTTTTATTGAGACTTCAGACGGAAACAAAGAGAGGACCGCCCCCACTCAGCCAATCAGCTCTCATTCAAACTTCATTCATGAGCACTTCCCTATAGAGCTTCATTGAGCTAGCAGGTTAGCATTGTCCATCTGTAAACAGTCCAAGATAAGATAAAATAAAATATGCTTTATTTATCTCACAAAAGGAGAAATGTCACATCAGCACGAACAGAAACATCAGACTGTGCAACATGTTCATGCAGGATAATTATGTACAATAAACAGTGTCAGTATTAGTGCAGGTTTGTCAGTCATATACAGTGACTTAAAGTGACTTGTTGTACAGTCTGACAGCGGTGGGGATAAAGGCCCTGCTCAGGCTTCCACTGAAGGAGCTCCTCAGCTCCTCCTCAGTCCTGTGCAGGAGGTGTTGTTCATGATGGAGGTGGCTTTGGCTAGAACCTCCTGTCCCTCACCTCCTCCACAGAGTCCAGGGGCCTCCTGTCCCTCACCTCCTCCACAGAGTCCAGGGGCCTCCTGTCCCTCACCTCCTCCACAGAGTCCAGGGGCCTCCTGTCCCTCACCTCCTCCACAGAGTCCAGGGGCCTCCTGTCCCTCACCTCCTCCACAGAGTCCAGGGGCCTCCTGTCCCTCACCTCCTCCACAGTCCAGGGGCCTCCTGTCCCTCACCTCCTCCACAGAGTCCAGGGGCCTCCTGTCCCTCACCTCCTCCACAGAGTCCAGGAGCCTCCTGTCCCTCACCTCCTCCACAGAGTCCAGGGGCCTCCTGTCCCTCACCTCCTCCACAGTCCAGGGGCCTCCTGTCCCTCACCTCCTCCACAGTCCAGGGGCCTCCTGTCCCTCACCTCCTCCACAGAGTCCAGGGGCCTCCTGTCCCTCACTTCCTCCACAGAGTCCAGGGGCCTCCTGTCCCTCACCTCCTCCACAGAGTCCAGGGGCCTCCTGTCCCTCACTTCCTCCACAGAGTCCAGGGGCCTCCTGTCCCTCACCTCCTCCACAGAGTCCAGGGGCCTCCTGTCCCTCACCTCCTTCACAGAGTCCAGGGGCCTCCTGTCCCTCACTTCCTCCACAGAGTCCAGGGGCCTCCTGTCCCTCACCTCCTCCACAGAGTCCAGGGGCCTCCTGTCCCTCACCTCCTCCACAGAGTCCAGGGGCCTCCTGTCCCTCACCTC
>OZ035840.1:1918318-1930818 GCA_964034765.1 Knipowitschia caucasica | reverse complement strand
ACCACAAGGTCATTGTCATCGGCGTCCAGGTGTTATCAATCAAAATGGCCGCCGGCGTGAGGAGCTGCTGTCGTGAAACATGGAGCCGACGGATCTGAACCAGAGCAGAGCGAAAGACCGACTTAACAGACTAAAAGTTTGGACACTCCTCCTACTTCAAAGTTTTTTTATTTTCATGAGGAATGTGTAATAAACATGTTTATTTTAAATAATTACTACACACACAGAAACACACACACACAGACACAGAGACACACACACAGAAACACACACACACACACACAGACGCACACACACAGAGACGCACACAGACACACCCAGACACAGACGCACACACACACACATAGTATAGTATCTTATTATCTTTTAGTAAGTAGTAAGTAAGTATTTATTTATATACCGCCTTTTCACTGCAGATCTGAGTCTCAAAGCGGTTTACAATTGTTAATTTTTGGGCATTTGTCTCTCACTCCACACAGAGATGGGAGCGGGGCCAGTACAGGAGGCGCATGCCAGAACTATTGGACATATTTTTAGTGGTAGGGGAAACCGGAGTACCCGGAGGAAACCTACGCAGACACGGGGAGAACATGCAAACTCCACTCAGAAAGGCCCTGGTCCGACCGGGATTCGAACCCAGGACCTTCTTGCTGAGAGGCGAGAGTGCTATCCACTCAGCCACCGTGCCGCCCTTTTCACACTTTTCTTATGTGTGTCTCTTTTTGTGTTGTTAATGTTAACATATTTTGTGTTTCCACAGAGGTCCGGACTTTTCCACCTGATGTTTTGGTTTTGTGAAGGTCAAACTAAACTATTTTAGTCGTGTATAAACGGCTCCTGTCCCAAAGACAAACCCCAGAGGCTTAGGTCAGTTTCTTCAGTTCGCTGCGATTTAGGAAAATGTCTTTTTTAATTTCCTCAGAATCATTTGGGATAAAACTGAAAACCAAACTCCCTCTGGACCGAGCACTGAACCCTCTGTCTGCTTCATAACCTCAGACACAGCTGCACCGTTTAAAGGACAAGTATGTCATTAAAGGGCCCTAATCTGTCGTCATTAAAGGGCACTAATCTGTCATCATTAAAGGGCCCTAATCTGTCCTCATTAAAGGGCCCTAATCTGTCATAATTAAAGGGCCCTAATCTGTCGTCATTAAAGGGCCCAAATCTGTCGTCATTAAAGGGCCCCTAATCTGTCATCATTAAAGGGCCCTAATCTGTCATCATTAAAGGGCCCTAATCTGTCCTCATTAAAGGGCCCTAATCTGTCCTCATTAAAGGGCCCTAATCTGTCCTCATTAAAGGGCCCTAATCTGTCCTCATTAAAGGGCCCTAATCTGTCGTCATTAAAGGGCCCTACCCTGTTGTCATTAAAGGGCCCCTAATCTGTCATCATTAAAGGGCACTAATCTGTCATCATTAAAGGGCCCTAATCTGTCATCATTAAAGGGCACTAATCTGTCATCATTAAAGGGCACTAATCTGTCATCATTAAAGGGCCCTAATCTGTCGTCATTAAAGGGCACTAATCTGTCATCATTAAAGGGCCCTAATCTGTCCTCATTAAAGGGCCCTAATCTGTCATCATTAAAGGGCCCTAATCTGTCGTCATTAAAGGGCCCTAATCTGTCGTCATTAAAGGGCCCCTAATCTGTCATCATTAAAGGGCCCTAATCTGTCATCATTAAAGGGCCCTAATCTGTCATCATTAAAGGGCCCTACCCTGTCGTCATTAAAGGGCCCCTAATCTGTCATCATTAAAGGGCCCTAATCTGTCGTCATTAAAGGGCCCTAATCTGTCGTCATTAAAGGGCCCCTAATCTGTCATCATTAAAGGGCCCTAATCTGTCATCATTAAAGGGCCCTAATCTGTCATCATTAAAGGGCCCTAATCGTCGTCATTAAAGGGCCCTAATCTGTCGTCATTAAAGGGCCCTAATCTGTCCTCATTAAAGGGCCCTAATCTGTCGTCATTAAAGGGCCCCTAATCTGTCATCATTAAAGGGCCCTAATCTGTCGTCATTAAAGGGCCCTAATCTGTCGTCATTAAAGGGCACTAATCTCTCATCATTAAAGGGCCCTAATCTGTCATCATTAAAGGGCACTAATCTGTCATCATTAAAGGGCCCTAATCTGTCATAATAATAAACTGCTCTTTTCCAATACTTCTTTAACTGATAACAGTCGTTCAGAGATATATGAATTTCTAAATTACTTTTCCAGCCTCGAAATCTTGTTATTGTTTTAATTTCGATATCCCGCCCTCCACCGTTTCACCAATCAGAAAGTCTGTGATCCGGGCGCCAGAACTCACCGTGTGGAGCTAATCTCACTGGTAAAGTACCATGTGGCGCAGAACTAAAAAAGGTCTTGTTATGATTCTCAAATCATTAACGACAAAACAAGGAATAAAACCAGGATTTCTATCTTTGTGAAAAAGGTGTTGGTTATAGATTTGTTGTTGACTAAACTCTTGTCTATTCAGCTGTTATGGTCCCAGCTGGATTCGTCTGCATATATGGCAACCTGAGTCAAACCCTTTTTCAAAGCAGAATAAAAACAGGAGGCAGGTCCCAGAAGCCTTGACTGACCCGTCTTTATTAAAGACCAACAATGATAATACATATAATTATTGTGATCGTTTTAACCCCCCCCCCCCCCCCCCCCAACCCTAGTTAGACCACTTTAGAACAAGCCGACCGTTCCCACCAAGGTCAGAAAACCATGGAAGACGAGCGTTTAAAATAGAATCAGTAAAAATAGATATATATGTGATAATTAGTTTCGAGAGGCTACAGTATATTGTCTCCCACATCATTCACACAACATTAAAAATCGTTAACGATCCGTTAAATCTTAGAGCCGTAAATACTTTTCGCACAGTCCAGTCCCGAGTCCGGTTTCCTTCTGTTAGTTTTATTGCACGGATGAGCGAGAGGCGGGCTCTCCAATACACTGTCGGTGTGGTAGTTTTTGCTTGAAACAGGCTCCAGTCTGAGAGGCTGGAAGAGGTCCAAATACGCCGGGTCCAGACCGCACCGCACCAGAAACACCAAGTCCAACTAGGTCCCACCAGAAAGACCAGGTCCCACCAAGTCCCAACAGAAAGACCAGGTCCCACCAAGTCCCAACTAACCCTAACCCAGACCAAATAACCCAATGGGAGATGATCCACCAGCCATACTCTACCCTACTCTACCCTACCCTACCCTACCCTACTCTACCCTACTCAGTATCCGGGAAATTCCCTGGTAACCATGGCTTACAGCAGCACTCTGGATATCTGTCAGTTAGCACACGTCAGTACCAGCTCGGCCTGGATAGAACCAGGACCAAACAGGTACTGAAAAAGTGTAAATGCTCCCAAACAGGGTCGAGTAGAGTAGGGCTGGTCCAATAAAAGGAACTTCTGAGACCAACATGTAGCTCCGCCCCTTCTGTGTCACTCTATAATGCCATTGTACCGCTGTGACATCACACTCGAACAAAAGAATTGCCCTTAAATTAGTTTTGTTATTTATTCTGGTGAAATGACGATCTCTGAAGTGGCATGTCTGTGTTTGCTGCTGGTAATTTTTAGATTTGTGAAAACGTTGTGCACCTCCCTCTGGTGGCAGCAGATGGCGTTACAGGCAGTTAGCATCATTTAGCCTTGACACTTTTCTCGTCATATATTTTCTACTGCAGATGTTATTTCTCTAAAACATGAAATTACAAAGTAAATAGTGCGAGACCACGCCCTGTTGAATCCTTTCTTAGTTTTAGAACGGTATAAAAACGTTTTATATAAATCAGCCCTTTTTTAGCGTCGTACAAAAAAATAGCATTTATGAAGCGGATGGATTTTAGGAAACATAAATTATTTTACAGTAATAGGGAGAAATATATTTATTCCTTTCAGGCCCCTGTCCACGTCCTACTAATGTAGAGAATTATTATTTTTATTCTTGACACAATATTTGATTAAAACAAAGTGTTTTTACACTTTGTTTTTTTTTTTATGTATTGAATGTTCATTATTTCTAAGTTAGCCATGCTTCTAAATTACTTTGTTCATTATGGGTTAGGGTTGTCTATTTCGAGGCCTGGTCTCTCTGGTCTCTCTCTCTGGTCTCTCTCTGGCCTCTCTCTGGTCTCTCTTTCTGGTCTCTCTCTATGGTCTCTCTCTCTGGTCTCTCTCTGGTCTCTCTCTGGCCTCTCTCTGATCTCTCTCTCTGGTCTCTCTCTCTGGTCTCTCTCTGGTCTCTCTCTGGTCTCTCTCTGGTCTCTCTCTGGTCTCTCTCTGGTCTCTCTCTGGTCTCTCTCTCTGGTCTCTCTCTCTGGTCTCTCTCTCTGGTCTCTCTCTGGTCTCTCACTGGTCTCTCTCTGGTCTCTCTCTCTGGTCTCTCTCTGGTCTCTCACTGGTCTCTCTCTGGTCTCTCTCTCTGGTCTCTCTCAGGTCTCTCTCTTTACTCCTGCCCCAGGACCCGGTGGTGTTGGTGCAGCCTGAACCGGACGTGCCGCGGGCCTCAGACCTCAGACTCCAGGCTGGACACCCTGCTCCAGGGCTTTGGCACATAGGGACTGTTCACTCTGCGCGTTACCATCAGCGGCCTCCGGTCCCGCACCGCCTCCTCTCCCCGCACGCCGCCCCCGCCCCCCCCCTCGAACGCCCCGTACAGGCTGTTGTGCTGGTACACCACGGGCTGGTGACTGACGCGCTGCAGCAGCGGTGTGCTGCTGTTCCCCGGACAGTGGCTCGCACACGGAAACAAGTGACACGTGTCTTTGTTGCTACCGCCGTCGTAAAAGTGACTTGGCGCTACGTAAACCGGGTAGTCCGCGTACGAGTTCAGGTAGGAGGAGTAGCGTCTGTGCATCAGCGTGGAGGAGGAGCGCCTCAGAGCCGCGGCGTTCTGAAGAATGGCCTCCCGGTACGACGGCAGCTGAGCACAGTCTGCGTATTTCAGCTTCTGCTTGTACGGGAACGAGCCCATGTGCGCCGGGTCCAGGTAGGCGGGTTCTGCGGACAGCGGGAAGCACGACAGGTTGTGCCCCAGACTCCCGTACAGTTTGCTCGACTGCGGGTTCGGGTTCGCCACCACCACACGCGGGAACAGGTCCGGTATGTCCGCTCGGGACGGCGGCAACGCGGACGAGGTGGAAGGCTTGGTTTCGTCCACTTGCCGAATCCGGTCGTTCCCCCAAGTCGCTTTCAAAAATGAGGCTCGCCGGTTGAGCTTGTCCTTCCCCAACAGCGGCACGTCGTCCATGTCCACCTCCACGTACGATTTCATGCAAGAGTTACAGCTGGGGCTAGTTCCCGCGTAGTGGCCCGCGGTAGAGCACGGTATAGAGTTAGCTTGGTTAGCGTGGTTATTTAGAAGAAGGTCGTTGGCGCGGAGTTCGGCCAGGCAAGACCGCGGTTCATCGTAGTCATTCCTTGACCTCGGATCAAAAGCGTTGAAGACGTAGTTGTGCGCGCGCCTTTGCCGGCAGTCCGGGGGGTAGCTGAACTTACGTCGAAACGGGCCTTTGTGCTCCACGTAAATATCGGGGACTTGGAACTCACGGTACGGGACAAAAGTCTGGGGACGCTGCTGTGTCGGCTGGTTGTCCACGTAGAGACGGTTGCGATGGTGCAAAGTCGGCGTGACGGTCGGGCTGGTGTCCCGCATGGCTAAGTGCGGCGTGCTGAGACTGGAAATGGGCAAAGTCCGCTCCAGGAGATGGTGACTCGGTCTGGCGGGGAGCGTGTATCTCAGCGGCGTCGGCTTGGTAACCACTCGCGACTTATCCAGAAGCGGCTGCGTGGCGGAGTCGATGTAATGAATGGGAAAGGTGGGAGTTAGCGCCCTCTGCTGGGGATAAGCCGAGTGGTTGTCCGTGATGCTGGAGATGTACGGCATCCGGTTGTGGGTGAGGTCCGTGGCGGTGACTCTGGGGGGCAGTCTCACGTTGTCCGCTCCTCGCCGGCTCCAGTTCTCGATGGTTTTGGTGGCGTTGTCCAGAGAGTTCTCCACCCGGGCGGAGGAGACCATGTCCTTGGCGGTCCGTAGCATCTTTAGCATGTTAGCCTGGGTGTAGTTGGAGGTGACGTCGGGGCTCTGCATGTCTCTGTTGCTCTTGTCTGAATGCTCCACGCCGTTGAAGCAGCTGTAGATCCCCTGCACAAAGACAAACGTGGTGAGGACGTTTCATACATGTCTTATTTTTACAATAATACAATACTGAAGTCTGTCTTTCTACCTCAGGATTGGCTCCGACCTAATGCCCTCAGGATTATATGGGTTACATGACACTGTTTCATATAACCTTAGTATCTTACTTTAATTTCAAGCACAACATCTTTCTAATTAACCCAATTCTGTCTTCTATTTTATTACAATACAATACAATACAATTTATTCTTGTATAGACCTAAATCACAACAGAAGTCATCAATGTCATCTTTAGCAGGGGTGTCCAAACATTTCAGTAAGAGGCCCCTTTAGTTCAGCAGACTAGTCCAGGGGCCAACATCACAGACTGAAAAATTGTCTTGAATGACATCAGGTTGTTCTGAGCTTTCAAATGAAGCTGAAGTTGGCTGAATGACACATGTTTACCTTCTAACAGTCGCACCTTTAACTGAGGTTTGTGACACAATCAAAAACTACGTCATTACAATTTGTACAAATAAATTCAACGACTGAATTTCAGACGTTCTGGAGCGAGGTCTGTGTTGGCTGAGCTGAAGTTGGATGGATGACACAGTGATCTTGTGTTTGCGATCTCAAAGACTACTTTGGGTTTGCGAGGCAGAGGGCCACATGAAATGAAAATGAGGGCCGCAATTGGCCCCTGGGCCTTAGTTTGGACAGATGTTTATGTGAACGGCTCAAAGTGCTTTTAAATCATACATTGACTTTGGGAAAAATCACTAAAAAGTAGCACAGAAAAACAGAACTGTCTTTAACCTGGATTGGAACATTGTCCGAATAAAAGCCTGTCTCACATTTTCAGGAAGACTGTTCCACTTTTTTTTTTTATTTAATGCCTGTTAATCTTGTTTTCTGAGTTCATGTGAGTGAGTTGTGTATGAACCTTGCTACACAAATAAACTGTTCTTCCTGAACTCTGCGTCTGATCCGAACATTAAAACTCCGCCGCCGTCGCAGATCACGGAGATAAACCCAGAGCTCAGATCATTTGCAAACAATATTTCAGACGAGACCACGACGAGAATGTTAAAACCAGCGCGCCGCCTTTTGCCTCCTCAATGCCCTGCTCCTGACGTTCATTTGCTCCTGACGTTCATTTTCTCCTGACGCTCATTTGAATATAGATGTTATTCAAAACTGAGAGAAGCTCGCGGAATTCGATTTAAGCTAATCTGCAAACACTTGTCAAAGCAGGAGACGATAAAACGGGAAATCAAATGAGTGTGTTTGATTTTGTGGATTGCGTCGTGGATTTAAAGCAGCGATTCTCAACCAGGGGTCCGAGGACGGTGCAGATGGATCCAGCTGAAGAAGCGCCATCCAGGGAGCCATCTGCACCAGGAGCAGAGAGCCACCTACAGCCACAGGGGACAACACAGACCAGAGGAGACAGGAGGCCCCAGACCCTGTTCAGGTCCAAGAGCAAGACCCCACAGGACCCAGAGGAGAGAGGAGGCCCCAGACCCCCCCAGGTCCTAGAGCCAGACCCCTCCAAGACCCAGAGGAGAGAGGAGGCCCCAGACCCCCCCAGGTCCTAGAGCCAGACCCCTCCAAGACCCAGAGGAGAGAGAAGGCCCCAGACCCTGTCCAAGTCCAAGAGCTAGACCCCACAGGACCCAGAGAAGAGAGGAGGCCCCAAACCCCACAGCCATTGACAAAAGTACATCAAAGGGTGGTCCACATGTCTTACCCTGCTCAGAGCCAGGAGACAGTCCAGGCGCTCTGACTTTCGGACCGAGTGCCTGAGTTTCCAGTAGAGCAGGTGTTCCCAGGCGAAGACCAGCAGACTCAGCCCCATGGCGACCAGCAGCATGTAGAAGACACCCGCCATGTTGTCGATGTCCAGCTTGGAACTCATCACCTCTTTCTTCTCGTTGCGGCAGATCCCCGTCAGCCACACGGTCTGCAGCTTCTGAGTGTCGCCTGCAAAACAGCCGCTCTTAAAGGGGATGTCGTCTTGGTCATCTTTAATTATGTAGCGCAGTTCACAGACCAAGGTCACACCTAGACATTTATACATTTGGTGCACTGCCATTTTCCATTTCTCTCTGAAGACAAGCACTGGTGCCTCAATCAAAATTCATTCATTTCTACTGGACATTTTTGGTTTTCTTGATAGAGGAAGCTTAGCCAGACACAGGGAGAACATGCAAACTCCATAAAGAAATGCCTGGAGATGGATTTGATGCAGTGGTTGAGCTTTTGGTTCACAGCAAGAAGCTCCGGAGATTTGAGTCCACCTCCTGACAGGGCTCTTCAGCATCGAGTTTGCATGTTCTTGCCGTGTCTGCGCAGGTTTCCTCCAGGTACTCCGGTTGGCCCTTTCACTCTGGGTAAATGTGTGTGTGTAGTAGCAGTAGTTTATTTCTTTGGCCTTTGTGTACATCAGGTCTCATGTTTGTAAAGATCAGGTATATTTTACTATAAGAAAAAAACTAAATTGTTGCTTAAAACTAAAAAGCTTAAATTATTAATATTTTCAGTGCTGAATAAATCCTGACTGATTGGGTTTTAGGCTGGAGTCGAGATGTGAGACAACAGATGCTAATTATCCCAAGGCTACGATCCAGAGAGCGGTGTTCGTTAACATGTACAGTTCAAAACATTTAAACAATCAATATTTTACTTCAAATATGATAGTTTTATATTGTATATCAAAGTTATCCATAACAATGAGGTCATGGCTCTATATATTTGCTTTAACAAATGAAAGAATAAACTCTTGACGTTGCTAAATTTACGAGTATTAGCGATTCAACAAACCTTTTGAGTTATATTCACCTTTTAGCACTTATTTAAAACTATTTAAATTACTTTATTACATTGATATGAATTTAGCAGAGTACATATTCATCAGTGTGTCTGAAAACAGCGTCAACATAAATATGCACAAGAGATAAACGCATCCAGGTAAAAAACACAGTTAGTAAAAGTACAAACAATAAGTCGAAAAGCAAGACATAAAGAATTAGTCCAAGGAAGAGCAGATTATCTCTGGGAGCAAGTTTGATTTCTACAAATGTTTGAGGACTTTAAATGTTTGGCAGATCCAACAGTTTCCAACGTGTTCCGGCAAAGTGTTCCATAACGATGTGCCTCTGACGCCACCTTTTGGCTGAATTTAGTCCTGCGCCTTTGTCTGTTACAGTCTCCTCTGGTTAGTGCTCTGGTTCTGACTCCACGGCTGCTTTTAATCTAATCTAAACTCCATAAAGGGAGGAAGAGCAAGTCCATTTAGTAAGTAAGTAATCTTTATTTATATACCGCCTTTCACAGACCAGAGTCACAAAGCGGTTTACAATTGTTATGTTTGGGCACTTCTCCTCTCACTCCACACAGAGATGGGAGGGGCCAGTACAGGAGGCACATGCCAGACCTATTGTACATATTTTTAGTGGTAGGGGAAACCGGAGCACCCGGAGGAAACCTACGCAGACACGGGGAGAACATGCAAACTCCACTCAGAAAGGCCCTGGTCCGGCCAGGATTCGAACCCAGGACCTTCTTGCTGAGAGGCGAGAGTGCTATCCACTCAGCCACCGTGCCGCATTTTCTACCGCTCAAGTCCATTAAAAATAAGGCAAGCATCCAGAAACTTCTGATAACTCTCAAAATCTAAAATGTTATACTTACTTTAAATGTTAGAGTAATGATAAAGCAAGTATCTAATGTTTGAAGTGTTAAAACATTGATTTTTTTTTAAAGCTGGTGGAAAACTCAATATGAATAATTTCTTCCCCAATGTCTTTGAGTAGTTCCATAAGTCCTAGAGCTGAGGAAATGTCTGGAGTCTGAGCTTTAAGAACCAGGACTAGTTCCTCTGCTCTGTCCCCGTACAGTCGTAAAAAGAGATTATATCGATCTCTAGAGCAGTGTTTTTCAACCACTGTGCCGCGGCACACTAGTGTGGCGTATGATATTGTCTGGTGTGCCGTGAGAAATTCGTCTACTTTGTCTAAAAATAGCTGCATTCGCTGTTGACGAGCGGTGACTTGTTTTGAACTGTGAGTAACCATGTAATACTTTTTCAAATCAGTAGATGGCAGCAGATAGCTAAGTACTTTGAAACTGAAAAATTGGATGCGACCACTGGCTGTAACAGGTCAGCATTGTGGCGAGAAAGGTCAAATTGGATGCGACCAACAAATGTGTGAGGGAGCGAGACAAGAGCTTTGTGGCGAGTGAGAAGTGAAAGTGATAGAGACGTTTTTGAAAATGAATTATGCCGTTTCTGAACAGGATTAACATCCTCCGCTCTGCCCCGGGGCAGGTGTGGCCGCGTTGTAGTGGTTTAACTATGAAATGTACAATTTTTGTACAACAGCTCTCGCGAACGCACTTCTGAACTGGGTACCGAGCGCAGACCGTAGTCGAGTGGACAGAACCATAGACATGCGGACCGGACAGAACCATGGACTCGCGTTCAGGACCTCCCGTGTCCCTCATCCAAAACTCCTGAATTTAAAGCTCGGATACCAAAATGTTTCCCATGCACTAACAATGCATGTTCTTTGTGTGAGTTATTATTTGACTATTTGGGCAGAGAGTGGATTTTCTTAGTTTTTTTCCACACAGTTAGTGCCACTTTATTCCCAAACTCTTCTTAATTTTATCGAGAAATATTAAATAAAGCTTAATGTCAAGGCCTGGACTTAAGCATTTTGATGAGAGTATATTGTGAATATAGGCTACAGAGTATACTGTATACATTATAAGATAAGATAAGATATACTTTATATATCACAGAGTATGTACAGTATATATTTTTTTACATTAGTACTGTATACATTTTTACATTTTCTCCTGGAGGTGTGCCGCAAGATTTTTTCAGTGAAAAAAGTGTGCCTTGGCTCAAAAAAGGTTGAAAAACACTGCTCTAGAGCTCCAACAGCTGTCTGATGCTCGAGCCTCATGAATGAACGGAGAGTAAAGTACACACACAGTTTCTTGGGTAATTCCCAAACTCGGGGCAGTTTAATGGAAGCGGCTGTTCGGACCGAGCCGAGCATCTGTGCGGAGAGACTTCCGAAGGGTCCGTCCTCGGAGAGCGTTTGACTTTATGAAGCGAGTCGTGAAAAAGCCACAGCAACAACGACAGCGGCGAGTCCAAGAAGCAAATAATAAATGTGTGTGTGCAAAGATACAGCCCCAGAGTGGTCCGGCCTCGGGTCACGGGGCCAATAACTCTGTCTCATAATAAAGCAGAGACTTATTCAGCGCTTTCAGACATTTTACACTCTCTCCAAGAACACAGAAAAACAGCAGATTGTTTTCACGCTCCAGTGTTTCTGAAATATCCATGAAACCATTTTAAGCTCTTCAGGATCATGGCGTCTCCAGTAATGAAGCAAACTGTCAGATTACTGCATTATTGGATCACATAATAATAATAATAATACATCAAAGTTATATAGAGCTATTTTGGACTCTCAAAGACGCTTAAAAAAACTGATTTTGAGTATTGTCAGTTCTGAATGATGTGGTTCAGTGCTGTCATTAAAATTGTCTTTTTTAGTTATAATTTTATTGAATCTTAGGTGGCTCCAAAAATCCTGCAGGGAGTTTGTTTGTACATTATGTATGTCAAGAAGAAGCAAGTGTGTAACAGTGTGAAGTTTTTGGTTTAACTGTTTCCATGTAAACAGAAGGACACTTTATACGTTAGTGAGGAACGTCTTTTGTTTTCTGTTGAAAGTGTGTTTTCTTTTCCAATGAAACCGACACACAACAAACGTGTGTGTGTGTGTGTGTGTGTGAGTTGTGTTACCGTCGGCGAGGAACTGCAGCAGAGCAAGGTCAATGGGCCTCTTCCAGCGTGAGTCCTTCTGCAGCGCGATGCCGTATCCTGTGGTCGCGAACACTTTCCCGCTGCCGATGGTCACGAGTTTACAGCCCTCATCTTTACCCGCCATGTAGTTCAACACAGCTGCGTCATAGATGAAGGCGTCCAGCTTCCTACACACACACACACACACACACACACACACACACACACACACACACACACACACACACACACACACACACACACACACATACACACACACATACACATACACACACACACACACACACACACAGACAGACACACACATACACACACACACACACACACACACAGACAGACAGACACAGACAGACAGACAGACCTCAGAAAAACTTATCGGAACAGAGGTAGATGCCTCTCTGGTCTTTCTCACTGGTCTCTCTCACTGGTCTCTCACTGGTCTCTCACTGGTCTCCCTCTGGTCTCTCTCTGGTCTCTCTCTGGTTTCTCTCTGGTCTCTCTCTCTGGTCTCTCTCAATGGTCTCTCTCAC
>OZ035840.1:1869490-1918308 GCA_964034765.1 Knipowitschia caucasica | reverse complement strand
CCCCCCACCCAAAGCACTCCCCAGCCCCCTCCACCCGCACCCCCCCGCCCCCCGCCGACACCCCTCCCGAGTGCGCCCTAACCCACCCGCACCCACTACATTCCCCCCGCGTGATAGGGTTCACCCGTCTCGTAAGCGGTTCATACGGCGGTGTACGGAACCCCTGGATTGTCTCTGTTCCGCTCCCTTGTGGCCGGTCACTCGGCAGGGCGGCAGAGCGCGCCCAACACTCTAGTCACAACACATAAGGATGACCGCCGGGTAGAGCCCCGGCGGGGAGCCGTGTAGAGCGCCCCGGAAAAGTACGCAGCCTGAACTACCCCGAACCGCACGCACCCACCCGGGCTTGCCCACGAGTGAACAGATGTGCACCCTCATGGCGGCGGAGTATGCGAAGTAGTCAGGAAGTGCTGCGTAGGGGGTTAGGCAGTCTGGCCCATGCGTGTGAACACACGGGCTCACCTGCCATTGAGATGTGTTGGCTGCGGCGCCTGCCCCTGAGCGGCCGATGCCGGGAGAGGGCGGAGCACCACACGACCCGAGCCTCATCCCCCCGTCCTCCGGACCCGGAGCCCCGCACCGGACACACAGGACTAAAAGCGAGCCTCCGACCAGATAACAGTCCTACGCAGCCCCCACCCCCACCACGTGACCAGCGCACCCGTAAAGATGAGAGACTCTCCCCCCGCCCCCACCCGCTCGGATCCGCCCCCCGGTCCCTCCCCTCACCCGCCCCCCTCCTGCTGTTTTATTGCCTTCGGACCACCCACCCAAACCGCCTCACCTGCCAGCCAGCCCCCGACCCTTCGCCGCCGAGAAAGCGACCAGAATAACAGAGGGTACGGAGCAGCGGAAGGCAGGGGAGAGCGAGCGACAGGAGCCGCCCCTGGGCGTCCAGCCCCCTCCACCCTACCACTCCCCCGTTCCCCTCTCCCCCCGCCACCCTCCGCCCTCCACCCCCTCCCTCACCACCCGCCCAGCCACCCCAACACCCCTCTTCCACCCCCCCCACCCGCAGCCACCCACCGATCCTCCTACCTGCCCCCACCCTGCCCATTGCAGTTGTCCCCACCACGTCTCCGTCCCCCTCCCCCCCCCCGACCCCGCCCCCCCCTCCCCCCGCCTCCTCCACGACCCTCCTCGTTGCCCTGACCTCTCCCCCTCCCCCCATCTCGCCCCACCTCCCCCACCTCGAGTCTCCTGTCCCAACCGTGGCCCATCCCACCCTCTTAGCCCCGTCCCCTCCTCCCCGACCAGCGCCATAGGAATCAGCGTCTCCGCGCAGCAGCGCCTGAAGGTACCGTGCACCAGACCAGGGGACGCAACAAGCCACGAACAGCGCCACGCGCCGCGGCCGCCCCGCACTCCCCGTATGACCGCCCATTCCCCCTCCCCTCTCCTTTCTGAGCATCCGTCCCCTCCCCTCCACTCTCCTCTCCCCTCCCCTCCCCTCCCCTCTCCCTCCCTCCCCTCCCCCTCCCCTCTCCCCCCTCCCCTCCCCTCCCCTCTCCTCTCCCTCCCCTCCCCTCTCCCTCCCCTCCCTCTCCTCTCCTCTCCCCTCCCCTCCCCTCCCCTCCTCTCCCTCCCTCCCCTCCCCCTCCCCTCTCCCTCCCCTCCCCCTCTCCTCTCCTCTCCCTCCCCTCCCCTCTCCCTCCCCTCTCCCTCCCCTCCCCCTCCCCTCCCCTCTCCTCTGACCTCCCCTTTCCTCCTTTCCCCTCCCCTCCCCTCTCCTCTCCTCTCCTCTCCTCTCCTCTCCCTCCCCTCCCCTCCCCTCTCCTCTCCTCTCCTCTCCTCTCCTCTCCTCTCCTCTCCCTCTCCTCTCCTCTCCTCTCCCTCCCCTCCCCCTCCCCTCTCTCTTCCCCTCCCCTCTCCTCCCTTCCCCCTCCCCCCCAGGTGGGCACCTATGAGATGGGGATCCTGCAGGTGCGGTACCCGGTGTGGCCTCGGTTCGGCTCGTACCTGCAGCCGGTCTCGGACTACAGACACCTGACTGTAGCCACGCTGGAGGAGAGACCCTTCGTCATCGTGGAGGCTGTGGACCCCACGACCGGGACCTGCGTCAGCAACACGGTCCCCTGCAGGCGCCAGTCCAACAAGACCGAGGCGTGAGTACCAGGACGAGACCAGAGAGAGACCAGAGAGAGAGACCAAAGAGAGACCTGAGGGAGACCAGAGAGAGACCAGAGAGAGGCCAGAGAGAGACCAGAGAGAGACCAGAGAGAGACCAGAGAGAGACCAGAGAGAGAGACCAAAGAGAGACCTGAGGGACCAGAGAGAGACCAGAGAGAGACCAGAGAGAGACCAGAGAGAGACCAGAGAGACCAAAGAGAGACCTGAGGGACCAGAGAGAGACCAGAGGGACCAGAGAGAGACCTCAGGGACCAGAGAGAGACCAAAGAGAGACCTGAGGGACCAGAGAGAGACCTGAGGGACCAGAGAGAGACCAGAGGGACCAGAGAGAGACCTCAGGGACCAGAGAGAGACCATTACACAACACTGAGGGAGAGGTGCTGAAACTGTGAAGAAGTGTTTTTCTGTGGCTCTGTTTTTGGGTCGATGTTTTTAATAATCTGAAAGCACTTTTTGTGGAAAAATATATTCTTTCAATCTTTGTTATGAACAATGATTGCTGCAGGACAAAACAGCCTTTTCTACAACTCCATGGTAATCTGAACTGATTTAGGCTTTGAGAGAGAGACTGGAGAGAGACCTGAGAGAGAGACAAAAGAGAGACCAGAGAGAGACCAGAGAGAGACCAGAGAGAGACCAGAGAGAGACCAGTGAGAGAGACCAGAGAGAGACTAGAGAGAGACTAGAGAGAGACCAGAGAGAGACCAGAGAGAGAGACCAGAGAGAGACCGGAGAGAGAGACCAGAGAGAGACCAGAGAGAGACCAGAGAGAGACCAGAGAGAGACCAGAGAGAGACCAGTGAGAGAGACCAGAGAGAGACTAGAGAGAGACTAGAGAGAGACCAGAGAGAGACCAGAGAGAGACCAGAGAGAGACCTGAGAGAGAGACCAGAGAGAGACCAGAGAGAGACCAGAGAGAGACCAGAGAGAGACTAGAGAGAGACCAGAGAGAGACCAGAGAGAGACCAGAGAGAGACCAGAGAGAGAGACCAGAGAGAGACCAGAGAGAGACCTGAGAGAGAGACCAGAGAGAGACCAGAAAAAGACCAGAGAGACACCAGAGAGAGAGACAAAAAAGAGACCAGAGAGAGACCAGAGAGAGAGACTAGAGAGAGATCAGAGAGAGACTGAAGAGAGAGACCAGAGAGAGACCAGAGAGAGACTGAAGAGAGAGACCAGAGAGAGACCATAGAGAGACCAGAGAGAGACCAGAGAGAGACCAGAGAGAGACCAGAGAGAGACCAGAGAGAGACCAGAGATCCCCTCCTGCCCCTGAGCCGCCTCCCATCTGGTTCTGGACTCAGACTTATGGACGAGCGAGACCCCGGTGAGCTCTGATTGACTCACGCTGATAATGTCCTCATACATTGACCCGGAGCTCAGGGACCAGAAGGAGCTGATCTAATTGAGGAGTTCGTCTGTGGATTCTTTCAGAGTAAATTTAAACTTCAGGCCTCAGGACCAGGGCGTTCGATGGTGCAGTGGCAGGAGTCCAAATCTGTGACTGATGGTATTTTAGTCTGTTTTATGTCCAGGGTCAGAGTCGATGCCCGTCAGCTTCAGTTAATGTGACTTTATTTAAGATTTATCTGTAATGTTAATGTTTAGAGGTGGATTTTCACAACTCACTAATGTTTGATGTTTCAGAGACCAGAGGGAAGAGAGAGAGACCAGAGAGAGAGAACAGAGAGAGACCAGAGAGAGACCAGAGAGAGACCAGAGAGAGAGACCAGAGAGAGAGACCAGAGAGAGAGAACAGAGAGAGACCAGAGAGAGACCAGAGAGAGAGACCAGAGAGAGAGACCGGAGAGAGAGACCAGAGAGAGAGACCAGAGAGAGACCAGAGAGAGAGAGCAGAGAGAGACCAGAGAGAGACCAGAGAGAGAGACCAGAGAGAGAGACCGGAGAGAGAGACCAGAGAGAGAGACCAGAGAGAGACCAGAGAGAGACCAGAGAGAGAGCAGAGCGAGACCAGAGAGAGAGACCAGAGAGAGACCAGAGAGAGAGACCAGAGAGAGACCAGAGAGAGAGACCAGAGAGAGAGACCGGAGAGAGAGACCAGAGAGAGAGACCAGAGAGAGAGAACAGAGAGGGAGAACAGAGAGACCAGAGAGAGACCAGAGAGAGAGACCAGAGAGAGAGACCGGAGAGAGAGACCAGAGAGAGAGACCAGAGAGAGACCAGAGAGAGACCAGAGAGAGAGCAGAGCGAGACCAGAGAGAGAGACCAGAGAGAGACCAGAGAGAGAGACCAGAGAGAGACCAGAGAGAGAGACCAGAGAGAGAGACCGGAGAGAGAGACCAGAGAGAGAGACCAGAGAGAGAGAACAGAGAGGGAGAACAGAGAGACCAGAGAGAGACCAGAGAGAGAGACCAGAGAGAGAGACCAGAGAGAGAGAACAGAGAGGGAGAACAGAGAGACCAGAGAGAGACCAGAGAGGATCAGAGAGAGACCAGAGAGAGACCAGAGAGAGACCAGAGAGAGAGACCAGAGAGAGAGACCAGAGAGAGACCAGAGAGAGACCAGAGAGACAGAGACCAGAGAGAGACCAGAGAGAGACCAGAGAGAGAGCAGAGCGAGACCAGAGAGAGAGACCAGAGAGAGACCGGAGAGAGAGACCGGAGAGAGAGACCAGAGAGAGAGACCAGAGCGAGACCAGAGAGAGAGACCAGAGAGAGAGAACAGAGAGAGACCAGAGAGAGACCAGAGAGAGACCAGAGGGAGAGACCAGAGAGAGACCAGAGAGAGACCAGAGAGAGACCAGAGGGAGAGACCAGAGAGAGACCAGAGAGAGACCAGAGAGAGACCAGAGGGAGAGACCAGAGAGAGACCAGAGAGAGACCAGAGAGAGACCAGAGGGAGAGAACAGAGAGAGACCAGAGAGAGAGACCAGAGAGAGACCAGAGAGACAGAGACCAGAGAGAGACCAGAGAGAGACCAGAGAGAGACCAGAGAGAGACCAGAGAGAGACCAGAGAGAGACCAGAGGGAGAGACCAGAGAGAGACCAGAGAGAGACCAGAGAGGCATAAGCTGCATGTGCATAGTCCTTGTATGACTGATTAAAGCCCGAATCGCTTTCACAAACTTTAAAACATTCTCTCACTCTGGCTGCTTTTTGCTCAGTGGTATAAACGGGAGTCGTCACGGAGGAATCTCGAAGGTTGTAAACAAGATTAATCTCAATCTGTCTCCCGCACCTCCGCTCGCCGGCCTGTAATTTCAGAGTATGCAAAGGGGCGGAACCGACCCGGAAAACGACTGCAGCATTAAGGCCCGGCGACACGGCTGAAATACCAACGCCGCTCCTGATGTTAATGCTAAAGCTAATGCTAAAGCTAATGCCAGACTCGCGTGGATCTGAGGCGTGTGTCTGAAGTGTGCCGGGGTTAGCAGATTCACACAGACACATGGAGCTGGGGGTTTGTTTATCTGTGCATTTCATTATATATGTGCAAATAACAGGAGTTGTCTGTTGTGAAAGGCGGGACGCAGGAGACGCAGGTTAAATGTCTGAAAACAACAGTCTCGATTTACATATTTCTTTCCATCCACTCGTGAGATGTTTGATGAGAATAACCCGAGGATCCAGGACGTGAATGATTTATGTAAGAGGACATTTAAACTCTGGTCCATGGTCATTTCCTACATGTACGTCTGGTCTTACCATGTGTAAACTCTGGTCCATGGTCATTTCCTACATGTACGTCTGGTCTTACCATGTGTAAACTCTGGTCCATGATCATTTCCTACATGTACGTCTGGTCTTACCATGTGTAAACTCTGGTCCATGGTCATTTCCTACATGTACGTCTGGTCTTACCATGTGTAAACTCTGGTCCATGGTCATCTCCTACATGTACGTCTGGTCTTACCATGTGTAAACTCTGGTCCATGATCATTTCCTACATGTACGTCTGGTCTTACCATGTGTAAACTCTGGTCCATGATCATTTCCTACATGTACGTCTGGTCTTACCATGTGTAAACTCTGGTCCATGGTCATTTCCTACATGTACGTCTGGTCTTACCATGTGTAAACTCTGGTCCATGATCATTTCCTACATGTACGTCTGGTCTTACCATGTGTAAACTCTGGTCCATGGTCATTTCCTACATGTGCGTCTGGTCTTACCATGTCTAAACTCTGGTCCATGGTCATTTCCTACATGTACGTCTGGTCTTACCATGTGTAAACTCTGGTCCATGGTCATTTCCTACATGTACGTCTGGTCTTACCATGTGTAAACTCTGGTCCATGGTCATTTCCTACATGTACGTCTGGTCTTACCATGTGTAAACTCTGGTCCATGATCATTTCCTACATGTACGTCTGGTCTTACCATGTGTAAACTCTGGTCCATGATCATTTCCTACATGTACGTCTGGTCTTACCATGTGTAAACTCTGGTCCATGGTCATTTCCTACATGTACGTCTGGTCTTACCATGTGTAAACTCTGGTCCATGGTCATTTCCTACATGTACGTCTGGTCTTACCATGTGTAAACTCTGGTCCATGATCATTTCCTACATGTACGTCTGGTCTTACCATGTGTAAACTCTGGTCCATGGTCATTTCCTACATGTACGTCTGGTCTTACCATGTGTAAACTCTGGTCCATGGTCATTTCCTACATGTACGTCTGGGTCTGATCCTATTGGCTGCAGTTTCCTCGGTTGAATCCTCTCTGACCAATCAGAGAGCGGGGGAGGCGGGTGTTGTAGGTCGGTGTCGGTGACGTCAGAGTTTTTGCTGAATTTTCTGGTTGTTGTTTGTCGGAGAATGCGATAGTAAAATAATCTGTTCTGGTTCAATCCAAATATCAAGAAACTGAAGCCGGAGCAAGAGGAATGTTTAGTAAATGTCACTGAAGCAAAGATGTTGTGGCTCTACGTTAGTGACAAAGGAGATGGCTAAAGCTAGGCTAAATGCTAAAGCTAGGCTAAATGCTAAAGCGAGGCTAAATGCTAAAGCTAGGCTAAATGCTAAAGCTAGGCTAAATGCTAAAGCTAGGCTGAATGCTAAATGCCTCACTCACTCGGGCTCATTACAAACGTCACATAAACTCAGATCCTATGGTTTCAATCTGCAAAAGGAGTTAGCCCCTCCCACCTGTTCACGGAGTCAATGGAGCACATCCAGACCTTAGTATGAAATGAAATGAGTAGGCAAGGCAAGGCAAGGCAAGTTTATTTATATAGCACAATTCATACACAAGGCAATTCAAAGTGCTGAACAAAACAAGAAAGCATTAAAATCATAAATTATCACAGAACATTAAAAAGAAAGATAAAAATATAAAATCCCTCAGTTGTATGCACAGTTAAACAGAACCGTCTTTAACCTGGTTTTAAACATTGTCAGAGAGGAGGCCTGTCTCACATCTTCAGGAAGACTGTTCCAGATTTTTGCAGCATTAATCTGAAAAGCAGCCTCCCCATGTTTAGTTCTGACTCTGGGCACTAACAGGAGTCCAGTCCCTGTGCTCCTCAGAGTCCCAGCAGGAGTCCAGTCCCTGTGCTCCTCAGAGTCCGGGCTGGTTCATATGGGACTAACATGTCACTAATATATTTTGGTGCGAGGCCATGGAGAGACTTGTACACAAGCAGAGCTGTTTTAAAGTCTATTCTCTGAGCCACAGGAAGCCAGTGCAGAGACCTGAGGACTGGACTAATGTGGTCGTACTTCCTGGTTCTAGTCAGGACTAATATGGTCGTACTTCCTGGTTCTAGTCAGGACTAATATGGTCGTACTTCCTGGTTCTAGTCAGGACTCGAGCTGCTGCATTTTGAATGTACTGCAGCTGTTTTACAGCCTGTTTGGACAGACCTGTGAGCAGGCCATTGCAGTAGTCTAACCTACTGGAGACAAATGCATGGATAAGAATCTCCAAGTCTGCTTTAGACACTATGTTTTTGATCCTGGAAATGTTTTTTAGATGGTAAAAAGCTGCTGATGTTACTGATTTGATGTGGCTATTAAAATTTAAGTCTGAGTCCAGTATTACCCCTAGATTTCTGACCTTGTTTGAAGGTTTTAGGGAGAGAGACTGTAGGTGACAGATGACGCTCTCTCTTTGTTTCTGGGGACCAAAGACAATCATTTCAGTTTTGTCTGCGTTTAGCTGAAGGAAGTTGTTTTGCATCCACTCACTGATCTGTTGGATACAGTGAAGGAGTGAGTCCACTGGTCCATGTTCTCCTGCAGTCAGTGAGACATAGATCTGAGTGTCGTCTGCATAGTTGTGATAGGACACTTTGTTTCTGCGTATTAACTGACCTAACGGCAGCATGTAGAGATTGAACAGAAGAGGTCCCAGGATCCCAAAGCAGAGACCCCTGTAGCCTGGAGTAATGGGGGAAGCTTCACGGGAGCTGTAGGTGGGGAAGGTGCTGCTGAAGATGATGGAGCAGCCACTGCTGCTGCTGAAGATGATGGAGCAGCCACTGCTGCTGCTGTATCCACTGCTGCTGGTGAAGATGATGGAGCAGCCACTGCTGCTGCTGAAGATGATGGAGCAGCCACTGCTGCGGCTGTATCCACTGCTGCTGCTGAAGATGATGGAGCAGCCACTGCTGCTGCTGAAGATGATGGAGCAGCCACTGCTGCTGCTGAAGATGATGGAGCAGCCACTGCTGCGGCTGTATCCACTGCTGCTGGTGGTGCTGTATATGCTGATGGCGCTGATGAAGATGTGGCAGCTGCTGATGATGCTGGCGGTGGAGGCGTTGAGCTCTTTCGGAGCCGTGGAGGTGTTGAGTTCTTTTGGAACCTTGGAGGTGTTGAGTTCTTCTTGAATCGTGGAGGTGTGGAGTTCTTTTGAGGCGGTGGGGGTGCAGAGACCTCGGGAGTCGGTGGAGATGGTCGTGATGTCTGTGCCCTTTGCTTCTTCTTTCTCCCTTTCAACGGCTGCACGCGCTGCGCAGGCTGAGGTCTTAGGGCAGATGCAAAGTTATCCATCAGCACTTTTACTCCGTAGTTGTTCAGATGTGGGCCTTTTTCTTCAAAAAGCTCGTGCCTATTCCAGAACAGATTAAAGTTTTCAATGAAGCCAAGTCCTCTGCGTGAACACTCATTGAGTAGGAATGTGTTTAGCTGATACAGACGGCTAAACTTCTCCATTTTTCCATCTATATTTGGCAGTGGGCCACTAAGAAAAATTGTTATGTCCATTTTCTTGAGGTCATCCAGTAACAGCGTTAAATCCATTCGTAACTTCTCGCTTGCCTTCTCATAGATATCTACCGCCCCCGTGTGGATCAATAATGTACGCACACCACTGTTCTCAGATAACACTTTAGGCAGGAGAGTTCTTATCTCAGCAACTTTAGCAGAGTGAACTGAGACAGTGAGCATGGACTCCATGTTTACATTTTTCACCGAGCCATCTCCGATAAGGACACAGTTTGTCCTTGGTGGAGGCGCTGCAGTTTTTAGCAGCTTTGTTGTAGAGACTACTGCTGATTCATCTTCCAAAAGTGGTGAAAAGCGGTTTCTTGTAATTAAAGATTTTTGCTGTGGCATTATGACACTCTTGTTATCATTAGCTTTGCCTTGTTTGGGCTTGGCACCATATGTGTTCCAACAATTGTCTCTGTTGATTTTGGGAAATGAAATAGCGTCATCATAACTTACGTTCTGTCCATTTGGTCCATTTCCTTTCACTGGTATTGTTGTGTTCAGCCCCAATTCTGATTCAAGCACAAACATTCGGTCTTGAAGAAGTTTTAGCTCCTGTTTGAGTGAAAAACAGCCGTCGCAAAGTTTTGTTCTTTGCCGTCCTCCCGACATGCTGTAAGTTAGGTAAATTCCACAAGTCTTGTGTTGAAGTTTGTAAAAAGGAGTAATCCGTGTTTTGTGGAATAAAAATGTAAGCAAAAATGATTAAAGGAGATAAAAAAGCAGCAAGCGAGGAGCAGCAAGAGAATGCGACTGCTCTGTCCAGAAGCAGGAAGCAATCCTGCTTCTGGACAGAGCAGTACCTGTACCATGGTATAGTAAGACCAGGGTAGGGTGGCATACAAACAAACAAATAAATAAATGATTTAATTCATTGGTCAGAGACTTGATTATGGACTAACTTGCACCAGTTTGCGCTTGATCAAAGTATATGTAAAAATATAAGCCTGAAAGCATCAGAAGCTAAGCAGGGAGAAACTTTCTAAGCAATGCGATGGGAGACCTCTCTGAACACCGGGTGCCACAGTGGGGCAGCTGCGGCTGGAAAGTGTAAAAATGTCGACTGTCCTTCGGCAAGACACGTGACCTATCATGAGTCTGGCGTGTGTGTGTTTGATTAGAGACCACAGAACAATACAAATGGGTTTTATTAGAATCAAGCCTGGTTTAAAGTGGTTAGCCATGCTTCTAGTCATGCGTCCAAATGTACTTTATTACTATTATCATTATAATCATTGAACCACTCCAGGAAGCAGAGAGAGAGAGTAACATTCTCTGTGTGCATGTAAAAGTATCCGGCGCCACGGTGCAGGCGTGTGAGTCGTCGGCCATCTTGAATTGGTGATGTCATCGTTGGTATTCTCCAGCGTTCTGACCTTATTATTGTGGACCGGAGTGTTGTCTGAGGAGAGGAGACTGGGTCAGTGTTTGGAGGTGAACAAAGCAAAGTCAAACAAGATTATCTTAGTCTCGGCTGAATGACTGCGAGGATATGTTTACTTTAATGTTATTTATTTAGAATACTTTACTTTTTCTCAGTGTTAAAGTCGCCCTTCGGTCTATCACACGTTCTTGGTCTTATTGTGAAAAGTAGCTTTAGAAAAAGACTAAGACCTTTATTTGTTCAGCTGAAAATCCAACATTTTAACTTTAATGAATTTATGAGACTACGGGACCTCCCACAGCCGCCATTTTGACTGCTCCCGTTAAACCAATGGAATTCTGAGAAATTAACCCCCAAAAATTTTAATGTTTTCACCAGATTTATTAAAAGAAACTCATTTATAATTATCGATTTTGTTTTATATTCATTCACTTTAAATTAATGCTGAAACTGGTTTATATAACGTCAAATACAGCGAAAACGGTGTGTTGCTAATGCTAACAGCTAACAGTAAACATTGTGTTGCTATGGAAACCGGTCCAGGATCAGCACCTTGAACATAGAGTCTAAACTGCAATAAAAAGAAAGCGCCCAAATATGTCTACATTTGAGTTTTAGTTAAAGTTTAAAAATGAAACTCTTTATAGATCTCTGGACGAGCTGGAGGAAGTGTGTGAGAGGGAAGTCTCTGCTTGGACTGCTGCCCCCGCGACCCGGCAACGGATGAAGCGGAAGAAAGTGAATGGATAATTATACAGTTACAGAGAAAGTCACAAAGTTATGACTAAAAATGTAAATACACTTCCAAAACTCAAAGTGTCAGAGTTCCAGTGTTCAGACGATTTAGTTTCAAAGTTCTCATTTCAGAATCACAAAATGCAGAAAGAAGCAATTAAAGAAAAGCAACACGTAGATTCCTCATGTTTCATTAATTTCCAAACTCAGCAAAAAAGAGAAACGTGCGATAAAGACGTTTGGCTAACGAGAAAAACACACTTTTACATTTTCTTGTGATTAACATAAAAAAAACACCTTCAATTTGGTTTCGAGGCAAAGGACTAATGTGAGAGGACTTCAGGACAGAGACCTGAGACCAGGACTAATGTGAGAGGACTTCAGGACAGAGACCTGAGACCAGGACTAATGTGAGAGGACTTCAGGACAGAGACCTGAGACCAGGACTAATGTGAGAGGACTTCAGGACAGAGACCTGAGACCAGGACTAATGTGAGAGGACTTCAGGACAGAGACCTGAGACCAGGACTAATGTGAGAGGACTTCAGGACAGAGACCTGAGACCAGGACTAATGTGAGAGGACTTCAGGACAGAGACCTGAGACCAGGACTAATGTGAGAGGACTTCAGGACAGAGACCTGAGACCAGGACTAATGTGAGGACTTCAGGACAGAGACCTGAGACCAGGACTAATGTGAGAGGACTTCAGGACAGAGACCTGAGACCAGGACTAATGTGAGAGGACTTCAGGACAGAGACCTGAGACCAGGACTAATGTGAGAGGACTTCAGGACAGAGACCTGAGACCAGGACTAATGTGAGAGGACTTCAGGACAGAGACCTGAGACCAGGACTAATGTGAGAGGACTTCAGGACAGAGACCTGAGACCAGGACTAATGTGAGAGGACTTCAGGACAGAGACCTGAGACCAGGACTAATGTGAGAGGACTTCAGGACAGAGACCTGAGACCAGGACTAATGTGAGTGTGAATATAGTTAGTTCAGTTATTATCATCAGTTAATAAGTTATAACTGTTGTATGAGTCTAAACAGAATAGTCTTCTCTGAGATACATTCTGATCTTTACTCTTTGGTTCTGAGTGTTCTGTTTGTTGAGACCGTGGCTGCGACTCACAGATGATTTGGACTTTGTGTGATGTTGTTAATCTCTACATAGACACAGTTTAAAGCTTCCCTCTCGGCTCCTGCAGTTTGTTAAAACCACTCTTCACACTTTGTTTTCCTCATTTCTCACTGAATCAGAGCGAGTTCCTCAGATCCTGGTGCGACGGCCGCCTCCGAACCCTTTGGTGCCGCCGCCGATGGGAGTCGACCCATGCGCCGCTGTGTTTGTTTGTCATTAACTGTTGTTGGATCAGTCCCGTCCATCCAGATGGTCGTCCATCTGTCCCACTGCCCCGTGTCCACCAATGTCACCCACTCACACTGCAGCTCCTCCACAGCGTCTACACAGAGACAGATACACTGTATGTAAGATTTTAATGTCCATCTGTCAATTAGGACATTATAAACCATGGTCTTTTCCAATACTTCTTTAACTGATAACAGTCGTTCAGAGATATTTGAATTTCTAAATGACTTTTCCAGCCTCTAAATCTTGTTATTGTTTTCATTTCCATATCCCGCCCTCCACCGTTTCACCAATCAGAAAGTCCGTGATCCGGGCACCAGAACTCACCGTGTGGAGCTAATCTCACTGGTAAAGTACCATGTGGCGCAGAACTAAAAAAGGTCTCGTTATGATTCTCAAACCATTAACGACAAAACAAGGAATAAAACCAGGATTTCTATCTTTGTGAAAAAGGTGTTGGTTATAGATTTGTTGTTGACAAAACTCTTGTCTATTCAGCTGTTATGGTCCCAGCTGGATTCGTCTGCATATCTGGCAACCTGAGTCAGGGAGAGTGGGAGAGGCTGCAGTACCACTTTTGGCCACATGTTTACAGACTGCTCACTCAGACTGTTTCCTGGTTTGCTACCTCTATTGCTAGTGTATTTGCCATTTGCAGTAAAACCACATTGGAAAAACTGTGCAAGACTCCCTCAGTGTGGTCTCTTGCCACAGCACAATTTTTCCGGGAGAAAAATAGTTTCTGAGTTCAGTTCCACCTACAGACAGGGCCTTTCTGAGTGGAGTTTGCATGTTCTCCCCATGTCTGCATAATTTTCCACCCACCACTGTAAACTAGTAGAATAGTTCAGAGTGAATGATTGATGTGAGTGGCACTACGGATGGAAATAAGCTGCAAAAAAACTACAATCTGATGTTTTTACACACACTGCTGCTCATGAATACACAAATACACAAATACATACAACTCTGAGCCATGTATTCTATCAAACATTAGCATAAAGTTAAATATTTTATACTGATTGAAGCCTTGTTCACATGGGGAAATGGTGACAAAGCTGTTTTGTAGCTGTATAATGTGGTGCCTTTGGGCAACACACCACTTCTCTGTGACATTATAATCATAGAATAACGTTTGGGTCGAGCAGAAAGACCTTCTGTGACGGAGAGAGGCCCTGAAGCTCATAACCATCACTGCAGACGGACGCGCTGAGCAGAATGTGCAGCTTATGCGTTCAGCTGCTGAGATTAGACAGAGAGCCTTTATTCATGGGGAAATTTCAATGTTGCAGCGCACAGACAGGACAGTAATAAGAGACACAGGACGCACTCAAAATAAGTAGCTGCTAGGTTTCTCGTGTTTGAACTGTCTGAGTTCCAACATGGCGGACAAGGAAATGGTATTTAAAAAGATGTCTCTACCATAGTTGTACCATTTTTACAGTTTTATCATCAGTCCTTGTCTTCAGCTCCAATCCTCTGCAGCGGACCAACATAACACCAGGAAAAGAGGAAAGAGTCGAGATAAAAGAGCGGCAAAATCTTGCCCGAAACCTTTGAGTCACATAGAACACTCCTCCAACTAATTTAGAGGAAACACTTTTCTTTTAAGCCTCAGGGGGCAGAAGTGAGCATGACGTCACAGTCTGAGGTCTGTCTTTATGCCGTTCGAAAGCTCAGAGCGTTTAGAGCCATGGAGGGAAAACCCCGGCCCTAGAGCCAGACACGGCCCGAGAGCCAGACACGGCCCGAGAGCCAGACACGGCCCGAGAGCCAGACACAACCCGAGAGCCAGACACGGCCCGAGAGCCAGACACGGCCCGAGAGCCAGACACGGCCCGAGAGCCAGACACGGCCCGAGAGCCAGACACGGCCCGAGAGCCAGACACGGCCCGAGAGCCAGACACGGCCCGAGAGCCAGACACAACCCGAGAGCCAGACACGGCCCGAGAGCCAGACACGGCCCGAGAGCCAGACACGGCCCGAGAGCCAGACACGGCCCGAGAGCCAGACACGGCCCGAGAGCCAGACACAACCCGAGAGCCAGACACGGCCCGAGAGCCAGACACGGCCCTAGAGCCAGACACACGGCCCGAGAGCCAGACACAACCCGAGAGCCAGACACGGCCCGAGAGCCAGACACAACCCGAGAGCCAGACACGGCCCGAGAGCCAGACACGGCCCTAGAGCCAGACACACGGCCCGAGAGCCAGACACAACCCGAGAGCCAGACACGGCCCGAGAGCCAGACACGGCCCTAGAGCCAGACACACGGCCCGAGAGCCAGACACAACCCGAGAGCCAGACACGGCCCGAGAGCCAGACACAACCCGAGAGCCAGACACGGCCCGAGAGCCAGACACGGCCCTAGAGCCAGACACACGGCCCGAGAGCCAGACACAACCCGAGAGCCAGACACGGCCCGAGAGCCAGACACGGCCCTAGAGCCAGACACACGGCCCGAGAGCCAGACACAACCCGAGAGCCAGACACGGCCCGAGAGCCAGACACACGGCCCGAGAGCCAGACACAACCCGAGAGCCAGACACGGCCCTAGAGCCAGACACACGGCCCGAGAGCCAGACACGGCCCGAGATCCAGACACGGCCAGAGAGCCAGACACAACCCGAGAGCCAGACACGGCCCGAGAGCCAGACACGGCCCGAGAGCCAGACACGGCCCGAGAGCCAGACACGGCCCTAGAGCCAGACACACGGCCCGAGAGCCAGACACGGCCCGAGATCCAGACACGGCCAGAGAGCCAGACACAACCCGAGAGCCAGACACGGCCCGAGAGCCAGACACGGCCCGAGAGCCAGACACGGCCCGAGAGCCAGACACGGCCCGAGAGCCAGACACGGCCCGAGAGCCAGACACAACCCGAGAGCCAGACACGGCCCGAGAGCCAGACACGGCCCTAGAGCCAGACACGGCCCGAGAGCCAGACACACGGCCCGAGAGCCAGACACAACCCGAGAGCCAGACACGGCCCGAGAGCCAGACACGGCCCTAGAGCCAGACACACGGCCCGAGAGCCAGACACAACCCGAGAGCCAGACACGGCCCGAGAGCCAGACACACGGCCCGAGAGCCAGACACGGCCCGAGATCCAGACACGGCCAGAGAGCCAGACACGGCCCGAGATCCAGACACGGCCAGAGAGCCAGACACGGCCAGAGAGCCAGACACGGCCCGAGAGCCAGACACGGCCCGAGAGCCAGACACGGCCCGAGAGCCAGACACGGCCCTAGATCCAGACACGGCCAGAGAGCCAGACACGGCCCTAGAGCCAGACACGGCCCGAGAGCCAGACACGGCCCAAGAGCCAGACACGGCCCGAGAGCCAGACACGGCCCAAGAGCCAGACACGGCCCTTTGGAGGTTTCTGTCGGGGCCTTAGTCCTTCTCTGTTGTTATAGATGTAATGTAAAAACCATAGAATCCCTCAGTGCTGCAGCAGAGCCACAGTCACGCTCCTCACTCTGCCGGGATATTTATTTAACACATTTAGGTCCGACCCCGACATCAGGCTCAGATCCCAAAGTGGCCCCGGGAGGAGAAGTTTACCGTGCTTGATTTGGACGGCGGTGGCAGGGGGGATATATTTGTGTGTTTGTGTCTGCAAATTACTTTCATATTCAACTTTTCACAAATATTTTGAGATTTCCGAATCATCAGCAGAGACCTGTTCCCAGAGAGAGAGAGAGTTACTGTGCATGTGTTTGGTTGTGGGGGAAACCGGAGCACCTGGAGGACACTTATGCAGACACAAAGAGAACATGCAAACTCCGCTCAGCTCTGACCAGGATTCGAACCCAGGACCGAGAGGGCTAAGCTTTGTTCAGTGGATTATTCATGAAACTATAATAAGTCAGTTTTATTATTATTATTATTATTATTATTATCATGGAGTCAATAACACATCAGCGGCTGCTCTGATCCAGCGTAACCATGACGACTGATGCTAAATCTATATCAGATTTGTTTTCCTTCACGATTGATCAACAGAGATGGGAAAGTAATGGCCACATTTATAATAATTAGTTCGACCAATAGAAAACCAATGTGCCATTAATACAAGCCATGTGTCTCTCTGGTCTCTTTCTGGTCTCTCTCTGGTCTCTCTCTGGTCTCTCTCTGGTCTCTCTCTGGTCTCTCTCTGGTCTCTCTCTGGTCTCTCTCTCTGGTATCTCTCTGGTCTCTCTCTGGTCTCTCTCTCTGGTATCTCTCTGGTCTCTCTCTGGTCTCTCTCTCTGGTCTCTCTCTGGTCTCTCTCTGGTCTCTCTCTCTGGTATCTCTCTGGTCTCTCTCTGGTCTCTCTCTGTTCTCTCTCTGGTCTCTCCCTCTGGTCTCTCTTTCTGGTCTCTCTCTGGTCTCTCTTTCTGGTCTCTCCCTGGTCTCTCTCTCTGGTCTCTCTCTCTGGTCTCACTCTAGTCTCTCTCTGTCTCTCTCTGGTCTCTCTCTGGTCTTTCTCTGGTCTCTCTCTGGTCTCTCTCTGGTCTCTCTCTCTCTGGTCTCTCTCTCTGGTCTCTCTCTCTGGTCTCTCTCTGGTCTCTCTTTCTGGTCTCTCTCTCTCTGGTCTCTCTCTGGTCTTTCTCTCTGGTCTCTCTCTGGTCTCTCTCTGGTCTCTCTCTGGTCTCTCTCTCTGGTCTCTCTCTGGTCTCTCTCTGGTCTCTCTCTCTGGTATCTCTCTGGTCTCTCTCTGGTCTCTCTCTATGGTCTCTCTCTGGTCTCTCTCTGGTCTCTCTCTGGTCTCTCTCTCTGGTCTCTCTCTGGTCTCTCTCTGGTCTCTCTCTGGTCTCTCTCTCTGGTCTCTCTCTGGTCTCTCTCTGGTCTCTCTCTGGTCTCTCTCTGGTCTCTCTCTGGTCTCTCTCTGGTATCTCTCTGGTCTCTCTCTGGTCTCTCTCTGTTCTCTCTCTGGTCTCTCTCTGGTCTCTCTCTCTGGTCTCTCTCTGGTCTCTCTCTGGTCTCTCTTTCTGGTCTCTCTCTGGTCTCTCTCTTGGTCTCTCTCTCTGGTCTCTCTCTCTGGTCTCACTCTAGTCTCTCTCTGGTCTCTCTCTGGTCTCTCTCTGGTCTTTCTCTGGTCTCTCTCTGGTCTCTCTCTGGTCTCTCTCTCTCTGGTCTCTCTCTCTGGTCTCTCTCTGGTCTCTCTTTCTGGTCTCTCTCTCTCTGGTCTCTCTCTGGTCTTTCTCTCTGGTCTCTCTCTGGTCTCTCTCTGGTCTCTCTCTGGTCTCTCTCTGGTCTCTCTCTGGTCTCTCTCTGGTCTCACTCTAGTCTCTCTCTGGTCTCTCTCTGGTCTCTCTCTGGTCTTTCTCTGGTCTTTCTCTGGTCTCTCTCTGGTCTCTCTCTCTCTGGTCTCTCTCTCTGGTCTCTCTCTCTGGTCTCTCTCTGGTCTCTCTTTCTGGTCTCTCTCTCTCTGGTCTCTCTCTGGTCTTTCTCTCTGGTCTCTCTCTGGTCTCTCTCTGGTCTCTCTCTGGTCTCTCTCTGGTCTCTCTCTCTGGTCTCTCTCTGGTCTCTCTCTGGTCTCTCTCTGGTCTCTCTCTAAGTTTTCATATGTAATGGTTTTATTTTCTCCAGAACCAAACCCAAACGACACAGACGCTTTGAAAATGATCGGATCGAAAAGTACATTTATGAACATTACACATTTGCATGTTCTCTGTGTGTTTTTGATCCGCTGCAGGGGGGTGGGCCTTCGACGCAGTTAATCAATCTGAAATGTGCATTTAGCATGGTTTCCTGTGTTGATTTGCATGTTCTCCCTGTGCAGGATTGTCGGCCACACAGAGCCCTACACCAAACTGTGCTGTAAAGGATTCTGCATCGACATCCTCAAGAAACTGTCACGAAACATCAAGTTCTCCTACGACCTGTACCTGGTGACCAACGGCAAGCACGGCAAGCTGGTGCGCGGCATCTGGAACGGCATGATCGGAGAGGTGCGTGCTGCCGATACTGCAAATACTACTGCCAATACTACTGACAATACTACTGACAATACTACTGACAATACTGCAAATACTACTGCAAATACTACTGACAATACTGCAAATACTACTGCAAATACTACTGACAATACTACTGACAATACTACTGACAATACTGCAAATACTACTGCAAATACTACTGACAATACTGAAAATACTACTGCAAATACTACTGTCAATACTGCAAATACTACTGCAAATACTACTGTCAATACTGAAAATACTACTGCAAATACTACTGTCAATACTGCAAATACTACTGCTAATACTACTGACAATACTACTGACAATACTACTGACAATACTGCAAATACTACTGCAAATACTACTGACAATACTGCAAATACTACTGCAAATACTACTGACAATACTGCAAATACTACTGCAAATACTACTGTCAATACTGCAAATACTACTGCAAATACTACTGACAATACTGCAAATACTACTGCAAATACTACTGACAATACTACTGACAATACTACTGACAATACTGCAAATACTACTGCAAATACTACTGACAATACTGCAAATACTACTGCAAATACTACTGACAATACTGCAAATACTACTGCAAATACTACTGTCAATACTGCAAATACTACTGCAAATACTACTGACAATACTGCAAATACTACTGACAATACTACTGTCAATACTGCAAATACTACTGCAAATACTACTGTCAATACTGCAAATACTACTGCAAATACTACTGCAAATACTACTGTCAATACTGCAAACACTACAGCAAATACTACTGCAAATACTACTGTCAATACTGCAAATACTACTGCAAATACTACTGCAAATACTACTGTCAATACTGCAAATACTACTGCAAATACTACTGTCAATACTGAAAATACTACTGCAAATACTACTGCAAATACAACTGTCAATACTGCAAATACTACTGCAAATACTACTGTCAATACTGCAAATACTACTGCAAATACTACTGTCAATACTGCAAATACCACTGCCGATACTGCAAATACTACTGACAGTACTGCAAATACTACTGCAAATACTACTGACAATACTGCAAATACTACTGCAAATACTACTGACAATACTGCAAATACTACTGACAATACTGCAAATACTACTGCAAATAATACTGACAATACTGCAAATACTACTGTCAATACTGCAAATACTACTGCAAATACTACTGACAATACTGCAAATACTACTGCAAATACTACTGTCAATACTGCAAATACTACTGCCGACACTGCAAATACTACTGCAAATACTACTGTCAATACTGCAACTACTACTGCAAATACTACTGTCAATACTGCAAATACTACTGTCAATACTGCAAATACTACTGACAATACTACTGTCAATTCTGCAAATACTACTGCAAATACTACTGACAATACTGCAAATACTACTGCAAATACTACTGTCAAAACTGCAAATACTACTGTCAATACTGCAACTACTGCTGCAAATACTACTGTCAATACTGCAAATACTACTGCAAATACTACTATCAATACTGCAAATACTACTGCAAATACTACTGTCAATACTGCAACTACTACTGCAAATACTACTGTCAATACTGCAAATACTACTGCAAATACTACTGTCAATACTGCAAATACTACTGCAAATACTACTGTCAATACTGCAACTACTACTGCAAATACTACTGTCAATACTGCAACTACTACTGCAAATACTACTGCCGATACTGCAAATACTACTGCAAATACTACTGTCAAAACTGCAAATACTACTGCAAATACTACTGTCAATACTGCAAATACTACTGCAAATACTACTGTCAATACTGCAACTACAACTGTAAATACTACTGTCAATATTGCAAATACTACTGTCAATACTGCCAATACTACTGCAAATACTACTGTCAATACTGCAACTACTACTGCAAATACTACTGTCAATACTGCAAATACTACTGCAAATACTACTGTCAATACTGCAAATACTACTGACAATACTGCAAATACTACTGAAAATACTACTGTCAACACTGCAAATACTACTGCAAATACTACTGCCGATACTGCAAATACTACTGTCAATACTGCAAATACTACTGTCAATACTGCAAATACCACTACAAATACTACTGTCAATACTGCAAATACTACTGCAAATACCACTGTCAATACTGCAAATACTACTGCAAATACTACTGTCAATACTGCAAATACTACTGTCAATACTGCAAATACTACTGCCGATACTGCAAATACTACTGCAAATACTACTGTCAATACTGCAAATACTACTGCTGATACTGCAAATACTACTGACAATACTGCAAATACTACTGCAAATACTACTGTCAATACTGCAAATACTACTGCCGATACTGCAAATACTACTGACAATACTGCAAATACTTTGCAGTCTGTCAATACTGCAAATTCTACTGCCGATACTGCAAATACTACTGCAAATACTACTGTCAATACTACAATATTACTGTCAATACTACCTATACTACTGTCAAATACTATTACCAGTGAGGCTCTCGGTCTCTCTCTGATCTCTCACTCCAGTTTTTCTCTGGTCTCTCTCTTTCTGGTTTCTCTCTCTGGTTTCTCTCTCTACTCTCTCTCATCTCTCTCTCTGGTCTCTCTCTCTCTGCTCTCTCTGGTCTCTCTCTGGTCTCTCTTTGCTCTCTTTCTGGTCTCTCTCTCTCTCTGGTCTCCCTCTGGTCTCTCTCTCTGGTCTCTCTCTCTCTGGTCTCTCTCTGGTCTCTCTCTCTGGTCTCTCTCTGGTCTCTCTCTGGTCTCTGTCTGGTCTCTGTCTGGTCTCTCTCTGTTCCTCTGGACTCGTGCCGCTCCTTCGCCTCGCTCCAAAAACCTTTCATTCGTTCCTGATTTACGACCTGACTCTTGCACATGCCGTGGACTCGCCTCCAAATAATCCAGGCTCTTCACGTCTCAGACGAGACAAATGTATTTACGGATGAATCATTCATCGTGAGCAGCAGGGAGGGCCTCTCCTCTGGCCTGGAGCTGACCCCAGTCTCATCAACAGGCCTGGGTCAACCTGGGTCAGCCTTGGTCAGCCTGGGTCAGCCTGGGTCAGCCCTGGGCAAACACTGGGCAGCATTCGACAGATTATTCTGAGCCTGAGTTATTCTGATACTTTTCAAGCTTTATCTGATCTCATACAGGCTAAAGATCCAGGACTGTGGCTGTAGATCCAGGACTGAGGCTGTAGACACAGGACTGAGGCTGTAGATCCAGGACTGAGGCTGTAGACCCAGGACTGAGTCTGTAGACCCAGGACTGAGGCTGTAGACCCAGGACTGAGACGTCCCACAGGTCTCCCATAACAATACTACCCAGGACCTTCCCTGCTTAGCTTCAGAGATCTATTTCATGCTAAAAAAAAGACATGTTCCTGTTGATAAAAACTCCATATCCCATGAACCCTTGCAAAACTATTGATAATTAAATTTTAACAGGCGTCTTTGAATGGCTCCATCTCGCTTACGTTCAAATGTGTTTCTAATGTGATGTCACACTCTGTCAGTCCACCGCTACCATACGGTCTATGACAGTAGTGAGCGGGGCAGTGGGTGGAGCCGTAGACCAATCACGTGGCTGTAAACTCTCTCTGCATGAGGCGTGTGCGCTGCCATTTGTCAGTGAACCTGGCGCCCCGTGAGTCCAATGAGGCGTGGACCGCGGTAACGAGGCCGGTCTGGACCATCACCGCGGCGCCCGGACCCCTCCTCTCTGAAGGAAGTCCATTAGAGCCGCAGCTGTGATTAGCAAAAACACATTAGCCCCAGTGAGAGTGGACCGCGGCTGTGTCCTCGGGCAAGACACCTTCACCGGCCGAGTCACTGATGTGGCAAACGCAGGGTTGGTGATTATGATTGTTCTTCTACTGCCCGGGGAGAAGTAAACGAACCCGCAGTGGTAATTTTCCATCTGCTAATTGGTTTTTGTGTCTAGGCACGGCAAGTTTATTGGTATAGCACAGTCCGTACACGACTCAAAGTGAATAAAAACTCACGGCACGTTAAAAACAATCCTCAGTCGTCTGCAGCGAAACAGAACCGTTTTCACCGGGATTTGAACATTGTCAGATGAATATATACAGGAATATGTGTCATTGCGGTCTTTAAAGCTGGGGTACCTAAGTTTTTAAATAGTAAATGGGAAATAAGTCTTATAAAAGTAACATGTGAAGAAATCAAACCCTGCATGTTAGAAAACATTGGATCTTTTGCGTACTCGAGTACTTTGGGTATAGCCCTACATCATAACTGCAGTCGTCTCCACTTTACAAAGTTGTCGACTCTTCAACAACAGATCAGAGAATCAGTTTGAAGGCTGTAGATCTAGAACCAGGACTGAGGCTGTAGACCCAGGACTGAGGCTGTAGACCCAGGACTGAGGCTGTAGACCCAGGACTGAGGCTGTAGACCCAGGACTGAGGCTGTAGACCCAGGACTGAGGCTGTAGACCCAGGACTGAGGCTGTAGACCCAGGACTGAGGCTGTAGACCCAGGACTGAGGCTGTAGACCCAGGACTGAGGCTGTAGACCCAGGACTGAGGCTGTAGACCCAGGATTGAGGCTGTAGACCCAGGACTGAGGCTGTAGACCCAGGACTGAGGCTGTAGACCCAGGACTGAGGCTGTAGACCCAGGACTGAGGCTGTAGATCCAGGACTGAGGCTGTAGATCCAGAACCAGGACTGAGGCTGTAGACCCAGGACTGAGGCTGTAGATCCAGAACCAGGACTGAGGCTGTAGACCCAGGATTGAGGCTGTAGACCCAGGACTGAGGCTGTAGACCCAGGACTGAGGCTGTAGACCCAGGACTGAGGCTGTAGACCCAGGATTGAGGCTGTAGACCCAGGACTGAGGCTGTAGACCCAGGATTGAGGCTGTAGACCCAGGATTGAGGCTGTAGACCCAGGATTGAGGCTGTAGACCCAGGACTGAGGCGGTAGATCCAGGACTGCGACTGTAGACCCAGGATTGAGGCTGTAGACCCAGGACTGAGGCTGTAGATCCAGGACTGAGGCTGTAGACCCAGGACTGAGACTGTAGATCCAGGACTGAGGCTGTAGACCCAGGACTGAGGCTGTAGATCCAGAACCAGGACTGAGGCTGTAGACCCAGGACTGAGGCTGTAGACCCAGGACTGAGGCTGTAGTTCCAGAACCAGGACTGAGGCTGTAGACCCAGGATTGAGGCTGTAGACCCAGGATTGAGGCTGTAGACCCAGGATTGAGGCTGTAGACCCAGGACTGAGGCTATAGACCCAGGGCTGAGGCTGTAGACCCAGGACTGAGGCTGTAGATCCAGGACTGAGGCTGTAGACCCAGGACTGAGACTGTAGACCCAGGAATGAGGCTGTAGACCCAGGACTGAGGCTGTAGACCCAGGACTGAGGCTGTAGACCCAGGAATGAGGCTGTAGACCCAGGACTGAGGCTGTAGACCCAGGATTGAGGCTGTAGACCCAGGACTGAGGCTGTAGACCCAGGACTGAGGCTGTAGACCCAGGATTGAGGCTGTAGACCCAGGACTGAGGCTGTAGACCCAGGGTTGAGGCTGTAGACCCAGGATTGAGGCTGTAGACCCAGGATTGAGGCTGTAGACCCAGGACTGAGGCTGTAGATCCAGGACTGAGGCTGTAGACCCAGGACTGAGGCTGTAGATCCAGGACTGAGGCTGTAGACCCAGGACTGAGGCTGTAAATCCAGACCCAGGACTGAGGCATTAGACCCAGGACTGAGGCTGTAGACCCAGGACTGAGGCTGTAGACCCAGGACTGAGGCTGTAGACCCAGGACTGAGGCTGTAGACCCAGGACTGAGGCTTTTATGCCCTAGTCTTCATTGTCCAAACTGCTGAAGTCATTTAAACTAGAAAACCATTTAAGAATCTTTCATGTGAAGTTTCAGTCTTACCGCTGCTGTCGGCTTACGCAACCCACGGCAACACCGCGGAGTGACGGCCGCTCCTCAAACCGGAGAGAGCAGATTTTTTTAACACAGGCTTTTGGAAACTTGTCCACACGAACCATCAAAGCCACGGCGTGTTTGCGTCTGCCGCCGGTTCGGACGCAGGTGAGAGGAAAGCTCTGTTGTGCCGAGGTTTACAACAAGTGACGAGTGGAACGGCGAGATTAACAACCGTCAAACTGACCTCCAGGGACCTCCCATCACCACGGAAACAGAACAGGGCGAGCTGCGGTGGAAGTGAGGGCTTTGGGGTTTGGAAAGGCAGAAAAAGCAACAGTTGAAGTAGCAGTAGTCTGACTTAACACCAGAGCAGTCCATTTGACGGCTTTTAGTTTCAGAAGTGTAAATATTCGGCGAGATTTTGTTTCATTTGAATTAGTATAGTTATTGTTCACTTAACCTCTTTCCTACTGTTCTGTAACTTGAGATGCAACACTGAAATTTCCCCACTGTGGGACCAAGAAAGGATCTCTTAATCTTAATCTTAATCTACATTTTGTTTCTAAATCCTTATCTGTATGAATTTTCTAAAAAGTGAGGAGTGAAAATTGAAATGTTTCTTTATGTTAGTTAAAGGTCAGCCATCTTGGACTGGTCTTGGACTGGACTTGGACTGGTCTTGGACTGGTTTTGGACTGGACTTGGACTGGTCTTGGACTGGTCCTGGACAGGTTCTTGTTCAGCTTTGTTTCCCACCAAAGAGCGAGCGCTGATTACCATAGCAACACACTGATAACTGTCATTTGGGGACAGATTTTACCTCTTAGTGAGTAATTTACAAGGTTCATTAACATGTCAATTATTCACTTTTAATAAAACTGAAATGAGTGGGAGCAGTCAAAATGGCGGCTCTGGGAGTTCTAGTAATTTCAGAATTCCGATAATCCTGATCATAGACTGTAAATATTAACCGTGGGGGCTGGAAAATGTGAAAAAAACACATTTGCGCATACGTTAGCTGCACTGGTGGATTCATTTGACGAGTGCTTTCTGCAGTCCACAGCAGCTAAACCAAAAAGATAAACTCCCCTCAGACAGCATCTGGAACCAAGCTTTGGGCCAAGAACCACTTTTGGACCTAGAACCACTTTTGGACCTAGAACCACTTTTGAACCTAGAACCACTTTTGGACCTAGAACCACTTTTGGACCAAGAACCACTTTTGGACCAAGAACCACTTTTGGACCTAGATCCACTTTTGAACCTAGAACCACTTTTGGACCTAGAACCACTTTTGGACCAAGAACCACTTTTGGACCTAGAACCACTTTTGGACCAAGAACCACTTTTGGACCTAGATCCACTTTTGGACCAAGAACCACTTTTGGACCTAGAACCACTTTTGGACCAAGAACCACTTTTGGACCTAGATCCACTTTTGGACCTAGATCCACTTTTGGACCTAGAACCACGTTTGGACCTAGATCCACTTTTGGACCAAGAACCACTTTTGGACCTAGATCCACTTTTGGACCTAGAACCACTTTTGGACCAAGAACCACTTTTGGACCTAGAACCACTTTTGGACCTAGATCCACTTTTGGACCAAGAACCACTTTTGGACCTAGAACCACTTTTGGACCTAGAACCACTTTTGGACCAAGAACCACTTTTGGACCTAGATCCACTTTTGGACCTAGAACCAATTTTGGACCAAGAACCACTTTTGGACCAAGAACCACTTTTGGACCATCCTGTAAGACGCCATTCTAAAGTATTGGGTAATTCTCTTTCCGGGTACACCCCCACAGACTGTGAGTAATGTCACCGCCCGTGCCCAGACCGGTCCTGATGGTAAAAGTCCCTGTGCTCTGTGTTTCCTGCAGGTGTTCTACAAGCGAGCGGACATGGCCATCGGCTCGCTCACCATCAACGAGGAGCGCTCCGAGATCATCGACTTCTCCGTCCCCTTCGTGGAGACCGGGATCAGTGTGATGGTCGCCCGTAGCAACGGAACCGTCTCCCCATCCGCCTTCTTAGGTACCACATCCTCTCTTTGTTAGCACAGGGACAAACATGGGATATTCTCAGTGTTAGCACAGGGACGAACATGGGATATTCTCAGTGTTAGCACAGGGACGAACATGGGATATTCTCAGTGTTAGCACAGGGACAGACATGGGATATTCTCAGTGTTAGCACAGGGACAAACATGGGATATTCTCAGTGTTAGCACAGGGACAGACATGGGATATTCTCAGTGTTAGCACAGGGACAGACATGGGATATTCTCAGTGTTAGCACAGGGACAAACATGGGATATTCTCAGTGTTAGCACAGGGACGAACATGGGATATTCTCAGTGTTAGCACAGGGACGAACATGGGATATTCTCAGTGTTAGCACAGGGACAGACATGGGATATTCTCAGTGTTAGCACAGGGACAAACATGGGATATTCTCAGTGTTAGCACAGGGACGAACATGGGATATTCTCAGTGTTAGCACAGGGACGAACATGGGATATTCTCAGTGTTAGCACAGGGACAGACATGGGATATTCTCAGTGTTAGCACAGGGACAGACATGGGATATTCTCAGTGTTAGCACAGGGACAAACATGGGATATTCTCAGTGTTAGCACAGGGACAAACATGGGATATTCTCAGTGTTAGCACAGGGACAAACATGGGATATTCTCAGTGTTAGCACAGGGACAAACATGGGATATTCTCAGTGTTAGCACAGGGACAGACATGGGATATTCTCAGTGTTAGCACAGGGACAGACATGGGATATTCTCAGTGTTAGCACAGGGACAAACATGGGATATTCTCAGTGTTAGCACAGGGACAAACATGGGATATTCTCAGTGTTAGCACAGGGACAGACATGGGATATTCTCAGTGTTAGCACAGGGACGAACATGGGATATTCTCAGTGTTAGCACAGGGACAAACATGGGATATTCTCAGTGTTAGCACAGGGACAAACATGGGATATTCTCAGTGTTAGCACAGGGACAAACATGGGATATTCTCAGTGTTAGCACAGGGACAAACATGGGATATTCTCAGTGTTAGCACGGGGACAAACAGGGGATATTCTCAGTGTTAGCACAGGGACGAACATGGGATATTCTCAGTGTTAGCACAGGGACGAACATGGGATATTCTCAGTGTTAGCACAGGGACAAACATGGGATATTCTCAGTGTTAGCACAGGGACAAACATGGGATATTCTCAGTGTTAGCACAGGGACAGACATGGGATATTCTCAGTGTTAGCACAGGGACAAACATGGGATATTCTCAGTGTTAGCACAGGGACGAACATGGGATATTCTCAGTGTTAGCACAGGGACAAACATGGGATATTCTCAGTGTTAGCACAGGGACAAACATGGGATATTCTCAGTGTTAGCACAGGGACGAACATGGGATATTCTCAGTGTTAGCACAGGGACAGACATGGGATATTCTCAGTGTTAGCACAGGGACAAACATGGGATATTCTCAGTGTTAGCACAGGGACAAACATGGGATATTCTCAGTGTTAGCACAGGGACAAACATGGGATATTCTCAGTGTTAGCACAGGGACAAACATGGGATATTCTCAGTGTTAGCACAGGGACAGACATGGGATATTCTCAGTGTTAGCACAGGGACGAACATGGGATATTCTCAGTGTTAGCACAGGGACAAACATGGGATATTCTCAGTGTTAGCACAGGGACAAACATGGGATATTCTCAGTGTTAGCACAGGGACAAACATGGGATATTCTCAGTGTTAGCACAGGGACAAACATGGGATATTCTCAGTGTTAGCACAGGGACAAACAGGGGATATTCTCAGTGTTAGCACAGGGACGAACATGGGATATTCTCAGTGTTAGCACAGGGACGAACATGGGATATTCTCAGTGTTAGCACAGGGACAAACATGGGATATTCTCAGTGTTAGCACAGGGACAAACATGGGATATTCTCAGTGTTAGCACAGGGACAGACATGGGATATTCTCAGTGTTAGCACAGGGACAAACATGGGATATTCTCAGTGTTAGCACAGGGACGAACATGGGATATTCTCAGTGTTAGCACAGGGACGAACATGGGATATTCTCAGTGTTAGCACAGGGACGAACATGGGATATTCTCAGTGTTAGCACAGGGACAAACATGGGATATTCTCAGTGTTAGCACAGGGACGAACATGGGATATTCTCAGTGTTAGCACAGGGACAAACATGGGATATTCTCAGTGTTAGCACAGGGACAGACATGGGATATTCTCAGTGTTAGCACAGGGACGAACATGGGATATTCTCAGTGTTAGCACAGGGACGAACATGGGATATTCTCAGTGTTAGCACAGGGACAGACATGGGATATTCTCAGTGTTAGCACAGGGACAAACATGGGATATTCTCAGTGTTAGCACAGGGACAGACATGGGATATTCTCAGTGTTAGCACAGGGACAGACATGGGATATTCTCAGTGTTAGCACAGGGACGAACATGGGATATTCTCAGTGTTAGCACAGGGACAGACATGGGATATTCTCAGTGTTAGCACAGGGACGAACATGGGATATTCTCAGTGTTAGCACAGGGACAGACATGGGATATTCTCAGTGTTAGCACAGGGACAAACATGGGATATTCTCAGTGTTAGCACAGGGACAAACATGGGATATTCTCAGTGTTAGCACAGGGACAAACATGGGATATTCTCAGTGTTAGCACAGGGACAGACATGGGATATTCTCAGTGTTAGCACAGGGACGAACATGGGATATTCTCAGTGTTAGCACAGGGACAGGGGAAAGGAGCTAAAGGAGACACGCAGTGAGTGATGGATGAGGCCGTTATTGATTGAATAAAGTTTGTTCTAGAGAAAGCAGCAGTAGCAGCAGCAGTAGCAGTATCAGCAGTAGCAGCAGCAGTAGCAGTAGCAGCAGTAGCAGCAGCAGTAGCAGTAGCAGTAGCAGCAGCAGCAGCAGCAGTAGCAGCAGTAGCAGCAGCAGTAGCAGTAGCAGCAGTAGCAGCAGCGGCAGCAGCAGCAGCAGTATATCCTGCTGTCTCTCCTGCTGTATCTCTTGCTGTCTCTCCTGCTGTATCACCTGCTGTATCACCTGCTGTATCTCTTGCTGTATCACCTGCTGTATCACCTGCTGTCTCTCCTGCTGTCTCTCCTGCTGTATCACCTGCTGTATCACCTGCTGTCTCTCCTGCTGTATCACCTGCTGTATCACCTGCTGTCTCTCTTGCTGTATCACCTGCTGTATCACCTGCTGTCTCTCCTGCTGTCTCTCCTGCTGTATCACCTGCTGTATCACCTGCTGTATCACCTGCTGTCTCTCCTGCTGTATCACCTGCTGTATCACCTGCTGTATCACCTGCTGTATCACCTGCTGTCTCTCCTGCTGTATCACCTGCTGTCTCTCCTGCTGTATCTCCTGCTGTCTCTCCTGCTGTCTCTCCTGCTGTATCACCTGCTGTATCACCTGCTGTCTCTCCGGCTGTATCACCTGCTGTCTCACCTGCTGTCTCACCTGCTGTATCACCTGCTGTATCACCTGCTGTCTCTCCTGCTGTCTCTCCTGATGTCTCTTCTGCTGTCTCACCTGCTGTCTCACCTGCTGTATCACCTGCTGTCTCTCCTGCTGTCTCTTCTGCTGTCTCTCCTGCTGTATCACCTGCTGTATCACCTGCTGTCTCTCCTGCTGTATCACCTGCTGTCTCTCCTGCTGTCTCTCCTGCTGTATCTCCTGCTGTATCACCTGCTGTATCACCTGCTGTCTCTCCTGCTGTATCACCTGCTGTATCACCTGCTGTCTCTCCTGATGTATCACCTGCTGTATCTCCTTCTGTCTCTCCTGCTGTCTCTCCTGCTGTCTCCTGCTGTATCACCTGCTGTCTCTCCTGCTGTATCACCTGCTGTCTCACCTGCTGTCTCACCTGCTGTATCACCTGCTGTCTCTCCTGCTGTCTCTTCTGCTGTCTCTCCTGCTGTCTCTCCTGCTGTATCACCTGCTGTATCACCTGCTGTATCACCTGCTGTCTCTCCTGCTGTCTCTCCTGCTGTATCACCTGCTGTATCTCCTGCTGTCTCTCCTGCTGTATCTCCTGCTGTCTCTCCTGATGTATCACCTGCTGTATCTCCTGCTGTCTCTCCTGCTGTATCACCTGCTGTCTCTCCTGCTGTCTCTCCTGCTGTATCACCTGCTGTATCACCTGCTGTCTCTCCGGCTGTATCACCTGCTGTCTCACCTGCTGTCTCACCTGCTGTATCACCTGCTGTCTCTCCTGCTGTCTCTTCTGCTGTCTCACCTGCTGTCTCACCTGCTGTATCACCTGCTGTCTCTCCTGCTGTATCACCTGCTGTCTCACCTGCTGTCTCTCCTGCTGTATCACCTGCTGTCTCACCTGCTGTATCTCCTTCTGTCTCTCCTGCTGTCTCTCCTGCTGTCTCTCCTGCTGTCTCCTGCTGTATCACCTGCTGTCTCTCCTGCTGTATCACCTGCTGTATCACCTGCTGTCTCTCCTGCTGTCTCTCCTGCTGTCTCCTGCTGTATCACCTGCTGTCTCTCCTGCTGTATCACCTGCTGTATCACCTGCTGTCTCTCCTGCTGTATCACCTGCTGTATCACCTGCTGTCTCACCTGCTGTATCACCTGCTGTCTCTCCTGCTGTATCACCTGCTGTATCACCTGCTGTCTCTCCTGCTGTATCACCTGCTGTATCACCTGCTGTATCACCTGCTGTCTCTCCTGCTGTCTCTCCTGCTGTATCACCTGCTGTATCACCTGTTGTCTCTCCTGCTGTATCACCTGCTGTATCACCTGCTGTCTCTCCTGCTGTATCTCCTGCTGTCTCTCCTGCTGTATCACCTGCTGTATCACCTGCTGTATCACCTGCTGTATCACCTGCTGTCTCACGTGCTGTCTCTCCTGCTGTCTCTCCTGCTGTATCACCTGCTGTCTCTCCTGCTGTCTCTCCTGCTGTCTCCTGCTGTATCACCTGCTGTATCACCTGCTGTCTCTCCTGCTGTATCACCTGCTGTATCACCTGCTGTCTCTCCTGCTGTCTCTCCTACTGTATCTCCTGCTGTATCACCTGCTGTCTCTCCTGCTGTCTCTCCTGCTGTATCACCTGCTGTATCACCTGCTGTATCACCTGCTGTATCACCTGCTGTCTCTCCTGCTGTATCACCTGCTGTCTCACCTGCTGTATCACCTGCTGTCTCTCCTGCTGTATCACCTGCTGTATCACCTGCTGTATCACCTGCTGTATCTCCTGCTGTATCACCTGCTGTATCACCTGCTGTATCTCCTGCTGTATCACCTGCTGTATCACCTGCTGTATCACCTGCTGTCTCTCCTGCTGTATCACCTGCTGTATCACCTGCTGTCTCTCCTGCTGTATCACCTGCTGTATCACCTGCTGTATCACCTGCTGTCTCTCCTGCTGTCTCACCTGCTGTATCACCTGCTGTCTCTCCTGCTGTCTCTCCTGCTGTATCACCTGCTGTATCACCTGCTGTATCTCCTGCTGTATCACCTGCTGTATCACCTGCTGTATCACCTGCTGTCTCTCCTGCTGTATCACCTGCTGTATCACCTGCTGTCTCTCCTGCTGTATCACCTGCTGTATCACCTGCTGTATCACCTGCTGTCTCTCCTGCTGTATCACCTGCTGTATCACCTGCTGTATCACCTGCTGTATCTCCTGCTGTATCACCTGCTGTATCACCTGCTGTATCTCCTGCTGTATCACCTGCTGTATCACCTGCTGTATCACCTGCTGTCTCTCCTGCTGTATCACCTGCTGTATCACCTGCTGTCTCTCCTGCTGTATCACCTGCTGTATCACCTGTTGTCTCTCCTGCTGTCTCACCTGCTGTATCTCCTGCTGTATCACCTGCTGTATCACCTGCTGTATCACCTGCTGTATCACCTGCTGTATCACCTGCTGTCTCTCCTACTGTATCTCCTGCTGTATCACCTGCTGTATCACCTGCTGTATCACCTGCTGTATCACCTGCTGTCTCTCCTGCTGTCTCTCCTGCTGTATCACCTGCTGTATCTCCTGCTGTCTCTCCTGCTGTATCTCCTGCTGTCTCTCCTGCTGTCTCTCCTGCTGTATCACCTGCTGTATCACCTGCTGTCTCTCCGGCTGTATCACCTGCTGTCTCACCTGCTGTCTCACCTGCTGTATCACCTGCTGTCTCTCCTGCTGTCTCTTCTGGTGTCTCTCCTGCTGTATCACCTGCTGTATCACCTGCTGTCTCACCTGCAGTCTCACCTGCTGTATCACCTGCTGTATCTCCTGCTGTATCACCTGCTGTATCACCTGCTGTATCACCTGCTGTCTCTCCTGCTGTCTCTCCTGCTGTATCTCCTGCTGTATCACCTGCTGTATCACCTGCTGTCTCTCCTGCTGTATCACCTGCTGTATCACCTGCTGTCTCTCCTGCTGTATCACCTGCTGTATCACCTGCTGTCTCTCCTGCTGTATCTCCTTCTGTCTCTCCTGCTGTCTCTCCTGCTGTCTCTCCTGCTGTCTCCTGCTGTATCACCTGCTGTCTCTCCTGCTGTATCACCTGCTGTATCACCTGCTGTATCACCTGCTGTCTCTCCTGCTGTCTCTCCTGCTGTCTCCTGCTGTATCACCTGCTGTCTCTCCTGCTGTATCACCTGCTGTATCACCTGCTGTCTCTCCTGCTGTATCACCTGCTGTATCACCTGCTGTCTCACCTGCTGTCTCTCCTGCTGTCTCTCCTGCTGTATCACCTGCTGTCTCTCCTGCTGTATCACCTGCTGTCTCTCCTGCTGTCTCTCCTGCTGTATCACCTGCTGTATCACCTGCTGTATCACCTGCTGTATCACCTGCTGTCTCACCTGCTGTCTCTCCTGCTGTCTCTCCTGCTGTATCACCTGCTGTCTCTCCTGCTGTATCACCTGCTGTCTCTCCTGCTGTCTCTCTTGCTGTCTCTCCTGCTGTATCACCTGCTGTATCACCTGCTGTATCACCTGCTGTATCTCCTGCTGTCTCTCCTGCTGTATCACCTGCTGTATCACCTGCTGTCTCTCCTGCTGTCTCTCCTAGTGCCTCCTGCTGTATCACCTGCTGTCTCACCTGCTGTCTCTCCTGCTGTCTCTCCTGCTGTCTCCTGCTGTATCACCTGCTGTATCACCTGCTGTCTCTCCTGCTGTATCACCTGCTGTATCACCTGGTGTCTCTCCTACTGTATCTCCTGCTGTATCACCTGCTGTCTCTCCTGCTGTCTCTCCTGCTGTATCACCTGCTGTATCACCTGCTGTATCACCTGCTGTATCACCTGCTGTCTCTCCTGCTGTATCACCTGCTGTCTCACCTGTTGTCTCTCCTGCTGTTTCTCCTGCTGTATCACCTGCTGTATCACCTGCTGTCTCTCCTGCTGTATCACCTGCTGTATCACCTGCTGTATCACCTGCTGTCTCTCCTGCTGTCTCACCTGCTGTATCACCTGCTGTATCTCCTGCTGTATCACCTGTTGTCTCTCCTGCTGTCTCTCCTGCTGTATCACCTGCTGTATCACCTGCTGTATCACCTGCTGTATCTCCTTCTGTATCACCTGTTGTCTCTCCTGCTGTCTCTCCTGCTGTCTCTCCTGCTGTATCACCTGCTGTCTCTCCTGCTGTATCTCCTGCTGTCTCTCCTGCTGTATCACCTGCTGTATCACCTGCTGTCTCTCCTGCTGTATCACCTGCTGTATCACCTGCTGTCTCTCCTGCTGTCTCACCTGCTGTATCTCCTGCTGTATCACCTGCTGTCTCTCCTGCTGTATCACCTGCTGTATCACCTGCTGTATCACCTGCTGTCTCTGCTGCTGTCTCACCTACTGTATCACCTGCTGTATCACCTGCTGTATCTCCTGCTGTATCACCTGCTGTCTCTCCTGCTGTCTCTCCTGCTGTATCACCTGCTGTATCACCTGCTGTATAACCTGCTGTATCACCTGCTGTCTCTCCTACTGTATCTCCTGCTGTATCACCTGCTGTATCACCTGCTGTATCTCCTGCTGTATCACCTGTTGTCTCTCCTGCTGTCTCTCCTGCTGTATCACCTGCTGTATCACCTGCTGTATCACCTGCTGTCTCTCCTGCTGTATCACCTGCTGTATCACCTGCTGTCTCTCCTGCTGTATCACCTGCTGTATCACCTGCTGTCTCTCCTGCTGTCTCTCCTGCTGTATCACCTGCTGTATCACCTGCTGTCTCTCCTGCTGTATCACCTGCTGTATCACCTGCTGTATCACCTGCTGTCTCTCCTGCTGTATCACCTGCTGTCTCTCCTGCTGTATCACCTGCTGTATCACCTGCTGTCTCTCCTGCTGTCTCTCCTGCTGTATCACCTGCTGTATCACCTGCTGTATCACCTGCTGTATCTCCTGCTGTATCATCACCTGCTGTCTCTCCTGCTGTCTCTCCTGCTGTATCACCTGCTGTCTCTCCTGCTGTATCACCTGCTGTATCTCCTGCTGTATCACCTGCTGTATTACCTGCTGTCTCTCCTGCTGTATCACCTGCTGTATCACCTGCTGTCTCTCCTGCTGTATCACCTGCTGTCTCTCCTGCTGTATCTCCTGCTGTCTCTCCTGCTGTATCACCTGCTGTATCACCTGCTGTCTCTCCTGCTGTATCACCTGCTGTATCACCTGCTGTATCAGATGCTGTCTCTCCTGCTGTATCACCTGCTGTCTCTCCTGCTGTATCACCTGCTGTATCACCTGCTGTCTCTCCTGCTGTCTCTCCTGCTGTATCACCTGCTGTATCACCTGCTGTATCACCTGCTTTATCACCTGCTGTCTCTCCTGCTGTCTCTCCTGCTGTATCACCTGCTGTCTCTCCTGCTGTCTCTCCTGCTGTATCTCCTGCTGTATCACCTGCTGTATCACCTGCTGTATCACCTGCTGTCTCTCCTACTGTCTCTCCTGCTGTATCACCTGCTGTATCACCTGCTGTATCACCTGCTGTATCACCTGCTGTCTTTCCTGCTGTCTCTCCTGCTGTATCACCTGCTGTATCTCCTGCTGTCTCTCCTGCTGTATCACCTGCTGTTCTCTGTATCACCTGCTGTCTCCTGCTGTCTCTGTATCACCTCTTCTGATCCCTGTCTCTCTGTTCACCTGCTGTCCCTGCTGTTCACCTGCTGTATCACCTGCTGTCTCACCGCTGTTCCCTGCTGTCTCACCTGCTGTCTCACCTGCTGTTCACCTGCTGTATCACTGCTGTCTCTCCTGCTGTCTCTTCTGGTGTCTCTCCTGCTGTATCACCTGCTGTATCACCTGCTGTCTCACCTGCTGTCTCACCTGCTGTATCACCTGCTGTATCTCCTGCTGTATCACCTGCTGTATCACCTGCTGTATCACCTGCTGTCTCTCCTGCTGTCTCTCCCTGCTGTATCTCCTGCTGTATCACCTGCTGTATCACCTGCTGTCTCTCCTGCTGTATCACCTGCTGTATCACCTGCTGTCTCTCCTGCTGTATCACCTGCTGTATCACCTGCTGTATCTCCTTCTGTCTCTCCTGCTGTCTCTCCTGCTGTCTCCTGCTGTATCACCTGCTGTCTCTCCTTTTGTATCACCTGCTGTATCACCTGCTGTATCACCTGCTGTCTCTCCTGCTGTCTCTCCTGCTGTCTCCTGCTGTATCACCTGCTGTCTCTCCTGCTGTATCACCTGCTGTATCACCTGCTGTCTCTCCTGCTGTATCACCTGCTGTATCACCTGCTGTCTCACCTGCTGTCTCTCCTGCTGTCTCTCCTGCTGTATCACCTGCTGTCTCTCCTGCTGTCTCTCCTGCTGTATCACCTGCTGTATCACCTGCTGTATCACCTGCTGTATCACCTGCTGTCTCACCTGCTGTCTCTCCTGCTGTCTCTCCTGCTGTATCACCTGCTGTCTCTCCTGCTGTATCACCTGCTGTCTCTCCTGTTGTCTCTCTTGCTGTCTCTCCTGCTGTATCACCTGCTGTATCACCTGCTGTATCTCCTGCTGTCTCTCCTGCTGTATCACCTGCTGTATCACCTGCTGTCTCTCCTGCTTTCTCTCCTAGTGCCTCCTGCTGTATCACCTGCTGTATCACCTGCTGTCTCTCCTGCTGTCTCTCCTGCTGTCTCCTGCTGTATCACCTGCTGTATCACCTGCTGTATCACCTGGTGTCTCTCCTACTGTATCTCCTGCTGTATCACCTGCTGTCTCTCCTGCTGTCTCTCCTGCTGTATCACCTGCTGTATCACCTGCTGTATCACCTGCTGTATCACCTGCTGTCTCTCCTGCTGTATCACCTGCTGTCCCACCTGTTGTCTCTCCTGCTGTCTCTCCTGCTGTATCACCTGCTGTATCACCTGCTGTTCTCCTGCTGTATCACTGCTGTATCACCTGCTGTATCACCTGCTGTATCACCTGCTGTATCTCTGCTGTCTCTCCTGCTGTATCACCTGCTGTATCACCTGCTGTATCACCTGCTGTATCTCCTGCTGTATCACCTGTGTCTCTCCTGCTGTCTCTCCTGCTGTATCACCTGCTGTATCACCTGCTGTATCACCTGCTGTATCTCCTGCTGTATCACCTGTTTCTCTCCTGCTGTCTCTCCTGCTGTCTCGTATCACTGCTGTATCACCTGCTGTTCTCCTGCTGTACTCATCCTGCTGTCTCTCCTGCTGTATCACCTGCTGTATCACCTGCTGTCTCTCCTGCTGTATCACCTGCTGTATCCGCTGTCTCCCTGCTGTATCACCTGCTGTTCTGCTGTCTCTCCTGCTGTATCACCTGCTGTGTATCCCTGCTGTATCACCTGCTGTCACTCTGCTGTCTGCTGTCTCACCTGCTGTATCACCTGCTGTATCCCTGCTGTATCCCTGCTGTATCACCTGCTGTTCCTGCTGTCTCTCCTGCTGTATCACCTGCTGTATCACCTGCTGTATCACCTGCTGTATCACCTGCTGTATCACCTGCTGTATCACCTGCTGTCTCTCCTGCTGTACTCTGCTGTATCACCTGCTGTATCACCTGCTGTATCACCTGCTGCTATCTCCTGCTGCTGTATCACCTGCTGTATCACCTGCTGTATCACCTGCTGTATCTGCTGTCTCTCCTACTGCTGTATCACCTGCTGTATCTCCTGCTGTATCTCCTGCTGTATCACCTGTCTGTCTCTCCTGCTGTCTCTCCTGCTCCTATCACCTGCTGTCCTCTCCTGCTGTATCACCTGCTGTATCACCTGCTGTATCTCCCTGCTGTATTACCTGCTGTATCTCCTGCTGTATCACCTGCTGTATCACCTCTGTCTCTCCTGCTGTATCACCTGCTGTATCACCTCTGTCTCTCCTGCTGTATCACCTGCTGTACCTCCCGTATCCCTGCTGTCTCTCCTGCTGTATCACCTGCTGTATCACCTGCTGTATCTCCTGCTGTATCCCTGCTGTATCTCCTGCTGTATCAACCTGCTGTATCTCCTGGCTGTCCTCCTGCTGTCTCTGCTGTAATCACCTGCTGTTCTCCTCAATCACCTGCTGTACTGCTGTATCACCTGCTGTACTGCTGTACCTGCTGTATCACCTGCTGTCCCCTCTACCTGCTGTCATCTCCTGCTGTATCCCTCACTGCTGTATCTCACCTGCTGTATCAGAGAGACCACCAGAGAGAGTCCAGAGAGAGACCAGAGAGAGACCAGAGAGAGTCCAGAGAGAGACCAGAGAGAGATCAGAGAAAGACCAGAGAGAGACCAGAGGGAGACCAGAGAGAGAGACAAGAGAGAGACCAGAGAGAGTCCAGAGAGAGAGACAAGAGAGAGACCAGAGAGAGACCAGAGAGAGACCAGAGAGAGACCAGAGAGAGACCAGAGAGAGACCAGAGAGAGACCAGAGAGAGAGAGACCAGAGAGAGACCAGAGAGAGACCAGAGAGAGAGAGAGACCAGAGAGAGAGACAAGAGAGAGACCAGAGAGAGACCAGAGAGAGAGACCAGAGAGAGACCAGAGAGAGACCAGAGAGAGAGACCAGAGAGAGTCCAGAGAGAGACCAGAGAGAGACCAGAGAGAGTCCAGAGAGAGACCGCAGCAGTGCACACAAGCCAAACAAGTTGTCTTCCTACTTTAAATAAAGATAATTGCTTACTCTACCCTCTCTCCCACAAACTCTCTCCTCCTCCCCCTCCTCCCTCCTCCTCCTCCTCCCTCCTATTCTCTCCTCCTCCCTCCTCCTCCCTCCTCCTCCTCCTCCCTCCTCCTCCCTCCTCCTCCCTCCTCCTCCCTCCTCCTCCCTCCTCCTCCTCCTCCTCCTCCTCCTCCTCCTCCTCCTCCTCCTCCTCCTCACCTGAACAGAGTATCGTTGGTCACGGCTGGTTTGACCGGGCTGTGGCAGTCGCTGTGTCCTTCGGGGATGAACCCTCGCTGCTTCCTGAAGCTCTGAACCCCTTTGACCACAATGGCCACTCCGTCTCGCACCCTCTTCCTCAGACTCATCCTCCAGCGGTCCGTGATGATGCTGATGAGCCCGATGGGGAAGCTCTCCGGCGGGGCGATGTCCGGGTTCCCCACCGCCAAACTGGGGATAATCCAAATGTAGCCCGGCCCCACCAGCCCCACGTCCTTGGCCATGGCGAACAGGTACTGGGCCTCTTCGTGGGAGCAGTAGACCAGCAGGACCTGGGCATCGATCTGCTGCAGGAGGCGGCGGGCGCGGAGGTCGCTGAGGCCGTCGGCGGACATGTCGAAAGAGAGCACGTCCTGGAGCTCCCACAGGAAGTAGCTGGTGTCGGTGAAGGACTTGATGTAATCCACAAAGGTCTCGTAGCCCGGGTAGAGGCTGGTGATGACCACGAAGCTGTCCCAGTTGTACTCCTCCATCACCTTGAACATGCCGTTGATCTGCTGCTCGATGGAGGCGCCCAGCTGCAGGAAGTTAGAGCCCTCACCCTGGAAAACACAACCAGGAGAGGTGAACACCTCTGTAGCTTCTTCGTAGCTTCTTAATAATGCTTTTAAGAGTTTTATATGTGCCTCACTGTGTCTTGCTATTTTTATTCTTTATGTCTTTGTGTGTGTGTACTTTGTGGTGTCGGTGCCCCCAGTGTCTCCTGTTTGTATTCAAATTCCAAGTGGCAATAAATAAGTTGAGAAGCTGAGGAAAAGGTCAGGGGGAAGAAAGTCATAACCATAGACTGTATATAGTAATAACCATAGACTAAATATTAACGGACCTAGTCAGGCCTTTCTCCGCCGTTCTAACTACTGGGCCAAAAATTGGGCTTTCATGGAGTGATTCAAAATGGCCGCGGGGGCTGGAAAATGTGAAAAAACACATCTGTGCATGCGTCAGCTGCACGAGCCCCATTCATTTAAACGAGAGACTTCTAAAGTCCACAGCGACTAAACTAGACTGGTCCAGAACACTCAGCATTGACACACATGTGGAACGGAGCTTTGGGCCAAGGGCCACTTTTGGACCATCCTGTAAAGACGTTTTCCAGAGGTAAGAAGATGCTATATGTTAGCATTGGCTAATTCTCATTCCGGGTCCACCCCCACAGGCCCGGGGTGGTATTGCAGCATGTCAACGCACGTCATTTTGGCCATTTTTGAGCCGGGTCCCGCCCCCACTGGTAATGACTTATAACTAATAATAACTTAAATAATAAGGCACCTTTCTAGGCTCTCAAAGTCGTCTTACAAAAGGTACAAAGTTTCATGCAAAACACAGTTAAAAACAGTTCCAGCAGGACTTTAAAGGCATTTGTCCGTGAGGCGCAGATGACCAATGTCCATTATCCATCCATCCATTTTCTTCCCCTTAATCCATTTCTGGGTTGGGGGGGTGGCAGTCAGAGCTGCACCCAGTACACTTAGCACCAGCCTCTCACTGATCCTCCTGCAGGTGGTGAGTCCACAGGAGCTGAGATCTTTCAGTGGGGGCTTCAGGCAAAGTGGGGTTAAGTGTCTTGCCCAAGGACACAACGACAGCAGTCATCAGTGGGAGTCATGAAGTAGGTCTTATGGTGGGCTTGAACCCACGACCTTCAGGCCCAAAGGCCAATGCTCTACCAACTGAGCTACTGTCGCCCGTAATGTCCATTAATGTTGATAAATAGATGAATATAATAGATTGTAGATTAAATAGATATAATAGACCCGAATCATCACTGCCCTCAGACCCTCCTGTAATGGCAAGAAACAACTCAAAAACCCCACTTGGAAAAAAATAAAAACTTGGGGAGGTCCATAATGAGAGAGGGATCTGCTTGGACCCTTCAGAAGGTATCTCTGGTATGTCTGAGCTAATCTAAGCTCCTCCCACTAATCTCTGAGGGAGAAACCAGTAAAGACTTGTATGAATGAATGAAAGTAGATGGACAAGTATGAACATGTATGAACATGTATGAACACGTATGAACATGTATGAACATGTATGAACATGTATGAACACGTATGAACATGTATGAACATGTATGAACACGTATGAACATGTATAAACACGTATGAACATGTATGAACACGTATGAACATGTATGAACACGTATGAACACGTATGAACATGTATGAACACGTATGAACACGTATGAACACGTATGAACACGTATGAACACGTATGAACATGTATGAACACGTATGAACATGTATGAACACGTATGAACATGTATGAACACGTATGAACACGTATGAACACGTATGAACACGTATGAACATGTATGAACATGTATGAACACGTATGAACACGTATGAACACGTATGAACACGTATGAACACGTATGAACATGTATGAACACGTATGAACATGTATGAACACGTATGAACACGTATGAACACGTATGAACATGTATGAACACGTATGAACACGTATGAACACGTATGAACATGTATGAACACGTATGAACACGTATGAACACGTATGAACACGTATGAACCCGTATGAACACGTATGAACATGTATGAACATGTATGAACATGTATGAACATGTATGAACATGTATGAACATTTATGAACATGTATGAACATGTATGAACATGTATGAACATGTATGAACATGTATGAACATGTATGAATATGTATGAACATGTATGAACACGTATGAACACGTATGAACATGTATGAACATGTATGAACATGTATAGACTCTGGTCGTCCTGCCGCCTGTGGACCGACTGTGAAACCATCTGTGTTTGTTCTTATAGATTCTAATCTAATGTTGTCAAATGTACAACATTGTAAAGTCCCAGGAGGAGACTGCTGTTGGATTGAATTTAAGAGTTGGTTTAGTGTTTGCAGGAGGTCTCAGGACCGTCAACATTCAACAACATTTATGGACAGTGGCCTGTTTGATTCTCTGATCTGTGATGACGAATCGACAGTTTTGTAAAGTCTATATTGTTCTAAATCTTTCCTATAATTTCCAAACGCATCTGGTATTTGCTGGTACTTCTAACTACCATATTCTCCCTGCGGTGCTGGTGTTTGCTCTCTCTGGTGTCGGTCTCCTTCATGGTCGACAGGAGCTGATGTGCAGTTACCAAAGCGAAGGCAGAGCAGCAGAACTGAAGGTGTGAGTGACAGACGCAGCCTGACAGACAAAACTCAGGGGAAAGGATCCACAGCCACAATCACAGCTCCACTCACACGTCACAGTCTGGTTTCAACTCCGAGAATCAGACGCCAGAGAAGACAGAGAAGACCAAATGTGGATGTGTCATTTTGTGTAAAAAATAGTATGAAAATTACATTCAGAAAGTCTGCAGAAAAAATATCACAAAAGAGTCGGTCTGTGCCTCTCCACAGCCTCGCACTACAGTACATCTGAGACATGTTAGGGCCATATGAACCAACTCTGAGGAGCACAGGGACTGGTCTCCTGCTGGGACTCTGAGGAGCACAGGGACTGGCCTCCTGCTGGGACTCTGAGGAGCACAGGGACTGGTCTCCTGCTGGGACTCTGAGGAGCACAGGGACTGGTCTCCTGCTGGGACTCTGAGGAGCACAGGGACTGGCCTCCTGCTGGGACTCTGAGGAGCACAGGGACTGGCCTCCTGCTGGGACTCTGAGGAGCACAGGGACTGGTCTCCTGCTGGGACTCTGAGGAGCACAGGGACTGGTCTCCTGCTGGGACTCTGAGGAGCACAGGGACTGGCCTCCTGCTGGGACTCTGAGGAGCACAGGGACTGGCCTCCTGCTGGGACTCTGAGGAGCACAGGGACTGGTCTCCTGCTGGGACTCTGAGGAGCACAGGGACTGGTCTCCTGCTGGGACTCTGAGGAGCACAGGGACTGGTCTCCTGCTGGGACTCTGAGGAGCACAGGGACCGGCCTCCTGCTGGTCCCAGAGTCAGGACCAAACATGAGGAGGCAGCATTTCAGATTCATGCAGCTAAAATCTGTAACCGTCTTCCTGAAAACGTGAGACAGGCTTCTTCTCTGACAAAGTTCAAAGCTGTTTTATTTTATTTCTATATTTCACTTCTTGTTTTGTTCGGCAGTTTGAGTTACTTTGTGTATGACCTTGGTGTTCCCAGAGGTCTCCCATCACAGCACTAACCAGCCCCTTCTCCGCTTAGCTTTTCTCACCACGGTTTTTACCCAGCTCCAGCTTGGATAGACTCCAAAGCCCGTCCATCAAACCCACGGCCCTGAGCCTCCAGCTGCAGGACTCACCGTGCGTCGAGATCTGTCTTTCTGCGATGACGGGAAGATTAAAGGCACCGTATATAATCCTTTCATGGGCGATATCAGGCCCGGAGCCGGACTTTAATCACCTTATGAAGACATGACATTTTACATTTCCGCTTTATAGACACCGTGATGGGCATTAGGTCTGAATGAAACGGACGTCAACGGGAGGAAATTCTCACTAAAAGAACATCGTATTTAATTGGATTTATATTTATATCGCCTTTAGCTTGATTTCTTTAACACGTAAAAGCAAAATGGAGGCCTGTGTGCTGCGGCGAAAGGGGAGATTTTGATAGAGGTTGTAACAATAGAAGGCTTAAACACGGAATCGACAATATATGCAATTAGTTCTTGCGTCGTCGTGGTGATTTTTGTGTGAGATAAACAGAAATGTAATTAGTTCATTTTCAATCTGTGAAAGAATTAATCTCAGAAGGACTCGGTGTTTAAGGCATTGTTCTAGACCTCTCTCCGCACACTCTGACTGCAGACGCTGCTCCCTCTTCACCACAACGGTCTGATACAGCTCTGACTGCAGACGCTGCTCCCTCTTCACCACAACGGTCTGATACAGCTCTGACTGCAGACGCTGCTCCCTCTTCACCATAACTTAATCCTTGTTACTAATAAGTAGATAAAGTAATACAAAGAAAACACTGGCTCAATCAGTTTTTAGATTTTAGAATAGCTTTTTGTCTAATTTAACTACACAGACAAGCCACATAAATCTTGTTGAAAATGCAGATATTCCAATGTGGCCCCAGGAGAAAATAATCACCCACACCTGCCCTGACTAACCCTGCTTAACAAAATGTAACGTCTGCTTTCTGCCAAACTAAAACACTTCAAACCGCACCCTTTGTGTCCGACTCTGCGGCTGCCTCCGACCGCGGCAACGGATCTGCTTTGTCCAGAGTAATAAAGGCTTCATACATCAGCCCCCGGACCCCTGCCCCCGCACTGTCCCGGGGCCCAGGATGGACTGCTGCTTCCCCAGAGAGAGACAGGGTCAGAGGGGGGTTCCATCAGGAGCCCGGAGCCTGGATCACTGCCGCGGATCAGCAGAACCAAACTGATGACGCAGCAGAGAACAGCAGCAGCAGCGGCGCTTGTAACGACCGTTTAATAACACCACTCCTCCCACAGCAGTCAATTTGACGGCTTTCATTTTCGGGAGTGTGAGATTAAGTGTTAGAGATTTTTTATTTGTCCCACAGCGGGGAAATGTCAGTGTTGCATCACCAGATACATGAAAAATCACTATACTATAAAAAGATAACAACTCCTGTGTTTTCTAGTGCAGTAAATGCATAGTTATTGTACATGTTAGCATTAGCATTAGCATTAGCATGAGGTTCTGGGACATATGTGGGTTCTGATTAACACATTCTGAAATGATTCAACGTTATTATCGGGGTGTTTTGGTCTTTGATGCCCCCCCTGAAAAGATCAAGGCTCAGCACCTGCAGGAGGATCAGTCAGGGGCTGGTGCTAAGTGGACTGGGTGTAGTCCTGACTGCCACCCCCCGACCCAGAAATGGGTTAAGGGGAAGAAGATGGATGGATGGTTACTGAAGAGTAGAGTAGAGTAGAGTAGAGTAGAGTAGAGTAGAGTAGAGTAGAGTAGAGTAGAGTAGAGAAGGCAGAAATGAGGCTCATGTGGGCTTTCCGAGGTTTCTCTTTTATTCCACTGAGTTTCTCTGTTTTTCTGTGTTTGATTCTCTGCTGAGAAGATAAATGCAGCCTCGCGGAAATTCAACTCTGGAAGACTCTGGAAGACTCTGGAAGACTGACGGCTAAAGCCCTTCCAGGCCGGCCTCGCAGCCCCAGCCTATCGCAGCAAACGCCCATTTCCAACCAACCTTCGCCGGCCAGGCCAGCCGCTTAAAAGCAGAGAAACTCCCACTTTACGGCCTTCCTGAAGCCTTACAAACCACCGCCTCCCCTCCTCCTCCTTTTCTCATCATGCCTCTTCCTGCTGCTGAATGCCACCACCAGTGCCTAGGTCCCGGGGGATTGTGCGCACTCTCGCAGGAGCCTCGCTGACTGAACGCCGCACCGGGGCCTAGGGCGCCAAAACACCTTCAATAAAAACATTCAAAATGCATTTTGTCTCCTCAAAGTCTCTCCAGATTGAAATACTGCTGTGCTCTAGTGCTACACTTGGGCGGCACAGTGGCTGAGTGGTTAACACTCTCGCTTCTCAGCAAGGTGCTGGGTTCAAATCCTGGTCGGAACAGGGAACAGTGGAGTTTGCATGTTCTCCCCGTGTCTGTGTAGGTTTGTGTCTGTTATGTCCCAGTGTCTGTGTCTGTTATACCCTGGTGTCTGTGTATGTTATACCCTGGTGTCTGTGTCTGTTATGTCCTGGTGTCTCTGTCTGTTATACCCTGGTGTCTGTGTCTGTTATGTCCTGGTGTCTCTGTCTGTTATACCCTGGTGTCTGTGTATGTTATACCCTGGTGTCTGTGTATGTTATGTCCTGGTGTCTGTGTATGTTATACCCTGGTGTCTGTGTCTGTTATGTCCTGGTGTCTCTGTCTGTTATATCCTGGTGTCTGTGTATGTTATACCCTGGTGTCTGTGTATGTTATACCCTGGTGTCTGTGTCTGTTATGTCCTGGTGTCTCTGTCTGTTATACCCTGGTGTCTGTGTATGTTATACCCTGGTGTCTGTGTCTGTTATGTCCTGGTGTCTCTGTCTGTTATATCCTGGTGTCTGTGTATGTTATACCCTGGTGTCTGTGTCTGTTATGTCCTGGTGTCTCTGTCTGTTATACCCTGGTGTCTGTGTATGTTATACCCTGGTGTCTGTGTATGTTATACCCTGGTGTCTGTGTCTGTTATGTCCTGGTGTCTCTGTCTGTTATATCCTGGTGTTTGTGTCTGTTATACCCTGGTGTCTGTGTATGTTATACCCTGGTGTCTGTGTCTGTTATGTCCTGGTGTCTGTGTATGTTATACCCTGGTGTCTGTGTATGTTATACCCTGGTGTCTGTGTCTGTTATGTCCTGGTGTCTCTGTCTGTTATATCCTGGTGTTTGTGTCTGTTATATCCTGGTGTCTGTGTCTGTTATGTCCCAGTGTCTCTGTCTGTTATGTCCTGGTGTCTGTGTATGTTATACCCTGGTGTCTGTGTCTGTGTCTGTGTCAGTAAATGCCACATAATGAACTCATATTTATGGATGTGTGGGTTTGTCCGACAAAGAAGATTACTCGTCGCTGAGCTCCGCAAGATTACCCTTTAAAACCAACAACAAAATCACCCAATGTTCAGAATGCAGAGCCGAGACCACGCCGAGCCCGCGCCCCTCCCTCCCCCGCCCTCCCCCTCCCTCCCCCAAACCCGCCCCCCTCCCCCTGCCCCTGCCGCCCCCCTCCCACTTAGCCATGTTTTAGCCGCCCATGATAGCCCCCGAAAATGTGAAATATCAGCCATTTGAGTGATTGAGGATTAGCGAGGCCGGTCACTGTTGAGTAAGACTAAGGCCTAATACAATGATTATCTGCCGGGCCAGCTGTTTACATACCAGGCTAGATGTATGTCAGAAAAGCCGACATATTTGTGACGGATTTAACCCGGACAATGCTGGCGAAGCAGCTGGAGGCGCAGAAGGTCCGGGGTCATGGCTTTATTGTATGTACAGAAATGTGGGATATCAATTTTGATCTAATACTGTGTCACATCTGTGGTTTAGATTCACACATGCGCTTGTCTGGAGCTGTGAAAACACTGTAGTACATTACAAACGTTTGAGTCCAGACTAGAACCAGGAAGTACCATCACATTAGTAGTAAGTAATCTTTATTTATATAGCGCCTTTCACAGACCAGAGTCTCAAAGCAGTTTACAATTGTTCTTGTTGTTGTTGTCTCTGAGTCCACACAGAGATGGGAGGGGCCAGTACAGGAGGCACAGACCTATTGTACATGTTGTTAGTGGTAGGGGAAACGGGAGCACCTGGAGGAAACCTACACAGACACAGAGAAAATATGCAAACTCCAGTCAGAAAGGCCCTGTTCTGACCGAGATTTGAACCCAGGACCTTCTTGCTGAGAAGCGAGAGTGCTAACCACTCAGCCACTGTGCTGTCCTGGTCTCAAGTCTCTCCAAGGCCTCGCAACAAAGTCTATAGCCTCAGTCCGGGGTCTACAGCCTCAGTCCTGGGTCTACAGCCTCAGTCCTGGGTCTACAGCCTCAGTCCTGGGTCTACAGCCTCAGTCCTGGGTCTACAGCCTCAGTCCTGGGTCTACAGCCTCAGTCCTGGGTCTACGGCCTCAGTCCTGGGTCTACAGCCTCAGTCCTGGGTCTACAGCCTCAGTCCTAGGTCTACAGCCTCTCCTGGGTCTACAGCCTCAGTCCTGGGTCTACAGCCTCAGTCCTGGGTCTACAGCCTCAGTCCTGGGTCTACAGCCTCAGTCCTGGGTCTACAGCCTCAGTCCTGGGTCTACAGCCTCAGTCCTGGGGCTACAGCCTCAGTCCTGGGTCTACAGCCTCAGTCCTGGGTCTACAGCCTCAGTCCTGGGTCTACAGCCTCAGTCCCCTGGGACGTGTGCATGTGAATCGACCATAACCCTGAGTTTTAAGCCTGTGTTATCTCTTCTTATGTCCAACCTGCAGGAGAAGGAGCCGGCCTCTTAAACCAACGCTCTATTTATAGAAAAACAGGATTCTCGAGCGTTGATCTCGTCCGTGTACGAGCGGCGTGTGGTCATGTGACGTCAGCGGGAACAGGAAGTGAACCAGGGCCAAGAGAGTGAGACATATGTCAGCGAGTCAGAGCCAGGAGCCCTCCACATGAGCAGGCATCAAAGAGACAGAGCGGGGGCTGCGTCCCAAAACCACCACCAGCACCTTCATCTAGATCTTAGCCCGTTTTCAACCACATTAGTCTCTACATTAGAAACACACAACTGGGGGGGGGGGGGGGGGGGGGGGGGGGGGGGGGGGGGGGGGGGGGGGGGGGGGGGGGGGGGGGGAGGGGGGGGGGGGGGGGGGGGGGGGGTGGGGGGGGGGGGGGGGGGGGGGGGGTGACTGGGGGGGGGGGGGGGGGCTGGTGTCTCTCAAGATTGGAATGTTGTGAGTAGAGTATTTGTGGGTGTGTGGGCGGGGGGGGGCGAGGGGGGAAGGAGTTCTGGGGTGGAGTGTGGGTTGGAGTTGAGATTCGCAGAGTGTGGGATGTGGCGTTGCGGGCGAGTATGTGTGGTGTTTGTGCGTAGTGCTGGAATGTGTGCCTGATGCGAGTGGTTGGTGTTTGTCGTGTGCATGGATGAAGTCATGTGCCAATGGGGTGTAGCGTAGCTGTGCTGTGTGCATGTGGTGTGGTGTCCAATAAAGCCCCACATTTACATCAGCCCTACTACGCCCTAGACCCTACTCTGGTGGAGGT
>OZ035840.1:1854490-1864490 GCA_964034765.1 Knipowitschia caucasica | reverse complement strand
GTAGACCCAGGACTGAGGCTGTAGACCCAGGACTGAGGCTGTAGACCCAGGACTGAGGCTGTAGACCCAGGACTGAGGCTGTAGACCCAGGACTGAGGCTGTAGACCCAGGAGAGGCTGTAGACCTAGGACTGAGGCTGTAGACCCAGGACTGAGGCTGTAGACCCAGGACTGAGGCCGTAGACCCAGGACTGAGGCTGTAGACCCAGGACTGAGGCTGTAGACCCAGGACTGAGGCTGTAGACCCAGGACTGAGGCTGTAGACCCAGGACTGAGGCTGTAGACCCAGGACTGAGGCTGTAGACCCCGGACTGAGGCTATAGACTTTGTTGCGAGGCCTTGGAGAGACTTGAGACCAGGACAGCACAGTGGCTGAGTGGTTAGCACTCTCGCTTCTCAGCAAGAAGGTCCTGGGTTCAAATCTCGGTCAGAACAGGGCCTTTCTGACTGGAGTTTGCATATTTTCTCTGTGTCTGTGTAGGTTTTCCTCCAGGTGCTCCCGTTTCCCCTACCACTAACAACATGTACAATAGGTCTGTGCCTCCTGTACTGGCCCCTCCCATCTCTGTGTGGACTCAGAGACAACAACAACAAGAACAATTGTAAACTGCTTTGAGACTCTGGTCTGTGAAAGGCGCTATATAAATAAAGATTACTTACTACTAATGTGATGGTACTTCCTGGTTCTAGTCTGGACTCAAACGTTTGTAATGTACTACAGTGTTTTCACAGCTCCAGACAAGCGCATGTGTGAATCTAAACCACAGATGTGACACAGTATTAGATCAAAATTGATATCCCACATTTCTGTACATACAATAAAGCCATGACCCGGACCTTCTGCGCCTCCAGCTGCTTCGCCAGCATTGTCCGGGTTAAATCCGTCACAAATATGTCGGCTTTTCTGACATACATCTAGCCTGGTATGTAAACAGCTGGCCCGGCAGATAATCATTGTATTAGGCCTTAGTCTTACTCAACAGTGACCGGCCTCGCTAATCCTCAATCACTCAAATGGCTGATATTTCACATTTTCGGGGGCTATCATGGGCGGCTAAAACATGGCTAAGTGGGAGGGGGGCGGCAGGGGGGAGGGGGGGGGGGGGGCGGGTTTGGGGGAGGGAGGGGGAGGGCGGGGGAGGGAGGGGCGCGGGCTCGGCGTGGTCTCGGCTCTGCATTCTGAACATTGGGTGATTTTGTTGTTGGTTTTAAAGGGTAATCTTGCGGAGCTCAGCGACGAGTAATCTTCTTTGTCGGACAAACCCACACATCCATAAATATGAGTTCATTATGTGGCATTTACTGACACAGACACAGACACAGACACCAGGGTATAACATACACAGACACCAGGACATAACAGACAGAGACACTGGGAATAACAGACACAGACACCAGGATATAACAGACACAAACACCAGGGTATAACAGACAGAGACACCAGGACATACAGACACAGACACCAGGGTATAACATACACAGACACCAGGGTATAACATACACAGACACCAGGACATAACAGGACAGAGACACCAGGACATAACAGACACAGACACCAGGGTATAACATACACAGACACCAGGGTATAACAGACAGAGACACCAGGACATAACAGACACAGACACCAGGGTATAACATACACAGACACCAGGGTATAACAGACAGAGACACCAGGACATAACAGACACAGACACCAGGGTATAACATACACAGACACCAGGGTATAACATACACAGACACCAGGACATAACAGACACAGACACCAGGGTATAACATACACAGACACCAGGACATAACAGACACAGACACCGGGTATAACATACACAGACACCAGGGTATAACAGACACAAACACCAGGATATAACAGACAGAGACACCAGGACATAACAGACACAGACACCAGGGTATAACATACACAGACACCAGGGTATAACATACACAGACACCAGGGTATAACATACACAGACACCAGGATATAACAGACAGAGACACCAGGACATAACAGACACAGACACCAGGGTATAACATACACAGACACCAGGGTATAACATACACAGACACCAGGATATAACAGACAGAGACAGGACATAACAGACACAGACACCAGGGTATAACATACACAGACACCAGGGTATAACAGACAGAGACACCAGGACATAACAGACACAGACACCAGGGTATAACATACACAGACACCAGGATATAACAGACAGAGACACCAGGACTAACGACACAGAGACAGGGTATAACATACACAGACACCAGGTATAACATACACAGACACCAGGACACCCAGGACATAACATACACAGACACCAGGGTATAACATACACAGACACCAGGACATAACAGACACAGGACACCAGGGTACATAACAGACACAGACACCAGGGTATAACAGACACAGACACCAGGGTATAACAGACACAGGACACCAGGGTATAACACAGACACAGACACCAGGGTATAACATACACAGACACCAGGGTATAACAGACAGAGACACCAGGATATAACAGACACAGACACCAGGGTATAACATACACAGACACCAGGATATAACAGACAGACACCAGGACATAACAGACACAGACACCAGGGTATAACATACACAGACACCAGGACATAACATACACAGACAAAACCAGGGTATAACATACACAGACAACCAGGATATAACAGACAGAGACACCAGGACATAACAGACACAGACACCAGGGTATAACATACACAGACACCAGGGTATAACAGACAGAGACACCAGGACATAACAGACACAGACACCAGGGTATAACATACACAGACACCAGGGTATAACAGACAGAGACACCAGGATATAACAGACACAGACACCAGGGTATAACATACACAGACACCAGGATATAACAGACAGAGACACCAGGACATAACAGACACAGACACCAGGGTATAACATACACAGACACCAGGATATAACAGACAGAGACACCAGGACATAACAGACACAGACACCAGGGTATAACATACACAGACACCAGGATATAACAGACAGAGACACCAGGACATAACAGACACAGACACCAGGGTATAACATACACAGACACCAGGGTATAACAGACACAGACACTGGGACATAACAGACACAAACCTACACAGACACGGGGAGAACATGCAAACTCCACTGTTCCCTGTTCCGACCAGGATTTGAACCCAGCACCTTGCTGAGAAGCGAGAGTGTTAACCACTCAGCCACTGTGCCGCCCAAGTGTAGCACTAGAGCACAGCAGTATTTCAATCTGGAGAGACTTTGAGGAGACAAAATGCATTTTGAATGTTTTTATCGAAGGTGTTTTGGCGCCCTAGGCCCCGGTGCGGCGTTCAGTCAGCGAGGCTCCTGCGAGAGTGCGCACAATCCCCCGGGACCTAGGCACTGGTGGTGGCATTCAGCAGCAGGAAGAGGCATGATGAGAAAAGGAGGAGGAGGGGAGGCGGTGGTTTGTAAGGCTTCAGGAAGGCCGTAAAGTGGGAGTTTCTCTGCTTTTAAGCGGCTGGCCTGGCCGGCGAAGGTTGGTTGGAAATGGGCGTTTGCTGCGATAGGCTGGGGCTGCGAGGCCGGCCTGGAAGGGCTTTAGCCGTCAGTCTTGCAGAGTCTTCCAGAGTCTTCCAGAGTTGAATTTCCGCGAGGCTGCATTTATCTTCTCAGCAGAGAATCAAACACAGAAAAACAGAGAAACTCAGTGGAATAAAAGAGAAACCTCGGAAAGCCCACATGAGCCTCATTTCTGCCTTCTCTACTCTACTCTACTCTACTCTACTCTACTCTACTCTACTCTACTCTACTCTACTCTACTCTACTCTACTCTACTCTACTCTACCCTACTCTACTGTACCCTACTCTACTCTACTCTACTCTACTCTACCCTACTCTACTGTACCCTACTCTACTCTACTCTACTCTACTCTACTCTACTCTACTGTACTCTACTGTACCCTACTCTACTCTACTCTACTCTACTCTACTCTACTCTTCAGTAACCATCCATCCATCTTCTTCCCCTTAATCCATTTCTGGGTCGGGGGGTGGCAGTCAGGACTACACCCAGTCCACTTAGCACCAGCCCCTGACTGATCCTCCTGCAGGTGCTGAGCCTTGATCTTTTCAGGGGGGGCATCAAAGACCAAAACACCCCGATAATAACGTTGAATCATTTCAGAATGTGTTAATCAGAACCACATATGTCCCAGAACCTCATGCTAATGCTAATGCTAATGCTAACATGTACAATAACTATGCATTTACTGCACTAGAAAACACAGGAGTTGTTATCTTTTTATAGTATAGTGATTTTTCATGTATCTGGTGATGCAACACTGACATTTCCCCGCTGTGGGACAAATAAAAAATCTCTAACACTTAATCTCACACTCCCGAAAATGAAAGCCGTCAAATTGACTGCTGTGGGAGGAGTGGTGTTATTAAACGGTCGTTACAAGCGCCGCTGCTGCTGCTGTTCTCTGCTGCGTCATCAGTTTGGTTCTGCTGATCCGCGGCAGTGATCCAGGCTCCGGGCTCCTGATGGAACCCCCCTCTGACCCTGTCTCTCTCTGGGGAAGCAGCAGTCCATCCTGGGCCCCGGGACAGTGCGGGGGCAGGGGTCCGGGGGCTGATGTATGAAGCCTTTATTACTCTGGACAAAGCAGATCCGTTGCCGCGGTCGGAGGCAGCCGCAGAGTCGGACACAAAGGGTGCGGTTTGAAGTGTTTTAGTTTGGCAGAAAGCAGACGTTACATTTTGTTAAGCAGGGTTAGTCAGGGCAGGTGTGGGTGATTATTTTCTCCTGGGGCCACATTGGAATATCTGCATCTTCAACAAGATTTATGTGGCTTGTCTGTGTAGTTAAATTAGACAAAAAGCTATTCTAAAATCTAAAAACTGATTGAGCCAGTGTTTTCTTTGTATTACTTTATCTACTTATTAGTAACAAGGATTAAGTTATGGTGAAGAGGGAGCAGCGTCTGCAGTCAGAGCTGTATCAGACCGTTGTGGTGAAGAGGGAGCAGCGTCTGCAGTCAGAGCTGTATCAGACCGTTGTGGTGAAGAGGGAGCAGCGTCTGCAGTCAGAGTGTGCGGAGAGAGGTCTAGAACAATGCCTTAAACACCGAGTCCTTCTGAGATTAATTCTTTCACAGATTGAACATGAACTAATTACATTTCTGTTTATCTCACACAAAAATCACCACGACGACGCAAGAACTAATTGCATATATTGTCGATTCCGTGTTTAAGCCTTCTATTGTTACAACCTCTATCAAAATCTCCCCTTTCGCCGCAGCACACAGGCCTCCATTTTGCTTTTACGTGTTAAAGAAATCAAGCTAAAGGCGATATAAATATATAAATCCAATTAAATACGATGTTCTTTTAGTGAGAATTTCCTCCCGTTGACGTCCGTTTCATTCAGACCTAATGCCCATCACGGTGTCTATAAAGCGGAAATGTAAAATGTCATGTCTTCATAAGGTGATTAAAGTCCGGCTCCGGGCCTGATATCGCCCATGAAAGGATTATATACGGTGCCTTTAATCTTCCCGTCATCGCAGAAAGACAGATCTCGACGCACGGTGAGTCCTGCAGCTGGAGGCTCAGGGCCGTGGGTTTGATGGACGGGCTTTGGAGTCTATCCAAGCTGGAGCTGGGTAAAAACCGTGGTGAGAAAAGCTAAGCGGAGAAGGGGCTGGTTAGTGCTGTGATGGGAGACCTCTGGGAACACCAAGGTCATACACAAAGGTAACTCAAACTGCCGAACAAAACAAGAAGTGAAATATAGAAATAAAATAAAACAGCTTTGAACTTTGTCAGAGAAGAAGCCTGTCTCACGTTTTCAGGAAGACGGTTACAGATTTTAGCTGCATGAATCTGAAATGCTGCCTCCTCATGTTTGGTCCTGACTCTGGGACCAGCAGGAGGCCGGTCCCTGTCTCCTCAGAGTCCCAGCAGGAGACCAGTCCCTGTGCTCCTCAGAGTCCCAGCAGGAGACCAGTCCCTGTGCTCCTCAGAGTCCCAGCAGGAGACCAGTCCCTGTGCTCCTCAGAGTCCCAGCAGGAGGCCAGTCCCTGTGCTCCTCAGAGTCCCAGCAGGAGGCCAGTCCCTGTGCTCCTCAGAGTCCCAGCAGGAGACCAGTCCCTGTGCTCCTCAGAGTTGGTTCATATGGCCCTAACATGTCTCAGATGTACTGTAGTGCGAGGCTGTGGAGAGGCACAGACCGACTCTTTTGTGATATTTTTTCTGCAGACTTTCTGAATGTAATTTTCATACTATTTTTTACACAAAATGACACATCCACATTTGGTCTTCTCTGTCTTCTCTGGCGTCTGATTCTCGGAGTTGAAACCAGACTGTGACGTGTGAGTGGAGCTGTGATTGTGGCTGTGGATCCTTTCCACTGAGTTTTGTCTGTCAGGCTGCGTCTGTCACTCACACCTTCAGTTCTGCTGCTCTGCCTTCGCTTTGGTAACTGCACATCAGCTCCTGTCGACCATGAAGGAGACCGACACCAGAGAGAGCAAACACCAGCACCGCAGGGAGAATATGGTAGTTAGAAGTACCAGCAAATACCAGATGCGTTTGGAAATTATAGGAAAGATTTAGAACGATATAGACTTTACAAAACTGTCGATTCGTCATCACAGATCAGAGAATCAAACAGGCCACTGTCCATAAATGTTGTTGAATGTTGACGGTCCTGAGACCTCCTGCAAACACTAAACCAACTCTTAAATTCAATCCAACAGCAGTCTCCTCCTGGGACTTTACAATGTTGTACATTTGACAACATTAGATTAGAATCTATAAGAACAAACACAGATGGTTTCACAGTCGGTCCACAGGCGGCAGGACGACCAGAGTCTATACATGTTCATACATGTTCATACATGTTCATACGTGTTCATACGTGTTCATACATGTTCATACATATTCATACATGTTCATACATGTTCATACATGTTCATACATGTTCATACATGTTCATAAATGTTCATACATGTTCATACATGTTCATACATGTTCATACATGTTCATACATGTTCATACATGTTCATACGTGTTCATACGTGTTCATACGTGTTCATACGTGTTCATACGTGTTCATACGTGTTCATACGTGTTCATACATGTTCATACGTGTTCATACGTGTTCATACGTGTTCATACATGTTCATACGTGTTCATACGTGTTCATACGTGTTCATACATGTTCATACGTGTTCATACATGTTCATACGTGTTCATACGTGTTCATACGTGTTCATACGTGTTCATACGTGTTCATACATGTTCATACATGTTCATACGTGTTCATACGTGTTCATACGTGTTCATACGTGTTCATACATGTTCATACGTGTTCATACATGTTCATACGTGTTCATACATGTTCATACGTGTTCATACGTGTTCATACGTGTTCATACGTGTTCATACGTGTTCATACATGTTCATACGTGTTCATACGTGTTCATACATGTTCATACGTGTTCATACATGTTCATACGTGTTTATACATGTTCATACGTGTTCATACATGTTCATACATGTTCATACGTGTTCATACATGTTCATACATGTTCATACATGTTCATACGTGTTCATACATGTTCATACATGTTCATACTTGTCCATCTACTTTCATTCATTCATACAAGTCTTTACTGGTTTCTCCCTCAGAGATTAGTGGGAGGAGCTTAGATTAGCTCAGACATACCAGAGATACCTTCTGAAGGGTCCAAGCAGATCCCTCTCTCATTATGGACCTCCCCAAGTTTTTATTTTTTTCCAAGTGGGGTTTTTGAGTTGTTTCTTGCCATTACAGGAGGGTCTGAGGGCAGTGATGATTCGGGTCTATTATATCTATTTAATCTACAATCTATTATATTCATCTATTTATCAACATTAATGGACATTACGGGCGACAGTAGCTCAGTTGGTAGAGCATTGGCCTTTGGGCCTGAAGGTCGTGGGTTCAAGCCCACCATAAGACCTACTTCATGACTCCCACTGATGACTGCTGTCGTTGTGTCCTTGGGCAAGACACTTAACCCCACTTTGCCTGAAGCCCCCACTGAAAGATCTCAGCTCCTGTGGACTCACCACCTGCAGGAGGATCAGTGAGAGGCTGGTGCTAAGTGTCCTGGGTGCAGCTCTGACTGCCACCCCCCCAACCCAGAAATGGATTAAGGGGAAGAAAATGGATGGATGGATAATGGACATTGGTCATCTGCGCCTCACGGACAAATGCCTTTAAAGTCCTGCTGGAACTGTTTTTAACTGTGTTTTGCATGAAACTTTGTACCTTTTGTAAGACGACTTTGAGAGCCTAGAAAGGTGCCTTATTATTTAAGTTATTATTAGTTATAAGTCATTACCAGTGGGGGCGGGACCCGGCTCAAAAATGGCCAAAATGACGTGCGTTGACATGCTGCAATACCACCCCGGGCCTGTGGGGGTGGACCCGGAATGAGAATTAGCCAATGCTAACATATAGCATCTTCTTACCTCTGGAAAACGTCTTTACAGGATGGTCCAAAAGTGGCCCTTGGCCCAAAGCTCCGTTCCACATGTGTGTTAATGCTAAGTGTTCTGGACCAGTCTAGTTTAGTCGCTGTGGACTTTAGAAGTCACTCGTTTAAATGAATGGAGCTCGTGCAGCTGACGCATGCACAGATGTGTTTTTTCACATTTTCCAGCCCCCGCGGCCATTTTGAATCACTCCATGAAAGCCCAATTTTTGGCCCAGTAGTTAGAACGGCGGAGAAAGGCCTGACTAGGTCCGTTAATATTTAGTCTATGGTTATTACTATATACAGTCTATGGTTATGACTTTCTTCCCCCTGACCTTTTCCTCAGCTTCTCAACTTATTTATTGCCACTTGGAATTTGAATACAAACAGGAGACACTGGGGGCACCGACACCACAAAGTACACACACACAAAGACATAAAGAATAAAAATAGCAAGACACAGTGAGGCACATATAAAACTCTTAAAAGCATTATTAAGAAGCTACGAAGAAGCTACAGATGTGTTCACCTCTCCTGGTTGTGTTTTCCAGGGTGAGGGCTCTAACTTCCTGCAGCTGGGCGCCTCCATCGAGCAGCAGATCAACGGCATGTTCAAGGTGATGGAGGAGTACAACTGGGACAGCTTCGTGGTCATCACCCAGCCTCTACCCGGGCTACGAGACCTTTGTGGATTACATCAAGTCCTTCACCGACACCAGCTACTTCCTGTGGGAGCTCCAGGACGTGCTCTCTTTCGACATGTCCGCCGACGGCCTCAGCGACCTCCGCGCCCGCCGCCTCCTGCAGCAGATCGATGCCCAGGTCCTGCTGGTCTACTGCTCCCACGAAGAGGCCCAGTACCTGTTCGCCATGGCCAAGGACGTGGGGCTGGTGGGGCCGGGCTACATTTGGATTATCCCCAGTTTGGCGGTGGGGAACCCGGACATCGCCCCGCCGGAGAGCTTCCCCATCGGGCTCATCAGCATCATCACGGACCGCTGGAGGATGAGTCTGAGGAAGAGGGTGCGAGACGGAGTGGCCATTGTGGTCAAAGGGGTTCAGAGCTTCAGGAAGCAGCGAGGGTTCATCCCCGAAGGACACAGCGACTGCCACAGCCCGGTCAAACCAGCCGTGACCAACGATACTCTGTTCAGGTGAGGAGGAGGAGGAGGAGGAGGAGGAGGGAGGAGGAGGAGGAGGAGGGAGGAGGAGGGAGGAGGAGGGAGGAGGAGGGAGGAGGAGGGAGGAGGAGGGAGGAGGAGGAGGAGGGAGGAGGAGGGAGGAGGAGGGAGGAGGAGAGAATAGGAGGGAGGAGGAGGAGGAGGGAGGAGGGGGAGGAGGAGAGAGTTTGTGGGAGAGAGGGTAGAGTAAGCAATTATCTTTATTTAAAGTAGGAAGACAACTTGTTTGGCTTGTGTGCACTGCTGCGGTCTCTCTCTGGACTCTCTCTGGTCTCTCTCTGG
>OZ035840.1:1826990-1849490 GCA_964034765.1 Knipowitschia caucasica | reverse complement strand
AGTTAAGCAGAATCTTAGAGTTTGTTTCCGCAGACGCTGCAGTTTGAACCTGAGTGTTTTTCCAGAGCGTTAGTCAGAGTTAAACCTCACAGTTCTTTTGGCTCATTTACATTCACACAGTGCTTTTCCAAAACAACCTGAGTCTCCATGAACCGCCTCATATTGCTCCCTCAACAGTTTGCATTTGTCTCAAAACTAAAACTCTTTCCAATGTAAATAGTCAGAGAACCCAAAAGGCTCTGACTTTTCTCTTTGGATTTGTGTAAGTGTCAAAATGCAGAGATGTTTGTCGTTCCAGTAGAGGCGCCGCAAACACAATACGGCGAGGCCTCAGAGGCGAGCTGGGGTGTGTCATGAGCAGACGGATATATAAGACCAACACACGAGATTCCTGAAGCTAAGCAGGTGAGGGCCTGGTAAGCACTGTGATGGGAGACCGGCGGGAACAGCAGGTGCCTCAGAGGGGGCAGCTGATATGAGTCTCCTCTGTGTCTCTCTCGCTCTGGTTTTATTTTCAGGTCTCTCTCTGGTCTCATTCTAGTCTCTCTCTGGTCTCTCTCTGGTCTCTCCCTCTAGTCTCTCTCTCTCTGGTCTCTCTCTATGGTCTCTCTCTAGTCTCCCTCTATGGTCTTTCGCTTGTCTCTCTCTGGTTTCTAGTCTCTCTCTGGTCTCTCTAGTCTCTCTCTCTGGTCTCTCTCTCTGGTCTCTCCCTCTGGTCTCTCTCTAGTCTCTCTCTCTGGTCTCTCTCTCTGGTCTCTCTCTCTGGTCTCTCCCTCTGGTCCCTCTCTGGTCTCTCTCTGGTCTCTCTCTAGTCTCTCTCTCTGGTCTCTCTATGGTCTTGCTCTCTGGTCTCTCTCTGGTCTCTCTCTAGTCTCTCTCTGGTCTCTCTCTGGTCTCTCTCTAGTCTCTCTCTAGTCTCTCTCTGGTCCCTCTCAGTTTCTCACTGGCTTTATTTCCTCCACATCGGTGTAAAACCTCACAAACACCGTCCCCATGTTTTCTGCAGCAGCAAGATGTTGGTAAATAGAATGTGTTTGAGAGAGAGAGCGGAGAGAGAGAGAGAGAGAGAGAGACAAAGGGGGAGAGACCAGATAAAGACCAGAGAGACCGGAGAGAGGGACCAGAGATAGAGACTAGAGCGAGACCAGAGAGAGAGACCAGAGAGAGAGAGAGAGAGAGAGCGAGACCAGAGAGAGAGACTAGAGCGAGACCAGAGAGAGAGACCAGAGAGAGAGAGCTGCAGTCCAGTCCAGTCCAGTCCAGTCCAGTCCAGTCCCTGACAGTTGTGTGTTGTCTGCGCTCGCACACACTGTCCCCACGTTTTCTGCAGCTGCAAATTGAATGTTGAAGTAGAATGAGACATGTCGAGATTCACACACACACACACACACACACAGACACACACACACACACACCCACTCACACGCACACACACCCACACACACACACACACACCCACACACACGCACACACAAACAAACAAACACACACGGATCACCACAGCGCGGGAGAGACATCTGCGAGATATGGAAATGCCTCTGGTGTTTTAAAAAGACACACGTTTGTCACTGCCACAGGCTCGTGCCGATCCCACTGTGGGCTCGTGCCGATCCCACTGTGGGCTCGTGCCGATCCCACTGTGGGCTCATGCCGATCCCACTGTGGGCTCGTCCTGATCAACCAGAGCCACGGACACTGAGATGATGTAATGTCATGGTTTGGGTTGGATTGATCGTTTTTCATTTAGTGGAATCTGGGAAAGCACCGACAGCTGTAGATAGAGACGTGCGGCTGTGGATTTATGTGTCGCTGCAGCTGTGACCGGCTTAAAAACACTTCAAACTGTTGCTGCACTCGACAAGAAAAACGTTGGAATAAATACTCTGAAGAGAGAGACTAGAGAGAGAGCAGAGGGAGAGAGAGGGAGAGAGAGGGAGAGAGATGGAGAGAGAGCAGAGGGAGAGAGAGGGAGAGAGAGGGAGAGAGATGGAGAGAGAGAGACTAGAGGGAGAGCAGAGAGAGAGAGCCGAGAAAGAGACTAGAGGGAGAGTAGAGAATGAGACTAGAGAGAGAGAGACCGGAGAGAGAGCAGAGGGAGAGCAGAGAGAGAGAGGGAGAGAGAGAGACCGGAGAGAGAGCAGAGGGAGAGCAGAGAGAGAGAGAGAGGGAGAGAGAGAGACTAGAGGGAGAGCAGAGGGAGAGCAGAGAGAGAGAGACTAGAGAGAGAGCAGAGGGAGAGCAGAGAGAGAGAGCCGAGAAAGAGACTAGAGGGAGAGAGACCAGAGAGAGAGCAGAGGGAGAGCAGAGAGAGAGAGGGAGAGAGACTAGAGAGAGAGACTAGAGAGAGAGCAGAGGGAGAGAGACTAGAGAGAGAGAGACTAGAGAGAGAGCAGAGGGAGAGAGACTAGAGAGAGAGCCGAGAAAGAGACTAGAGGGAGAGTAGAGAATGAGACTAGAGAGAGAGAGACCAGAGAGAGAGCAGAAAAAGAGACTAAAGAGATAGACAAGACAGAGACCAGATAGAGATCAGAGAGAGAGAGAGACCAGAGAGAGATTAGAGTAAGACCAGAGAGAGAAAGAAGAGAGAGAGTGACCAGAGAGAGACTAGAGAGAGAGCAGAGAGAGACAAACACCGTGGGCTTGGAGGCACTTTCCAAAACTATAACTATGAAACCTGAGAATCACAGTCTCACATTTAAAAGAAAAAGCAATGATCGACTCCATCGACCGTTCACACACACATCACACTCACACAGGGCAGTGTGGGGGAAGTGTCTTGCCTAAGGACACAACCACAGTTTGGCACTTTACAGCCGCAGCCGCCCCACTGTGGCCCTGGTCTGTTATCACAGTAATTAAACAAACAGGGAAAAGGAGATCAGAGATAACAGCAGACCACACACAACCACATGACAAGCTACACTGTTATCTGCAGAGAGATCACACACACTGCAAGAGACACACACACACAGCAAGAGACACACACACACACACACAAAGTAATGCCTAGTGTATAGTCGTGACGTGACGTCACTTGCGCCCTCGCCCTTACGTAGCCGCACACCCTCAAAAATGTCTAACTACGTATGGGTCGCCGCAAGGAAGCTCCGTTGTGATTGGTCCGTGTGTGAGAGAAGCTCCGCTGTGATTGGTCCGTGTGTGAGAGAAGCTCCGCTGTGATTGGTCCGTGTGTGAGAGAAGCTCCGTTGTGATTGGTCCGTGTGTGAGAGAAGCTCCGCTGTGATTGGTCCGTGTGTGAGAGAAGCTCCGCTGTGATTGGTCCGTGTGTGAGAGAAGCTCCGCTGTGATTGGTCCGTGTGTGATTACTTTCTGTGAAGCCTGGAGCAGCTGCAGGAACATGGACGAGGCAGTTTGGAGCAGAGAGCTTCACGCGTCGAAGGAACCGAAGGAAAAGTAGTTTGGGCTCAGAGCCTGATATAGACTGTGGACTAGAGTTCTGTTGCATATCTAACATATATCTAACTTATATATGACATATGTATAACTTAGATATATATTAGATATGTGTTATCTATAACATACATTTGTAGAACAAAAACAACAGTGAAGCTGTTTGAGAAAAGTAGCATGCAAGTAATGAAAGAAGCAGCGTAAATGGGACCGCTTTGGTTTCCCAGGCAACTCCTGTGAGGTCGCCATCATGTGGTTGGGAGTGGGATTACAACATTTTCAAAACTCCGTAAGGCAAACGCGCAACTGTACCACCAACTGTGGCTACGTAGGTCCAACGTAACCGCAACCGTAAGCAGCGCCGTGCGAGTGTACACAGGCCCTAAGACACAAGAGACACACACAAACACACACACACAGCAAGAGACAAGAATACAGCAGCTAGGATCTTAACAGGTACCGAAAGGAGGGAGCACATAACTCCGGTGTTAAAGTCACTCCACTGGCTTCTGTGGAGTACAGAATAAAGTTTAAAATCCTTCTCTTAACATATAAAGCCATAAATGGCTCCTTCTTATCTTCAAGACACGTTAATGTCTTATCAACCAAGCCGAGCACTGCGCTCACAAAACGTCCCTAAGGTTTCAAAAAGCACTGTCTGTGGCAGAGCATTTAGCTCCAAGCTCCTTAACTATGGAATCAGCTTCACCCACGTTAAGGAAGCAGACACTGTCTCTACGTTTAAGGCCAGGCTTAAAACACTCTTCTTCAACTTAGCATTTGGTCAGGTCTGGTCCGGTCTTGGAGTCTGTGTATGTGGGACCCGGTCCGCTGCATCTTCAACCCTACGCTCTAGATTAAAACAGTCCTCTTTAGTTTAGCATATGGCTAGGAAGGTAAGACTCAGGGAAGGCTAAACTCCTCAGAGTGTCAGTCAAGCTAGAGCCCTGCACTTGAGCCCTTGGCCCGAGGGCCCCGACGGCCCGACAGCCCGAGGGCCGGGCTTCGGGCCGATGACCGCATAATGACCTCGGACACGGGCCGGGCTCGGGCTCTTCATTTTCAGAGCGGCAGAATATATTTACGAACGCACCCACTGAATATAGCGTTCTATCACGCTGTAGTGTTTCTTGTTCTGTGTAGTGTTGTCATTGACGGCACATAGCGTTACTTACAGGTGTGTTGCAGCATCTGGGCATCATACAGCTGTGTATCATACAGCTGTGTATCATACAGATGTTCACTCTGCACCACTCCGCACACACAGAACTCATTGCAACACATCAGTACCATGTATAACTCCGCCCTCTAGCTAAGTCTGCGTTCATATCAGTGCGCGGCACTATATACTACGCTAAAACATTGTTATGGGAGGTTACAAAAAAAAAAAAAAAAGGCGGGCTTGATGCGGGTTTTGGGCCTGAAAATTGAGAAACCATATCGGGCCGGGCCGGGCTGGGGCGCCACCCCCTCGGGCCAGGGCCGGGCTTGGGCCCAGATAATAGGCCCGTGCAGGGCTCTAAGTCAAGCTGCATAGGGAGCCCCCTGCTGGAGAAGTATGGTAACTTGAGCACTATCCTCTCCTCCTTCCTACTTTATCTGTTTAGCATTATTAGGATTTAGACTGTAGTCTGTTCATTGCTATTCACCCGTTGTCCCATTGTCTGTTTCATCTGCCCCGCCCGACCCGCCTGGGAGTGCTTCAGTCCTGCACCGGACCTGCCCACGTTCAGCGGCCGCTGGTCCACGTTCTGAGGCTTAGGTCCTGGATCTACAGCCTCAGTCCTCGTTCTACAGTCTGAGTCTTGGACACAGTCTGAGTCCTGGACACATGTATGACATGTGTTCTATGTTCTGTATGTGTTTTAACTGTTGATTCTCTGACCTGTGGTGATATCAATGGTTTTGTTAAGTCTCTGAGATGATGCTGCTGTGTTTAGGACCATACAAGGAGAGACATGAAACACACACAACACAACACATACACACAACACATACACACAACACACACACACACATAACACACACACACACACAACACAACACATACACACAACACACACACACACACACACACACACACACACACACAGACACACACACACACACACACGCACAGACACACACAGACAGACACAGACACACACACACACACACACACACACACACACACACACACACACACACACACAGACAGACACACACACACACAGACACACACAGACACACACACACACACACACACACAGACACACACACACAGACACACACACACACACACACAGACACACAGACACACACACACACACACACAGACACACACACACACACACACACAGACACACACACACACACACACACACACACACACAGATACACACACACACAGACACAGACACACACACACACACACACACACACACACAGACACACACACACACACACACACACACACACACACAGACACACACACACACACAGACACACACACACACACAGACACACACACACACACAGACACACACACACACACACCTCAATAATAAACTGAACGACTACTTTTACAAACAGAGAAAAACAATCCTTGTACAGAATCTTAAGACCGTGACCTCACCGTCACCCTCACACTCGCTCAGGTCTCGCACTAATGGTCAGAGGACCGCAGTGAGCCGCCGTCTCTCTGAGTCACATGACACCGAGCCCCGCCCCTTTCTCCACTCTCCACATTATTAAAGCTAACGAGGCATATGTTATTATTCAAGAGGCTATTACGTTAGCCACGACCGCCGGGACCAAGGAGAGGCGAGGTTAGAGAGAGACGTTTATAAAAACAGTAGATAATGAGGTAACCCCGGGTCTGCAGCCTCAGTCCTGGGTCTACAGCCTCAGTCCTGGGTCTGCAGCCTCAGTCCTGGGTCTGCAGCCTCAGTCCTGGGTCTGCAGCCTCAGTCCTGGGTCTGCAGCCTCAGTCCTGGGTCTGCAGCCTCAGTCCTGGGTCTGCAGCCTCAGTCCTGGGTCTGCAGCCTCAGTCCTGGGTCTACAGCCTCAGTCCTGGGTCTACAGCCTCAGTCTTGGGTCTACAGCCTCAGTCCTGGGTCTACAGCCTCAGTCCTGGGTCTACAGCCTCAGTCCTGGGTCTACAGCCTCAGTCCTGGGTCTGCAGCCTCAGTGCTGGTCTACAGCCTCAGTCCTGGGTCTACAGCCTCAGTCCTGGGTCTACAGCCTCAGTCCTGGGTCTACAGCCTCAGTCCTGGATCTACAGCCTCAGTCCTGGGTCTACAGTCTCAGTCCTGGATCTACAGCCTCAGTCCTGGATCTACAGCCTCAGTCCTGGGTCTACTTTCTCAGTCTTGGGTCTACAGCCTCAGTCCTGGATCTACAGCCTCAGTCCTGAATCTACAGCCTCAGTCCTGGATCTGCAGCCTCAGTCCTGGGTCTACAGCCTCAGTCCTGGGTCTACAGCCTCAGTCCTGGGTCTGCAGCCTCAGTCCTGGGTCTACAGCCTCAGTCCTGGGTCTGCAGCCTCAGTCCTGGGTCTGCAGCCTCAGCCCTGGGTCTACAGCCTCAGTCCTGGGTCTACAGCCTCAGTCCTGGGTCTACAGCCTCAGTCCTGGATCTACAGCCTCAGTCCTGGGTCTACAGTCTCAGTCCTGGATCTACAGCCTCAGTTCTGGGTCTACAGCCTCAGTCCTGGGTCTGCAGCCTCAGCCCTGGGTCTACAGCCTCAGTCCTGGGTCTACAGCCTCAGTCCTGGATCTACAGCCTCAGTCCTGGGTCTACAGTCTCAGTCCTGGATCTACAGCCTCAGTTCTGGGTCTACAGCCTCAGTCCTGGATCTACAGCCTCAGTCCTGAATCTACAGCCTCAGCCCTGGGTCTACAGCCTCAGTCCTGAATCTACAGGGCGGCACGGTGGCTGAGTGGATAGCACTCTCGCCTCTCAGCAAGAAGGTCCTGGGTTCGTATCCCGGTCGGACCAGGGCCTTTCTGAGTGGAGTTTGCATGTTCGCCCCGTGTCTGCGTAGGTTTCCTCCGGGTACTCCGGTTTCCCCTACCACTAAAAACATGCACAATAGGTCTGTGCCTCCTGTTCGGCGACCCCGCTCCCATCTCTGTGTGGAGTGAGAGACAAATGCCCAAAAATAATAATTGTAAACCGCTTTGTGACTCTGGTCTGTGAAAGGCGGTATATAAATAAACATTACTTGCTTACTTACTTACAGCCTCAGCTTCAGTCCTGGGTCTACAGCTTCAGTCCCGGGTCTACAGCCTCAGTCCTGGGTCTACAGCCTCAGTCCTGGGTCTACAGCCTCAGTCCTGGGTCTACAGCCTCAGTCCTGGGTCTACAGCCTCAGTCCTGGGTCTACAGCCTCAGTCCTGGGTCTACAGCCTCAGTCCTGGGTCTGCAGCCTCAGTCCTGGGTCTACAGCCTCAGTCCTGGGTCTACAGCCTCAGTCCTGGGTCTACAGCCTCAGTCCTGGGTCTACAGCCTCAGTCCTGGGTCTGCAGCCTCAGTCCTGGGTCTGCAGCCTCAGTCCTGGGTCTACAGCCTCAGTCCGTCTGTGGGAGTGGATCTCTCTCTGTTGTGGTCAATTTGTAATCTCTAAACTGTTGTTGGCAGTTTTACAATTTTAAGACCATTTTAAGACAAAAATATTGCACAACTGAGAAAGACAGAATCTATATTTTAAAGTCACATTGACAACAAACGGCTTCAGACTCTTTTATCCTCATTTTTCTCGCGGCTTTAAACAAAGTGAGACTTGAATTGTCGTCTGCATCGACCCTTCCCTTCTGTTCACGCATGTTTGAGACTTTATCTGCTCCTCTCTTCAAAACCCCATCACGTTATGGAGTCGTTTCAGATCAATATTGTGATTTCAAACGTTGGAAAGACTTGGTAAAGATCCAGGTCAGTCACAGCACGGCTCCTCTGCGCCTGAACCGAGTCTCTCTCTGCGGCTGCACAGAAACGCCGCTTCTGCCGCAGAAAATCAACATTCAAATGCCAATCCTGCTTAAGATATCCCCGACACACGCTCCCAACGCCGCCTTATCTCTGCGCACGGAGAGGATTGACATTCTGCAACCAAGTGGAGCCAAACTGAGCCGCTGTCGGGAAATATAGACTTTATTTTTAAAACGGGGGGAGGGTCCGATTGGCAGATTCTCAAATGTCACGGTAGGGACAGGATCGAGTTGGTCCAATGTCGAAAGACTGGATCCAAGCAGGACATAAAGCAGTGGGGGCAAACCACAGACTGTATATATTAACGGACAGAGTGACGCCTATCTCCGCCGTTCTAACTAATGGGCCAAAAAATAGTGAAAAAACGCATCTGCGCATGCGTCAGCCGGAGACAGCTCCGTTCATTTGAACGAGAGACTTCAAAGATTCACAGCGACTAAACTAGAGTGGACCAAAACACCCCCTCAGCATTGACACACATGTGGAACGGAGCTTTGGGCCAAGAGACAACTTTTGGTCCATCCTGTAAAGACGTTTTTGAGAGGTCTGCCAACGCTATATGTTAGCATTGGCTAATTCTTATTCCGGGTCCACCCCCACAGGCCCGGGGTGGTACTGCAGCAGGTCAGCACACGTCATTTTGGCCACTTTTGAGCTGGGACCCGCCCACACTGGGGCAAACTAGGCCTGGGCGATTTAAACGGTATAAGCAATATGCGATAGAGACTTCGGTCATGATGTCATCAGCAACACGCTCAGCTGGGACCGGCAACAACGGCTGGATTCGTCCCGGAAACCAGATTGGTCCAGAAGTTCAGTTTGCGCATGTCAAAAAGTGTAAATAAACATGTTGGTGTTGTTATATACAGATTATATTAGGGATTTGTGCTCATATGTGTCAAGGTTTATTATGAGAAATGGCGGAAGAAATCTCAGATAAAAAAATACTTTTGGTAGCCGTGCAGCTAGCGCCCAGATGCGTTCAAAGGCACACAGGAATGAGGCTAACACAGACGGTTTAGATATTGATTAGATTCACTGAACTTTACTTGTTTAACTAATAAATAAATGTGTTCAACGAGACTTGACTATGTCTGTAATGTCTGTATGATAACGGGATAAATATTCCAACAATGAAACTTACAAACGGGTGGTTTTATGGCGCCCTCTCAAGGTCATACTAAATGTCAAGGAAATGCTAAAAGTATCAAATAAATAAACATTATCCAGCTCTAAAATTGAAATTTTAACAATCTTGACTATTTTATGCAAGAACCTGTTAGACCTATAATGAAATCCACACACCAAATTATACCGCAGCATGAGTTTTAGCCGTTTCGCCCACCCCCGAGGGAAAACTCTTTATGGTTTGGCCCAAGTTGCAAAATCTGGTTGGAGCCAAAAGAATAATCATTATTTGTTTTAACATATTTGAGTATTTTGACAAATTCACTTTATTTGACATGAGTTTGGATAATTCTCCGGTGGGTTTGAATCACAACTGGGCCAAATATAATCTCTGATCCTTATCGCTGTAAATCCAGATATGAGCCAGAGGGATTGACCAATGAGATGCCTTCATTCACGGGGAAAAGTCCAGCTCGCTAGTTTGAACCTGGGAGCCTCCTCAGTCCTCGTTGTACAGTCTGAGTCATGGATCACCTGTCTGTCTGAGCAGATGTGGGCCTCCCTTCCTCTCTGATGCTCTTCCTGTGTTGGATTCTCTGATCTGTTGTTGGTGAATCAGCAACTTTGTGAAGTCCTTCGAGACGAATGCTGTTGTGATTTAGGGCGATACACAAATAAATGTAATCAAAGGGATTTATCAATGTGTCGGACTCAGAGCGGCCTTTGATTGGACAGAAAACAGGAAGTCACAGTCTATGTATCTTACAGGGAGTTTTAAAATGTAGGATCATGGTTTTAAATCCAGATTATAAAAGTATTTTAAGATTAAATAATAACATATTAAAGTGGTTTTATTTTAATCTGACAAAGACATTTAGTCTCATTTCAAGAACTGTTACTTTATTTCCTCATTCCAAAGGAGACATTTATGGTTCTTTTTAAAACAAGATCATTTTGCTTCGTCCTGTTGGAGAATTGTGTTTTAGGCTCAGTCAGAACCTATTAGAACGTGTTAGAACTTCGGTACATTTGGCCAATTTTGAGCCATTTTCTACACATTTCTTCCCACTTTTTGCAGTGTATGTGAATTGAGCCAGAAAACCTCCTTGAGCTTCAAAAGTGACCTTTATGAGGTTTGGTCGTCTGACATTTAACAGTTTAAAGATGTTGTTACTCCCACTTTGCTCAATTTCATGAACCAAAGGTCAATAACAATCAGAAGCAAGAAGCAAATCTTATTCAATCAATGTGGGGAAAATCCTGTGACTGGACTTTACGAAGTTGTCAATTCCTCAGCACCAGATCAGAGAATCAAAGACACACCTAGTTCCACCGTTCAAGCTAATGTGACATCACTTTTGGCTTCTGTGGCAGTTTCAAAATGGCCGCGGGGGCTGGAAAATGTGAAAAAACACATTTACACATGTGTTAGCTGCACTAGCCCCATTCATTTAACCAGTGCATTCTGAAGTCCACAGCGGCTAAACTAGACTGGTCCAAAAACATACACTCCCCTCAACACCGACAGCATCTGGAACCAAGAGGACCAAGATCCACTTTTGGACCAAGATCCACTTTTGGACCAAGATCCACTTTTGGACCAAGATCCACTTTTGGACCAAGATCCACTTTTAGACCAAGATCCACTTTTGGACCAAGAACCACTTTTGGACCAAGATCCACTTTTGGACCAAGAGCCACTTTTGGACCAAGAGCCACTTTTGGACCAAGAGCCACTTTTGGAACAAGAGCCACTTTTGGACCAAGAGCCACTTTTGGACCAAGAGCCACTTTTGGACCAAGAGCCACTTTTGGACCAAGAGCCACTTTTGGACCAAGAACCACTTTTGGACCAAGAGCCACTTTTGGAACAAGAGCCACTTTTAGACCAAGAACCACTTTTAGACCAAGAGCCACTTTTGGACCAAGAGCCACTTTTGGAGCAAAAACACTTTTGAACCAAGAGCCACTTTTGGAACAAGAGTCACTTTTAGATCAAGAGCCACTTTTAGACCAAGAGCCACTTTTAGATCAAGAGCCACTTTTAGATCAAGAACCACTTTTGGACCAAGAGCCACTTTTGGAACAAGAGCCACTTTTGGACCAAGAGCCACTTTTGGAACAAGAGCCACTTTTGGACCAAGAGCCACTTTTGGACCAAGAGCCACTTTTGGACCAAGAGCCACTTTTGGACCAAGAGCCACTTTTGGAACAAGAGCCACTTTTAGACCATCCTGTAACGCCTTTTTCAAGAGGTAAGATGCTAAACATTAGCATTGGCTAATTCTTATTCCGGGCCCACCCCCCACTGGCCCAGGGTGGTATTGCAGCATGTCAGATCAGCCCCCACTGATTCAAACACAGGAAATGCAATGATAACAAACAGATAGGATCCATTGGTCCATAAGGAGCAAGGACCACTGCATCAGAGAGAAACCACTCAGAAAGTGAGAAACCTCAGGCATGTAGTAACAGTAGTATTAGCAGTAATAGTAATGATAGTAGAAGCAGTAATAGTAAATAGTAGTAGTGTAATAGCAGTAGAAGAAGCAGTAATAATAGTAGTAGAATTAACAGTAGTAGTATAGTATCAATCAATCAAAATGTATTTCTATGGGACATTTCATAAAACTTCAACCCAAAGCAACAGTAGCAGTAGAAGTAATACTTGTAGTAACAGTAGTATCCAGTCCCCAATGTCAAAGAAGTATGAATCTAACCATGAATGGCTCTACAACAGAAAATACCGAGCGACAGGTGGATGTAGCGCGTACTGCCCCTTTAAGACAGTTACACAAACATAACTACGGTGCCGTGAGTCGAAACAGAAGCTGCTTGTGTAGATGATCAGAGGTGGCAGAAGTCGCTCAGCGGAGTCAGAGCGATGGCGGTCGTAGATCTGGAGACGGGAGGATGATAAACGAGGAGGTTTGAGTCTGTCGCAGATGTTCGCACCTCATCACTCTTCTTCTTCATCGCTGTTCGACGTTGATCTGTGGGAAGTCGTCTCCACAAATCGTCTCATCCGCTCCAGCAGCCGCAGAGTGAGAGGTCTGTCACGTGGACTGGATCCTCACCGCCGCAGAACTGTACATCAGCAGCGTCCAGAACCGGGTCGAACTGGTTCCAGAGAGGTCCGCCGTGTTGCCATAGTAACAACCGTCTACGTGTTTTGGTATCGTCAGTTCAATCGGAAGAATATCACATCAACTGACGCCACCTGCAGGTGAAACCAACACATTCCTGAAGCTAAGCAGGGCAGGGCCTGGTTAATGTTGTGATGGGAGACCTCTGGGAACACTAGCCACAGTGGGGCGGCTGCAAAGTGCCAAACTGAGGTTGAACTCTGAAAATGTTTCCCCAAAAACATTTAGTTTTTCACCAGTTTTATTAAAAGTAGCAAATCTATAAGACTGACTAAAGAGTGAGTGGTTAGTAATGTCGCTTCTGAGCAAGAAGAATCCAAGCTAGGTCTGACTGAGTAGAATTTTCATGTTCTCCCTGTGTTGGCATATGTCTTAACTTCCCCTAGTAGTCATGATTCTGAGCAGCAGTAAGAGGCCCGTCCCTATGCTCCGTAGAATCCCAGCAGGAGGCCAGTCCCTGTGCTCCTCAAAGACCCAGCAGGAGACCAGTCCCTGTGCTCCTCCGAGTCCCAGCAGGAGGCCAGTCCCTGTGCTCCTCAGAGACCCAGCAGGAGGCCAGTCCCTGTGCTCCTCAGAGTCCCAGCAGGAGGCCAGTCCCTGTGCTCCTCAGAGTCCCAGCAGGAGGCCAGTCCCTGTGCTCCTCAGAGTCCCAGCAGGAGGCCAGTCCCTGTGCTCCTCAGAGACCCAGCAGGAGTCCAGTCCCTGTGCTCCTCAGAGACCCAGCAGGAGGCCAGTCCCTGTGCTCCTCAGAGTCCCAGCAGGAGGCCAGTCCCTGTGCTCCTCAGAGTCCCAGCAGGAGGCCAGTCCCTGTGCAGAGACCTCAGAATGAAGTCATTTTGTGTCTGTGCTTTCAAAGTTAGGTACTCCAGCTTTAAGACTACATTTTTCAAACACATTCAAATACATGTCCCCTTTAATCCGCCGCTGCACGTCACCAGCGCCGGCAGATTATGGCAAAGTGGTCCGCTCATACAGTAGGTGTGGGTCAGGGGTCCATGGTGAGGGGGGGGGGGGGCTAACAGCTGGACTCCACTCTGGGCTTAAACCTTGATCTCTCCACAACATACGTACCAGATCCGACACAGAGGCAAGCCCTCGGAACACGCCCTGCAGCCTGGGTCCCACCGAGGGCAGGACACACCACGGAGATGGGAGGATAGACTTTGTGCTGGGAGTCAGACTGAAGCCCTCTGATTGGTCGATACTGGCTCAAAAATGGCTTCCCCGAGGTTTCTCACTTTTTCCCACTGGGTTTTTGAGTTGATCCAGGACATTTATGATCTGTTCCCTATGTCTATGTCCTCAATATCTTGAAGTCACGGCAGAGACAAACGATAAAAAATTAAACTCAAACAAATAAAACAAAGCTCTGGTATATCAAGAGCTTTGACTGCAGACGCTGCTCCCTAGTCACCGCAACGGTTTGTCACATCAATCGCATCACTGCACACGCTCTATACGCTAACTCCTCATGTTCAGTCCTGACTCTGGGACCAGCAGGAGGCCAGTCCCTGTGCTCCTCAGAGTCCCAGCAGGAGGCCAGTCCCTGTGCTCCTCAGAGTCCCAGCAGGAGACCAGTCCCTGTGCTCCTCAGAGTCCCAGCAGGAGGCCAGTCCCTGTGCTCCTCAGAGTCCCAGCAGGAGGCCAGTCCCTGTGCTCCTCAGAGTTGGTTCATATGGCACTAACATGTACTTTGAGGCCATGGAGAGACTTGTAACAAACAGAGCTGTTTTAAAGTCTATTCTCTGAGTCACAGGTACAGACACCAGGACTAATGTGATGGTACTTCCTGGTTCTGGTTTTGAATATATTTTTTGTAATTATGCTGCATGTTTGTTCAGAGAGACACTGGTCTTAATCACATCTCAGGTAAAGCGTCTGAAGTCGCCTCCAGCTGCAGATGATGTATTGATTTTGTCGCCTCCTGCAGAGACGCCACAATCCTTTATGTTTATGTGAAGTGGAGGAGCGAGGAGCGAGGGGCGAGGAGCGAGGGGCGAGGAGCGAGGAGGGAGGAGCGAGGAGCGAGGAGCGAGGAGCGAGGAGCGAGGAGGGAGGAGCGAGGAGCGAGGAGCGAGGGGCGAGGAGCGAGGAGGGAGGAGCGAGAAGCGAGGGGCGAGGAGCGAAGAGCGAGGAGCGAGGAGCGAGGAGGGAGGGGCGAGGAGCGAGGAGAGAGGAGCGAGGGGCGAGGAGCGAGGAGCGAGGAGCGAGGAGCGAGGAGCGAGGAGCGAGGAGCGAGGATGAAGGCCGTTTAACACATGAGCGCAGTCGGACCTGAGTCTGAGTGATGTGCAGAAAGAATGAGTTCACACAACACACAATCCCAGGTTTGTTACGCTGCAAAAGGTAACAGTGAAATCAGAGCCATAATGTTAAGGTGGAAAGGTTAGTTAGATGGCCACAACCAGCCTGGGTCTTACCATGTGTAAACTCTGGTCCATGATCATTTCCTACATGTACGTCTGGTCTTACCATGTGTAAACTCTGGTCCATGATCATTTCCTACATGTACGTCTGGTCTTACCATGTGTAAACTCTGGTCCATGATCATTTCCTACATGTACGTCTGGTCTTACCATGTGTAAACTCTGGTCCATGATCATTTCCTACATGTACGTCTGGTCTTACCATGTGTAAACTCTGGTCCATGATCATTTCCTACATGTACGTCTGGTCTTACCATGTGTAAACTCTGGACCATGGTCATTTCCTACATGTACGTCTGGTCTTACCATGTGTAAACTCTGGTCCATGATCATTTCCTACATGTACGTCTGGTCTTACCATGTGTAAACTCTGGTCCATGGTCATTTCCTACATGTACGTCTGGTCTTACCATGTGTAAACTCTGGTCCATGGTCATTTCCTACATGTACGTCTGGTCTTACCATGTGTAAACTCTGGTCCATGGTCATTTCCTACATGTACGTCTGGTCTTACCATGTGTAAACTCTGGTCCATGGTCATTTCCTACATGTACGTCTGGTCTTACCATGTGTAAACTCTGGTCCATGGTCATTTCCTACATGTACGTCTGGTCTTACCATGTGTAAACTCTGGTCCATGGTCATTTCCTACATGTACGTCTGGTCTTACCATGTGTAAACTCTGGTCCATGATCATTTCCTACATGTACGTCTGGTCTTACCATGTGTAAACTCTGGTCCATGGTCATTTCCTACATGTACGTCTGGTCTTACCATGTGTAAACTCTGGTCCATGGTCATTTCCTACATGTACGTCTGGTCTTACCATGTGTAAACTCTGGTCCATGATCATTTCCTACATGTACGTCTGGTCTTACCATGTGTAAACTCTGGACCATGGTCATTTCCTACATGTACGTCTGGTCTTACCATGTGTAAACTCTGGTCCATGATCATTTCCTACATGTACGTCTGGTCTTACCATGTGTAAACTCTGGTCCATGGTCATTTCCTACATGTACGTCTGGTCTTACCATGTGTAAACTCTGGTCCATGGTCATTTCCTACATGTACGTCTGGTCTTACCATGTGTAAACTCTGGTCCATGGTCATTTCCTACATGTACGTCTGGTCTTACCATGTGTAAACTCTGGTCCATGATCATTTCCTACATGTACGTCTGGTCTTACCATGTGTAAACTCTGGTCCATGGAGAATGCGATAGTAAAATAATCTGTTCTGGTTCAATCCAAATATTAAGAAACTGAAGCCGGAGCAAGAGGAATGTTTAGTAAATGTCATTGAAGCAAAGATGTTGTGGCTCTACTCACCACGGCCTCATTAGCGGCAAACATCACATTTTCTACTTTTAACCAAGTTTTGAGAATTTTATTTGTTTTATTGAGCCATTATTACGACACTGAAACATTATTCTCACAGTGGTGGTAAACTACTACTGTAGCCACAGCTGCCCTGGGGCACACTGACAGAAGCGAGGCCCCTCCCACCACCACTAACCATTCACACACACACCAGACTCATTCTAATGTGGGGAAAGTGTCTTGCCTAAGGACACAACCACAGTTTGGCACTTTACAGCTGCAGCCGCCCCACTGTGGCACCTGGTGTTCCCAGAGGTCTCCCATCACAGTACTAACCAGGACCTGCCCTGCTTAGCTTCAGAGGTCTGACAGAAAATCAATCAATCCACTTTCATTTGGAGAGCGTCTTTCCAACACAGAGCGCGTCACATCAGGCCTGAATCATAAACATTCAAATCCCAAAGAGCATAAAAACAACACAATAAGATCACAATAAAATAAAAATAAAAAGTACTTTAAAAATATTAAAATCACACATAAATAGCCACAGTGTAAAAGTTGTAGAAAAACAAAACAGTTTTTAACCGAGACAGAGTCGAGCCTGTCTCACGTTCTCAAGAAGACTGTTCCGAATCCTCGCCGCACAAAGGCTTTCCCCTGCAGGTGGCGCCACATGCACAGGAGAGGTGGAACAATGGTCTAACCTTAAAAGTACTTTACAGTGACCTGGATGGTCCTTAAACATGATCTTGAGAATATTCTCGTGATAATGTGGAATCTTTTGGTTTTTGGCTTTTAGTTTTTGTGTCCGTCTCCACCAGTGTTTGATGTGATGGGGGAGGTGTCGACGCCCAGCGGGGGAGGTGTCGACGCTCAGCGGGGGAGTCGATCCAACGACTGATGTGTGGGGGTCACTCATGGTTCACATCAACTTCATCTCCCATGAGCCTTTGCATTTACAGCGTCAAGTTCGCCGCAATAACCCGAAAAAAATCATCGTAAGCATTTTACATTTGTGTTGGATCTGGTTTTGTGCTTGACTTTTTCACAGTTGCAAATTTGTGGCTGCAATTTTTTACAACTATTTAACAAAAATTAAAGGAGCAGAATGTAAACATGTGGCCAAAAGTGGTACTGCAGCCTCTCCCACTGTCCCTGACTCAGGTTGCCAGATATGCAGACGAATCCAGCTGGGACCATAACAGCTGAATAGACAAGAGTTTTGTCAACAACAAATCTATAACCAACACCTTTTTCACAAAGATAGAAATCCTGGTTTTAAAAGAACATGGGTTATTATTATTATGACAGATTAGGGCCAGATTTTAGGCAATTTAATTTATTTTCACCAACCATGATCGAGAAGGCTATGCCAAAGAAGGACTTAAATATCCGTCACTTTAAATGTCTTTCTCTTGCGTCTTCAGATAAGTTTCTTTGTGGTGGATCTTCCCGTTTCTTCGTTACTCTGATAATCTCTCGGGAGTGGTCTGTGGCGGTGGAGATTAAGTCCACACAGACGACCGGTGTCACTCTGAGCTGGCAGTTCAATTCCCCACATCGTCCACATGTCACTGTCACTCAGGGGCGCCAGGTTTCCACACAGCAACAAGTAATTGAGTCTGGGAAAAGGCCGAGATCTTACAGGATGTTGAAATAAATAATAATAATAATGTGATTAAAACATGGGCTGAATACTCACACACTAGCTCTGTCCTGGTGAGGATTTTAATTCTGTATTTAGTTTTATTTTGACTTTATAGCTCTGGTTTCATCTCAGTTTGACTTCCTGTTAGTGTCTGTCCTGTTCCGTTCCTTGTTCCTGGACTATTAGTTTTACATCATTCAAACCTTTCTTTACATTCCTGCATGTTTGGCTCCTCCTGTTTTCCACCTCGAGACTATCTCTGTCTCTAGCATGCTAACAGCAGACTTCCTCATTCTTCAACAAGCACTTGGTGATCACTATTAGCTGCTTTCACGACATATCTGTGCTGGATATTTTGATCAAATAATAATACATATTACTTAAACTAGCAATATGTAAGATATTCATGTTAAGTAATCATTAAAGGGCCCTAATCTGTCATCATTAAAGGGCCCTAATCAGTCATCATTAAAGGGCCCTAATCTGTCATCATTAAAGGGCCCTAATCTGTCATCATTAAAGGGCCCTAATCTGTCATCATTAAAGGGCCCTAATCTGTCATCATTAAAGGACCCTAATCTGTCATCATTGAAGGATCCTAATCTGTCGTCATTAAAGGGCCCTAATCTGTTGTCATTAAAGGGCCCTAATCTGTCGTCATTAAAGGGCCCTAATCTGTCGTCATTAAAGGGCCCTAATCTGTCGTCATTAAAGGGCCCTAATCTGTCATCATTAAAGGGCCCTAATTTGTCATCATTAAAGGACCCTAATCTGTCATTATTAAAGGGCCCTAATCTGTCAGCATTAAAGGGCCCTAATCTGTCAAAATAATAAACTGTTCTTTTCCAATCCTTCTTTAACTGTCATCATTAAAGGCTCTGATCAGTCATTAAAGGGCCCTAATCCGTCATCATTAGAGGACCTTAATCTGTCGTCATTAAAGGGCCCTAATCAGTCATAATTAAAGGGCCCTAATCTGTCATCATTAAAGGGCCCTAATCTGTCGTCATTAAAGGACCCTAATCTGTCATCATTAAAGGGCCCTAATCTGTCATCATTAAAAGGCCCTAATCTGTCATCATTAAAGGGCCCTAATCTGTCATCATTAAAGGGCCCTAATTTGTCATCATTAAAGGACCCTAATCTGTCATTATTAAAGGGCCCTAATCTGTCAGCATTAAAGGGCCCTAATCTGTCAAAATAATAAACTGTTCTTTTCCAATCCTTCTTTAACTGTCATCATTAAAGGCTCTGATCAGTCATTAAAGGGCCCTAATCCGTCATCATTAGAGGACCTTAATCTGTCGTCATTAAAGGGCCCTAATCAGTCATAATTAAAGGGCCCTAATCTGTCATCATTAAAGGGCCCTAATCTGTCATCATTAAAAGGCCCTAATCTGTCATCATTAAAGGGCCCTAATCTGTCATAATAATAAACTGTTCTTTTCCAATACTTCTTTAACTGATAATATTTGAATTTCTAAATTATTTTTCCAGTCCCTAAATCTTGTTATTGTTTTCATTTTGATGTCCTGCCCTCCACCGTTTCACCAATCAGAAAGTCCTTGATCCGGGCGCCAGAACTCACCGCGTGGAGCTAATCTCACTGGTAAAGTACCATGTGGCGCAGAACTAAAAAAGGTCTCGTTATGATTCTCAAATCATTAACAACAAAACAAGGAATAAAACCAGGAATTCTATCTTTGTGTAAAAGGTGTTGGTTATAGATTTGTTGTTGACAAAACTCTTGTCTATTCAGCTGTTATGGTCCCAGCTGGATTCGTCTGCATATCTGGCAACCTGAGTCAGGGAGAGTGGGAGAGGTGTCTTTATTCTCCCAAACACATGTGGGAGAATGGTCCATAAGTCGGACTTTACACACACCATAGAAGTATAATCATCTCCTTTGATCTTCCACTCTCTCGCTCCGTCTCTCTCTTCTTCTTTTACTTCCCTTAATACAGCATCATTGATCTCCGTATCCGACGGCAACAACCTCCGATTAGCCCTGAGCCTCTGAACCACACAGACCCCCTGCAGAGCTCTCATCACCGCAGACGCCAAAGAGGAAGTCAGACCACGATCGCCATATCTGCAGGAGGAAGACAGATCCCTGCCATGGATGTATTATATTAACTGGATAGGGTATTACTAGCTCGGAGCTGAAGAACCATGTGCTCGGGGGATTCTCGCGGTACTGCAGACTGAACCAGACTGAACCAGACTAAATTCATGTGGGCTACCCAGAAATTTTCCCCATAGAACTCAATGTAAACTAAAACAGCGCAACCTCAGCTGACAGAGAACCTGACAGAGAACCTACAGCTTTCATAAAGGTCAGATTTTGTGGGGATTTTAGTGTCCCTTGTCGTCCTGAACTTTTTTCTTCTTAAATCCTTCGGTTTTGTTTAAATCCACACTTTAGTGCCACAAACTCTGCTCCTCTGGCTCTAACTCCCGCTCTGATGAACTGCTCTGATTGGTCAGAGCGCGGCCGAGCCCCTCTGTGCACGTGCGTGAGACCCGGTGTGAGACCCTCACACGCGTGTTTGACGCAATGCATTATGGGAGATCATCCACTGCGCAGAACCGGGAGGACCAGACAATGCCCAAATACAGGCGAGTTTCCCATAGATCTTTGAGAGTTCCAGGCGACTTCCGCTAATCTTTCACAACCATTCATTTGAATACGGCGCCATCTTGGATCGCCGGGGCTTAATCCCACCAAACTGTGGTTGTGTCCTTAGGCAAGACACTTCCCCCACATTAGAATGAGTCTGGTGTGTGTGTGAGTGGTTGGTGGTGGTGGGAGGGGCCGATGGCTTCTGTCAGTGCGCCCGTTTGTTTCAAAGTTCATATATGTTGCACACACACATGCACACACAAACTTGCGCACACAAACGCACTCACATACAAACACACACACACTCACATACAAACGTACACACACACACACACAAACATACAAACGCATGCACAAATACATACAAATAAACGCACAATTTCACACACACACACACACAAATGCATGCACACACACATACACACACACAAACGCATGCACACATACATACACATAAACGCACACACACACACAGACAGACACACGACCGTACACACAAAAGACCATTTACCAGAACCCTGGTAACTCTTCTCTGTTGTGTGTCTTGTGTCGATCATCTATATTCAGAGTGTGTTTTCGTGCCTCGCTCTCAGTTTGATTGATTGATTCTTGACGTGACGGACAGAATTATTGACCAATGCAAAGCGACGAGGTTTAAAAGATCCATTTCAACATAACGTTTTCCCCACTCGATAATCTGCAAGCTGCACTTTCCGTCTGCAGGTTCAAAACGTTGTGTCAAGTTCAAAGAATTGAAAGACATGTTTTAGAAGCGATGCTAATGCTAAGGACCAGTTTGAGGTAAACAGATGGGAAAGGTCTGGGGGCCGCATAGAAATGTGAATCAGACTGTACGTGGCCCCTGTGCCGTACTTTGTCTGTCCTAAAGTCAGAGTAAATACTACAACATGTGCCTTAAAAGTATTCGCTTCTTAAATGTCTCCTGTCAAATTACTTTCTTTAAAGTTTACTATGAAAGCATGATGTAATTCCTCAGTTCTACCAGTAGGTGGCGCATTACCCACCATTATACAGGTCTATCCATATTCAGTATTTTCTCTTTTTTTATTGTTGTGATGATTTAAGAATCGTCCCATTGAGATCGATGTTGTTATGAATTGAAGGGTGTTTTTCAGTGTTAGTCCCGCCCCCATTAGTTCCTGATTGGACGCGATTCAAAAGCAAACCCTTGATTGACAACTGAGGCCCCTCGCTTGTTATCGGATTATTCTACTTTAGCAAATCTTATGGTTTTAGTTATGCTGAACGAAGGCACTGGTTTTAAGATATTACCTATAAAATATACTTTATTTTTTATTTTTTTATATATACATTAATTTTGAGTTTTTGCCTTTAAAATTCAGTTGGTCAAAATGTCATAATTCAAAAACAGGCAACGATTATGCAAATGATAAGATTACATAAAAATAGAAATTATAATGTTGAGATCTCAGCTCCTGTGGACTCAGCACCTGCAGAGGATCAGTGAGAGGCTGGGGCTCTGACTGCCCCCCCGACCCAGACATGGACGAAGGGGAAGAAAATGGATTCAAACAATAATGGTATATAATAACAGTAATAATGAACTAAAGAGGTGATAAAAAGATAATACGTACACACACACACACACGCACACACACACATGCACACATAAACGCACACACACATAATTAGCCTCCACAAACACACGCACAAACCCCCTGGTTACTACTGTCCTGTTTGTGCGTTGCAACATTGAAATTTCCCCACTGTGGGACAAATAAAAGATCTCTATCTTACCACACACACAGACACACACACACAAACCCACACAGACACACACACACAG
>OZ035840.1:1816990-1824490 GCA_964034765.1 Knipowitschia caucasica | reverse complement strand
GCATTGGTACAGAGGTCTGTGGATCACAGGTACAGAGGTCTGTGGAGCATTGGTACAGAGGTCTGTGGATCACAGGTACAGAGGTCTGCGGATCACAGGTACAGAGGTCTGCGGATCACAGGTACAGAGGTCTGCGGATCACAGGTACAGAGGTCTGCGGATCACAGGTACAGAGGTCTGCGGATCACAGGTACAGAGGTCTGTGGAGCATTGGTACAGAGGTCTGCGGATCACAGGTACAGAGGTCTGCGGATCACAGGTACAGAGGTCTGCGGATCACAGGTACAGAGGTCTGCGGATCACAGGTACAGAGGTCTGCGGATCACAGGTACAGAGGTCTGCGGATCACAGGTACAGAGGTCTGCGGATCACAGGTACAGAGGTCTGTGGATCACAGGTACAGAGCTCTGTGGATCACAGGTACAGAGGTCTGTGGATCACAGGTACTGAAGCAAATCCATCCACAGCCAAGTCTGTCTATGTTTCCTCAAAATTCAATTGATTTGCCGTTTGCAGTAAAACCACAGTGGAAAGCTGTGCGAGACGACCCCGGTGTAGACATGAACATAGAGTAATATCCAAACCATGGTCCATTACGTCGTTCTATCTGCTTTCAGTCAAGTCGGGAAAAGTCTCGTTAAAACTGCTCCGTAAACTTTGCACATCCAGAGACTGAAGGTTTTGCCCAGTGGTCTTTACAAAACAACTGTGGTGTTTGATGAGAGTTCAGCCGGTCTCAAAATCTCATTATTGTGAGAGAAAAACTAGGTCATCCGAAACTAAAGCACAGGTTCAATTCAAAATCATAATCATAAAAGGTTTGCATCATTCAAGCACGTCACTGTGTCGAGCTTTCACATCGTGCTGCAACCCTCCTCATCACCTCCTCGTCAGACAGACCAGCTTCTCCTCCCTTCTCTTAGCTCCCACCGCCGGGGTCTAGACCTCATAACCTCTGTTCTCATTTCCCCTCGGGTCGGAGTCTACGTCATGGACCGTGTGGAATAATTGTCAAAAAAAGCATAAATGAAGAAACTGAAGCGCTAAAGTTTGTAGCGACAGGAGACTTCACAACCAATAAAATACAATCTAAAAACCAGCTTCTGTCTGTTTGAGTCTCTACAGGATCAAATATTGAATTTTGGAGAGACCAGAGAGAGACCAGGGAAAGACCAGAGAGAGAGACCAGAGAGAGACCAGAGAGAGACCAGAGAGAGAGACCAGAGAGAGAGCAGAGAGAGACCAGAGAGAGAGACCAGAGAGAGACCAGAGAGAGAGACCAGAGAGAGAGACCAGAGAGAGAGACCAGAGAGAGAGCAGAGAGAGACCAGAGCAAGACCAGAGCGAGACCAGCGAATTAGCAGTAATGAGCCACGCACATCAACAGTCTTCTTTAAGTTAGATCTCCACAAAGTAACAAAATGTGAAAATAAAACAATATTTAAATAGTCGACACCAACAACAGTAAAGATTAAATATTTATTTTCCAATCTATTAAAAAGATATTCCTTTGCCTTTGATAAACACAGCACCATCCTGTTGAGCAGCGCCCCCAAAGAAATCACACCCATTCAGACCAGTGCAGCTTCAGACCAAGACCAAGACCAAGACCCAGACCCAGTCCCATCATGGACCATTTAGACAAAATATAAACACAATGACAAAGTTGTGAAGGTGTGTGTCCTACCTCTGAGAGCGATCCACATGCAGCGGTGTCTCGTCTGCGCTCATCCCTCCTCTCCTCCCCCGTCTCCCGGACAATCCCAGGATCCTTCTCCCTCTCCTCCTCTCTCCTCCTCCTCCTCCTCTCTCCTCCTCTCTCCTCCTCTCTCCTCCTCTCTCTCTTCTTTGCGATTCACTTGTTTGAGTCCGAGGGCATGGAGAGAAATCCCCGCTGCTACCGTGGCATCGCTTCAACACTTTGGCAGAAGGTCACATTCTCTCTCACTGGTGACTAGAAAAAAAAAAAAAAAAGAAAGAAAGATGAGAAGGGGAGAAAAAAATGGGGAGGGTGAGGAGGGGGGGGAGGAGACGGGGGAGTCATGTACCGAGATTGACCGCGAGAGAAAGAGCCCCACAAATCAAGTAAGTGTCCTTCTGTCTTATGGTGAGTGGTTCAATGGTTTTAGTGGGAATAACTGGTTTGGTTACATATGGTGTGAGAACGATGGTTTTAACTGTCTGTGAACATGGTTTTATCTTTCAGGAGACTCGGGAATGAAAAAGAGCTGCTTGGATAATTCTGGCATATTTACAAAAATGTTTAATAATAAGCACTGTCCCTTTAATGAATACATAAATAAATAAGAACAGAGTGTTGTGGAGAACATGTGAAGAACATGTGAAGAACATGTGGAGAACATATGGAGAACATGTGGAGAACATGTGAAGAACATGTGGAGAACATGTGAAGAACATGAGGAGAACATATGGAACAAAAGTCTGTCACTAAAATCTAGGGAGTTTAAAAAACAAATTAACAAAACAATAACATATTTTTGTTATTAGGTTTATCTCTCTGGTCTCTCTTTCTGGTCTCACTCCGGTCTCTCTCTGGTCTCTCTCTGATCTCTCTCTGGTCTCACTCCGGTCTCACTCCGGTCTCACTCCGGTCTCACTCCGGTCTCTCTCTGGTCTCACTCCGGTCTCACTCTGGTCTCACTCTGGTCTCACTCTGGTCTCACTCTGGTCTCACTCTGGTCTCACTCTGGTCTCACTCTGGTCTCTCTCTGGTCTCACTCCAGTCTCTCTCTGGTCTCACTCTGGTCTCACTCTGGTCTCACTCTGGTCTCTCTCTGGTCTCACTCCGGTCTCTCTCTGGTCTCACTCCGGTCTCTCTCTGGTCTCACTCCGGTCTCTCTCTGGTCTCACTCTGGTCTCACTCTGGTCTCACTCTGGTCTCTCTCTGGTCTCTCTCTGGTCTCTCTCTGGTCTCTCTCTGGTCTCTCTCTGGTCTCTCTCTCTGGTCTCCTTCTGGTCTCACTCTGGTCTCTCTCTGGTCTCTCTCTGGTCTCTCTCTCTGGTCTCCCTCTGGTCTCACTCTGGTCTCACTCTGGTCTCACTCTGGTCTCACTCTGGTCTCTCTCTGGTCTCACTCCGGTCTCTCTCTGGTCTCACTCCGGTCTCTCTCTGGTCTCACTCTGGTCTCTCTCTGGTCTCACTCTGGTCTCACTCTGGTCTCACTCTGGTCTCACTCTGGTCTCACTCTGGTCTCTCTCTCTGGTCTCCCTCTGGTCTCATTAAAGGGTTGAACTCTGTTAGACTCTGGTCCATTCCATACAAGAGAAATAGTAATTATTCTTTCATTCTACTTTTGTATAAAAATTGGCTAAACATTGTAGAAATGTTAAACTGTCCTGAAAAGTGACAGTTCTTTTTCACTGATGCTGTGAGCGACTGGGGCCTGTGTTTACAGAAGAGATGCTTTGACATTTAACATTTAACATTGTCTTTCTCATGTTCAACACGAGCAAGTGCATTGAATGTGAACCTTTTAGGAAAAATAATGTTTTTTTCAGACATTGTCGGTATCTCTGAAAGTTAACAAGAGACAGAAGACTGAGACCGTAAATAAATATAATTAAACAAAAATGCAGAGAAATGTTTGTGTGAAGCCAAGTCGCTGTTTTGAAAGTGTCCTGGATTCTGACGGCTGAACCAAAGCTGCAACTCCCAGTCTGTCTCAAACTAACACAGCTGCAACTCCCAGTCTGTCTCAAACTGACACAGCTGCAACTCCCAGTCTGTCTCAAACTAACACAGCTGCAACTCCCAGTCTGTCTCAAACTGACACAGCTGCAACTCCCAGTCTGTCTCAAACTAACACAGCTGCAACTCCCAGTCTGTCTCAAACTGACACAGCTGCAACTCCCAGTCTGTCTCAAACTAACACAGCTGCAACTCCCAGTCTGTCTCAAACTAACACAGCTGCAACTCCCAGTCTGCCTCAAACTGACACAGCTGCAACTCCCAGTCTGTCTCAAACTAACACAGCTGCAACTCCCAGTCTGTCTCAAACTAATACAGCTGCAACTCCCAGTCTGTCTCAAACTAACACAGCTGCAACTCCCAGTCTGTCTCAAACTGACACAGCTGCAACTCCCAGTCTGTCTCAAACTAACACAGCTGCAACTCCCAGTCTGTCTCAAACTAACACAGCTGCAAATCCCAGTCTGCCTCAAACTGACACAGCTGCAACTCCCAGTCTGTCTCAAACTAACACAGCTGCAACTCCCAGTCTGTCTCAAACTAATACAGCTGCAACTCCCAGTCTGTCTCAAACTAACACAGCTGCAACTCCCAGTCTGTCTCAAACTGACACAGCTGCAACTCCCAGTCTGTCTCAAACTAACACAGCTGCAACTCCCAGTCTGTCTCAAACTAACACAGCTGCAACTCCCAGTCTGTCTCAAACTGACACAGCTGCAACTCCCAGTCTGTCTCAAACTGACACAGCTGCAACTCCCAGTCTGTCTCAAACTAACACAGCTGCAACTCCCAGTCTGTCTCAAACTAACACAGCTGCAACTCCCAGTCTGTCTCAAACTGACACAGCTGCAACTCCCAGTCTGTCTCAAACTAACACATCTGCAACTCCCAGTCTGTCTCAAACTGACACAGCTGCAACTCCCAGTCTGCCTGAAACTGACACAGCTGCAACTCCCAGTCTGTCTCAAACTGACACAGCTGCAACTCCCAGTCTGTCTCAAACTAACACAGCTGCAACTCCCAGTCTCTCTCAAACTAACACAGCTGCAACTCCCAGTCTCTCTCAAACTAACACAGCTGCAACTCCCAGTCTGTCTCAAACTAACACAGCTGCAACTCCCAGTCTGCCTCAAACTGACACAGCTGCAACTCCCAGTCTGTCTCAAACTAACACAGCTGCAACTCCCAGTCTGTCTCAAACTAATACAGCTGCAACTCCCAGTCTGTCTCAAACTAACACAGCTGCAACTCCCAGTCTGTCTCAAACTGACACAGCTGCAACTCCCAGTCTGTCTCAAACTGACACAGCTGCAACTCCCAGTCTGTCTCAAACTGACACAGCTGCAACTCCCAGTCTGTCTCAAACTAACACAGCTGCAACTCCCAGTCTGTCTCAAACTAACACAGCTGCAACTCCCAGTCTGTCTCAAACTGACACAGCTGCAACTCCCAGTCTGTCTCAAACTGACACATCTGCAACTCCCAGTCTGTCTCAAACTAACACAGCTGCAACTCCTAGTCTGCCTCAAACTGACACAGCTGCAACTCCCAGTCTGTCTCAAACTGACACAGCTGCAACTCCCAGTCTGTCTAAAACTAACACAGCTGCAACTCCCAGTCTGTCTCAAACTAACACAGCTGCAACTCCCAGTCTGTCTCAAACTAACACAGCTGCAACTCCCAGTCTGTCTCAAACTGACACAGCTGCAACTCCCAGTCTCTCTCAAACTAACACAGCTGCAACTCCCAGTCTGTCTCAAACTAACACAGCTGCAAAACTCCCAGCCTGTCTCAAACTGACACAGCTGCAACTCCCAGTCTGTCTCAAACTAACACAGCTGCAACTCCCAGTCTGTCTCAAACTAACACAGCTGCAACTCCCAGTCTGTCTCAAACTAACACAGCTGCAACTCCCAGTCTGTCTCAAACTAACACAGCTGCAACTCCCAGTCTGTCTCAAACTTGATCAATAGGTTAATTTCTGTAAAGTTTTGCTGTGTGTGTGTCCCTGTGTGTGTGTCCCTGTGTGTGTGTGTCCCTGTGTGTGTGTCCCTGTGTGTGTCTCTGTGTGTCTCTGTGTGTCTCTGTGTGTGTGTCTCTGTGTGTGTCCCTGTGTGTGTGGACTGACCTCGGCTTTAAGATGTGCCTCGTTTGGTTCTTGGCTGTCGAAAATACACTCGAAGAACTCTCCCAAAAAGCTTAGCGAACATTAAACCGAGGGGAATAAATCCATCTCAGCAGCAGCAGCAGCAGGAGCAGCAGGAGCAGCAGCAGCAGCAGGAGCAGCAGCAGCAGCAGGAGCAGCAGGAGTGATGTTCGAAGCCTGATGTCCGCCTCCCATGTCGCTCCTCATGTCCACATCCAACTCACCCGGACTCAAAGTGACCTCCAAAAACACATAGACATCCCGTTAAAAGCCAAAACAAGACCGGGTATATCTCAAAGTCCTGCAGTTGTTCGTGGACGTGTCTCCCTTTGCCGCGTTATCCGCTCTGGCTCCATCAGCGGCTGTTAATCCGACTTGGTCCGCTTCGTGTGATGGAAATGCGTCCTAATCATTATGTGCTGGGGATTTGTCCTCCTCCTCCTCTCCTCCTCCTCCTCCTCCTCCTCCTCCTCCTCCTCCTCCTCCTCCTCCTCCTCCTCCTGCTCTGTTGCTGGTGCCCTGTCTCTCCCTCTCCCTCTCCCTGGTCCCGTGTGGTGTCCTGCGCTCTGTCCTGTACGTCCGGACCGGGATGGACGCGCTCCGGTCCGTGCGCGTTGGAGATGGAGGTCCGTGCGCGTCTCTCTGCTCCATCAACAGGTTTGTCCTTGAGACGATCCCGAGATGGAGACGAGCGCTGCGGCGAGGTGTGTGTGTGTGTGTGTGTGTTATTATTGTGTGTGTGTGTATGTGTGTTATTATTGTGTGTGTGTGTGTATGTGTGTTATTATTGTGTGTGTGTGAGTGTGTTATTGTGTGTTATTATTGTGTGTGTGTGTGTTATTGTGTGTTATTATTGTGTGTGTGTGTTATTATTGTGTGTGTGTGTTATTATTGTGTGTGTGTGCGTGTGTTATTGTGTGTGTGCAAGCGTTATTGTGTGCGTGTGTGTGTGCGTTATTGTGTGTGTGTGTGTATTAAACTAACATTGACACATTCACCAGGACTTTGACTTTTGCATAAAAAGTCATATTCACATTTTGTTTGTTTATTCATTTAAATATTAAAGTATATTATCCAGCTCCTCACAGCAGCAGCAGAACACTTCATTATATCTTGAAAACAGACTCTCAAACCAATAATAACCGCTGCCCTTTGGCAACGCACTCTGTGGTTGTACTTCAGGTGTAAAATACTCAGATTACTCTGACAGTAGTTCTTCGTCACAGCGGGCTTTCAGCGCCTGTCACTTACTTCTGTCTGAGAGAAGTTACGCTCAGTAACACTAATGTCAAAAACACATTTCAATGTTAATGAGAGAACACATTATACACATCCTTAAACACGATTTTTGTCACGTTTTCATGACAAATATACTGTTTTAATGTGACTAAAAACGATCGTGGTAAACCCAGAAGTAACTATTAACATTATAGCAAAACATTTTAGGAACATTTACAGAGGATCTGATTTAGGTTAAGTTTATATTTGGGTCAAACACCGCTGATGTTCTGTGTTCATGTAGTTCCAGAGAGTTCTAGCTTTGAAGTAACCTACTAGCTAGCCTAACTGTTATTAGCCTAACTGTTATTAGCCTAACTGTTACTAGCCTAACTGTTACTAGCCTACCTGTTACTAGCCTAACTGTT
>OZ035840.1:1681436-1816980 GCA_964034765.1 Knipowitschia caucasica | reverse complement strand
CAATAAAGAGTATCGGGAAACTCACGGATCAAAAGAAGCAGCAGAAAAGTCCAGCGCATCGTGAACTGAAAGCACAAGTTAATTTAAATGTGCAATATCACAGGGAAATCATACGGGGCACTGATAATAACACAATGTGTTACGGATGTAAAAACTCTCACACGGTACACACTTTTATAACCACCTGAACTCACGACGAAGAGAGAGAGAGACCAGAGATATCAAATCTGCTGGATATAGGTTTGAGGGATAAAGAAGTACCAGAGAGAGACTAGAGTAAGACTAGAGAGAGACTAAAGAAGGAGACCAGAGACTAAAGAAGGAGACCAGAGAGAGACTAGAGGGAGACCAGAGACTAAAGAAGGAGACCAGAGAGAGACTAGAGGTAGACCAGAGAGATACCAGAGAATGAGACCGGAGAGAGAGACCAAAGAGAGACCAGAGAGAGACTAGAGGGAGAGACTAGAGGGAGAGACTAGAGGGAGACTAGAGAGAGACAAGAGGGAGAGACTAGAGAAAGAGACTAGAAGGAGATCAGAGAGAGACTAGAGAAAGAGACCAGAGACAGACTAGAGGTAGACCAGAGAGATGCCAGAGAATGAGACCGGAGAGAATGACCAAAGAGAGACCAGAGAGAGACTAGAGGGGAGACTAGAGGGAGACTAAAGAAGGAGACCAGAGAGAGACTAGAGGGGAGACCAGAGAGAGACTAGAGAAAGAGACCAGAGATAGACTACAGGTAGACCAGAGAGATGCCAGAGAATGAGACCGGAGAGAGAGACCAGAGAAAGAGACAACAGAGAGATACAAGAAAGACCAGCGGGAGACCAGAGAGAGATCGTGTTAGTCCTTTGAACTAATCACCGCGTTTCTCCTGCTTTTAAATAAAGATATCTATCATGTTATTCTAGCGTTGCATGTTATATATGATGTTTTAACGTACACACACTGTAAAAAACTAGACTACCCACACAAATACAGTGAGGACACAAAAGGCCACTTACAGTCGGGACCACTGCACTGTGAAGATATACGGAAATATGAGAAAAGTACTCACCTGCCTTCTCTGCAGAAGATCTGTTTGAGTATCTCACAAACAAACCTCTCCTTAAATATCAAATATCTTGCTTATAATTTACGTACGCAAACAAAAAATATCCAAATCGAGTCCGAGCGAGTTACTTCCCCTTGGATCTATCAGCAGCTTATCTCAGGTTTATGAAAATACCTGCGCAACCATGAAAACGGGAAGTAAAAAAAAAAGTCTGTACTCGATTGTGTTCGATGCAAAACAGGGAGAAAGAACGACATCATAAAAACAACTGGAGATAGAGCTTCTCTGGGTCGTGTTTGTGGAGCTGCGAGCCTCTCACAGATACATGTTTTTATACTTTTTCAGTGTAAAGAAATAGTCACAGGCTGAAATTTGAGTCTATTGTTTTTAGGTAGAAAAGAAACCAGATGTGGTTTACTTCCGTAGACCCTATATTGTGACATCACCGCTCATTAAAAGCAGCAGAAGCAGCTTTCTTCAGACCATCCATCACAACCATTCTTTCTTTCAACGCAAATAGACTCAAAACAAGTCCTTAAAACCCTCAGTTAGTCTGTGTTGCCAAATACTAAAACAAATTGAACTTTAGAAAAACCTATTACTTCCCTGAGACTACTGCCAGACAACTTTGTTCATCCATGCGACTCAATGAGCTTTAAAGAACTGGCACTCAATCTATATAAAGTAAGAAACCATATGCATTGTAAATACGTTTTACATCAAGGAGTCACAGCTTCCCGCCGTGAATAATCCTCATTAATTAACCAATCAGCTCGCGGGCTACTTTACAATCTCTGGGCGGCGTGTACTCGAGGTGGAGTGTTACCAGGGTAAGAGAGACTAGAGAGAGAGACCAGAGAGAGACCAGAGAGAGACCAGAGAGAGACTAGAGAGAGACCTGGGTAAGAGAGACCAGAGAGAAACTAGAGAGAGACCAGAGAGAGACCAGAGAGAGACTAGAGAGACTAGAGAGAGACCAGAGAGAGACTAGAGAGAGACCAGACTAGAGAGAGACCAGAGAGAGACTAGAGAGAGACTAGAGAGAGACCAGAGAGAGAGAGACTAGAGAGAGACCAGAGAGAGAGACGAGAGAGACTAGAGAGAGACTAGAGAGAGACTAGAGAGAGACTAGAGAGAGACCAGAGAGAGAGAATAGAGAGAGACTAGAGAGAGAGAGACTAGAGAGAGACTAGAGAGAGACCAGAGAGAGACTAGAGAGAGACCAGAGAGAGACTAGAGAGAGACTAGAGAGAGACCAGAGAGAGACCAGAGAGAGACTAGAGAGAGGATAGAGAGAGACCAGAGAGAGACCAGAGACTAGAGAGAGACCAGAGAGAGACTAGAGAGAGGCCAGAGAGAGACTAGAGAGAGACCAGAGAGAGACCAGAGAGAGACTAGAGAGACCAGAGAGAGACTAGAGAGAGACCAGAGAGAGACCAAAGAGAGACCAGAGAGAGACTAGAGAGAGACCAGAGAGAGACTAGAGAGAGACTAGAGAGAGACTAGAGAGAGACTAGAGAGAGACCAGAGAGAGACTAGAGAGAGACCAGAGAGAGACCAAAGAGAGACCAGAGAGAGACCAGAGAGAGACTAGAGAGAGACCAGAGAGAGACCAGAGACTAGAGAGAGACCCAGAGAGAGACCAGAGAGAGACTAGAGAGAGACCAGAGAGAGACCAGAGAGAGACTAGAGAGAGACCAGAGAGAGACCAGAGAGAGACCAGAGAGAGACTAGATAGAGACCAGAGAGAGACGAGAGACTAGAGAGAGACCAGAGAGAGACCAGAGAGAGACCAGAGAGAGACCAGAGAGAGACCAGAGAGAGACCAGAGAGAGACTAGAGAGACACCAGAGAGAGACCAGAGAGACTAGAGAGAGACTAGAGAGAGACTAGAGAGAGACTAGAGAGAGACTAGAGAGAGACCAGAGAGAGACAAGAGAGAGACCAGAGAGAGACTAGAGACAGACCAGAGAGAGACTAGAGAGAGGCTAGAGAGAGACCAGAGAGAGACCAGAGAGAGACCAGAGAGAGACCAGAGAGAGACCAGAGAGAGGCTAGAGAGAGACTAGAGAGAGACCAGAGAGAGACCAGAGCGAGACTACAGAGACCAGAGAGAGACCAGAGAGAGAACAGAGAGAGGCTAGAGAGAGACCAGAGAGGCTAGAGAGAGACTAGAGAGAGGCCAGAGAGAGGCCAGAGAGAGACTAGAGAGAGACCAGAGACAGACCAGAGAGGATAGAGAGAGACCAGAGAGAGACTAGAGAGAGACCAGAGAGAGACTAGAGAGAGACTAGAGAGAGACCAGAGAGAGACTAGAGAGAGACCAGAGAGAGACCAAAGAGAGACCAGAGAGAGACCAGAGAGAGACTAGAGAGAGACCAGAGAGAGACCAGAGACTAGAGAAGAGAGACCAGAGAGAGACCAGAGACTAGAGAGAGACCAGAGAGAGACCAGAGAGAGACTAGAGAGAGACCAGAGAGAGACCAGAGAGAGACCAGAGAGAGACTAGATAGAGACCAGAGAGAGACGAGAGACTAGAGAGAGACCAGAGAGAGACCAGAGAGAGACCAGAGAGCGCAGAGAGAGACCAGAGACTAGAGAGAGACCAGAGAGAGACCAGAGAGAGACTAGAGAGAGACCAGAGAGAGACCAGAGAGAGACCAGAGAGAGACCAGAGAGAGACCAGAGACTAGAGAGACCAGAGAGAGACCAGAGAGAGACCAGAGAGAGAGAGAGACCAGAGAGAGACCAGAGAGAGACTAGAGAGAGACCAGAGAGAGACCAGAGAGAGACCAGAGAGAGACTAGATAGAGACCAGAGAGAGACGAAGACTAGAGAGAGACCAGAGAGAGACCAGAGAGAGACCAGAGACTAGAGAGAGACCAGAGAGAGACCAGAGAGAGACTAGAGAGAGACCAGAGAGAGACCAGAGAGAGACCAGAGAGAGACCAGAGAGAGACCAGAGAGAGACCAGAGAGAGACCAGAGAGACTAGAGAGAGACTAGAGAGAGACCAGAGAGACTAGAGAGAGACTAGAGAGAGACCAGAGAGAGACAAGAGAGAGACCAGAGAGAGACTAGAGAGAGACTAGAGATAGACCAGAGAGAGACTAGAGATAGACCAGAGAGAGACTAGAGAGAGGCTAGAGAGAGACCAGAGAGAGACCAGAGAGAGACCAGAGAGAGACCAGAGAGAGACCAGAGAGAGGCTAGAGAGAGACTAGAGAGAGACCAGAGAGAGACCAGAGCGAGACTAGAGAGACCAGAGAGAGACCAGAGAGAGAACAGAGAGAGGCTAGAGAGAGACCAGAGAGAGACTAGAGAGAGACCAGAGAGAGACAAGAGAGAGACCAGAGAGAGACTAGAGAGAGACTAGAGATAGACCAGAGAGAGACTAGAGATAGACCAGAGAGAGACTAGAGAGAGGCTAGAGAGAGACCAGAGAGAGACCAGAGAGAGACCAGAGAGAGACCAGAGAGAGACCAGAGAGGCTAGAGAGAGACTAGAGAGAGACCAGAGAGAGACCAGAGCGAGACTAGAGAGACCAGAGAGAGACCAGAGAGAGAACAGAGAGAGGCTAGAGAGAGACCAGAGAGGCTAGAGAGAGACTAGAGAGAGGCCAGAGAGAGGCCAGAGAGAGACTAGAGAGAGACCAGAGACAGACCAGAGAGGATAGAGAGAGACCAGAGAGAGACTAGAGAGCAAGAGATGGTGAAGAAAGAAACAGAAGAGGCTCCGTGCAAAAGGACAGAGAGAGAGGCCAGAGAGAGCAGAGAGAGAGAGAGCCGGGAGAGACCAGAGAGAGCAGAGAGAGAGAGCAGAGAGAGAGAGCAGAGAGAGAGACCAGAGAGAGAGACCAGAGAGAGAGACCAGAGAGAGAGGCCAGAGAGAGAGCAGAGAGAGTGAGACAGAGAGAGAGCCCAGAGAGAGCAGAGAGAGAGAGAGCCGAGAGAGACCAGAGAGAGCAGAGAGAGAGCAGAGAGAGAGACCAGAGAGAGAGACCAGAGAGAGAGGACAGAGAGAGAGACCAGAGAGAGAGATACAGAGAGAGAGCAGAGAGAGCAGAGAGAGAGAGAGCCGAGAGAGACCAGAGAGAGCAGAGAGAGAGAGCAGAGAGAGACCAGAGAGAGAGGACAGAGAGAGAGAGAGAGAGAGAGCAGAGAGAGCAGAGAGAGAGAGAGCAGAGAGAGACCAGAGAGAAAGGACAGAGAGAGAGACCAGAGAGAGAGAGACAGAGAGCAGAGAGAGCAGAGAGAGAGAGCAGAGAGAGAGACCAGAGAGAGACCAGAGAGAGAGGACAGAGAGAGAGACCAGAGAGAGACCAAAGAGAGAGACCAGAGAGAGAGACCAGAGAGAGACCAGAGAGAGACCAGAGAGAGACCAGAGAGAGACCAGAGAGAGACCAGAGAGAGACCAGAGAGAGAGACCAGAGAGAGACCAGAGAGAGACCAGAGAGAGACCAGAGAGAGACCAGAGAGAGAGACCAGAGAGAGACCAGAGAGAGACCAGAGAGAGACCAGAGAGATCAGAGAGAGACCAGAGAGAGACCAGGGAGAGACCAGAGAGAGACCAGAGAGACACCAGAGAGAGACCAGAGAGAGAGCAGAGATAGAGCAGAGAGAGACCAGAGAGAGACCAGAGAGAGACCAGAGAGAGACCAGAGAGAGAATAGAGAGAGAGACCTGGGAGGCCAGAGAAAGAAACCAGGTAGATACCAGAGAGATAGAGACCTAAAAGAGAGAGACTGACTTTAAATAAATGTAACCGGCCTGCTATACTCTCGCCCTCTCTCTGGATCCACTGAAATCCCAGGGAGTTTTTTTAGTTTCTTGCAGAAAAGCTGAAGACATTTCCTTCCTGTTCAGTCCATGTTGCATCAGTCTCTAACGTCTCCTTTAAACCCTAAAGTAAAAGAGAGTTTGTGAGGAGTATTTCCGAGGTCCAACTAGTGGGGGACTTTTTGGATTGGAGCGTCTTGTCAAAGTGAGGCTGATGTGAAGTGACAGAGTTTGTGGGGAACAGGAGCCGGAAGAGAGCGGCTAAAATAACACCACACACAGGAGGAGGGTCTCTCTCCTTCTACACAGAACAACCAGGGACGAGCTTAGAGACGGATTTAAACTCACAGTGGGACTGTGCAATAACACGCACACACACACAGGAGTTAATCCAGCTGGACTCTGTACATGCACAGTTACGAAAGTGTTTGGCCCCCTTGAACCTTTCAACATTTCGCCACATTTCAGGCTTCAAACATAAAGACATAAAATAAAAAAAATTTGTCAACAACAAGTGGGACACAATTGTGAAGTGGAACGAAATTTATTGGATAATTTAAACTTTTTTAACAAATAAAAAACTGAAAAGTGGGGCGTGCAATATTATTTGGCCCCTTTACTTTCAGTGCAGCAAACTCAGTCCAGAAGTTCAGTGAGGATCTTTGAATGATCCAATGTTGTCCTAAATGACTGATGATGATAAATAGAATGCACCTGTGTGTAATCAAGTCTCCGTATAAATGCACCTGCTCTTTGATAGTCTCAGGGTTCTGTTTAAAGCACAGAGAGAACCATGAAGACAAAGGAACACACCAGGCAGGTCCGAGATACTGTTGTGGAGAAGTTTAAAGCCGGATTTGGATACAAAAAGATTTCCCAAGCTTTAAACATCTCAAGGAGCACTGTGCAAGCAATTATATTGAAATGGAAGGAGTATCAGACCACTGCAAATGTACCAAGACCCGGCCGTCCCTCCAAACTTTCATCTCAAACAAGGAGAAGACTGATCAGAGATGCAGCCAAGAGGCCCATGATCACTCTGGATGAACTGCAGATAACTACAGCTGAGGTGGGAGAGTCTGTCCATAGGACAACAATCAGTCGTGCACTGCACAAATCTGGCCTTTATGGAAGAGTGGCAAGAAGAAAGCCATTTCTCAAAGATATCCATAAAAAGTCTCGTTTAAAGTTTGCCACAAGCCACCTGGGAGACACACCAAACATGTGGAAGAAGGTGCTCTGGTCAGATGAAACCAAAATGGAACTTTTTGGCCACAATGCGAAACGATATGTTTGGCGTAAAAGCAACACAGCTCATCACCCTGAACACACCATCCCCACTGTCAAACATGGTGGTGGCAGCATCATGCTTTGGGCCTGCTTTTCTTCAGCAGGGACAGGGAAGATGGCTAAAATTGATGGGAAGATGGATGGAGCCAAATACAGGACCATTCTGGAAGAAAACCTGTTGGAGTCTGCAAAAGACCTGAGACTGGGACGGAGATTTATCTTCCAACAGGACAATGATCCAAAACATAAAGCCAAATCTACAATGGAATGGTTCACAAATAGACGTATCCAGGTGTTAGAATGGCCAAGTCAAAGTCCAGACCTGAATCCAATCGAGAATCTGTGGAAAGAGCTGAAGACTGCTGTTCACAAACGCTCTCCATCCAACCTCACTGAGCTCCAGCTGTTTTGCAAGGAAGAATGGGAAAGAATTCCAGTCGCTTGATGTGCAAAACTGATAGAGACATACCCCAAGCGACTTGCAGCTGTAATTGCAGCAAAAGGTGGCGCTATAAAGTATTAGCGCAAGGGGCCGAATAATATTGCACGCCCCACTTTTCAGTTTTTTATTTGTTAAAAAAGTTTAAATTATCCAATAAATTTTGTTCCACTTCACGATTGTGTCCCACTTGTTGTTGATTCTTGAGAAAAGCTTGAAATGTGGCGAAATGTTGAAAGGTTCAAGGGGGCTGAATACCTTCGCAAGGCGCTGTAAATAGACTTTGACTCTAGCTTTGACCTGGAGTTGATTTTAGATCCATCCATCCCTTTTCTTTCCCTTAATCCATTTCTGGGTTGGGGGGGTGGCAGTCTCTGACTGGCCAGATCCTTGTAGTTCTCTGAGCTTCACAGGGTCTGGGACTCCTTCAGTGAATGAATTTCAGAAGGCGGGCCTTGTCAAAAAATCCTTGTATGTGATTGGATAAACCACTTGTCTGTTATCTTGAATGACATGTTCCTTCAACCACTCCCGTCGAAGCACATGATTCAGTACAGGACTCCCATGGGTTGCCAAATACCAGCAAGATTTCCAGTCCCTGTGCTCCTCAGAGTCCCAGCAGGAGGCCAGTCCCTGTGCTCCGCAGAGTCCCAGCAGGAGACCAGTCCCTGTGCTCCGCACAGTCCCAGCAGGAGGCCAGTCCCTGTGCTCCGCAGAGTCCCAGCAGGAGGCCAGTCCCTGTGCTCCTCAGAGTTGGTTCCTATGTATTAGTCACAGATGTACTTTGGTACGAGGCCGTAGAGAAACACTAACAGCTGCTTTAAAGTCTATGTAAATTTCTCCTAACATGAAATTAAAAACTTTACTCAATCATTTATCATCGAGCCGAGAGAAATCCAAAAGCAAAATGACACCGACTCTACCCCTGTGCGACAATAACCAGCAGAAGAGAAACCAGCGCAGGCAAAGTTTGATTTAAGTGAGAGACGATTTGGCAATTTTGCAGAGAGCCGAGCTGCGAAGTCCAGACAGAAAATGTGTTTCTAAAAATACCTGTAATATGACGGTGAGCTATGCTTGTGATTCAGACCCTGTTGGTCTGATCGATCCTCAAAGTCCAAGAGAAGATTGCACGGCGTGGGCTACTTTTTTAACACGATTTGGACCGCCTTAAAAATTGCTTGTAGTTTTCATTGCGTCTCTATTTCTCCTGCGGATGTGACTCTGAAAGTGTGACCAAAACTCACCGGTCCCAGAGCCAGGTCTAAGTACAGGCCCGACTGGACCCGGGCAGACTATCCATCTCTGTCATGGAGGCCCAAGTTTGGACTCACTTCAAGGCCGGGATCAGTGCTCAAGGGGGGAAGGGGCAGGCGAGAGGGCCCAGGGGAGACAGGGCGGGCAGGGGAGAGGGGGAGAGACAGGGGAGAGGAAGGGGGAGCTAGGGGAGGCAGAAAAGAGGGGGGAGATAGGGGGAGGCAGGGGAAGGTAGAGGAAGACAGGGGGGTAAAGGAGAGGGGGAGGCAGAGGAAGGTAGAGGAAGACAGGGGGGTAAAGGAGAGGGGGAGGCAGGGGGAGACAGAGGAAGACGGGGGAGGCAGAGGAGAGGGGGAGGCAGGGGAAGGTAGAGGAAGACAGCGGGGGTAAAGGAGAGGGGGATGCAGGGAGAGACAGAGGAGCCAGAGGTCCAGGTAATGTGTGTGGCTTTTGGATTCTGGCAGCGACACAGAACACAGAGCAGACTGTAGAGGCCTCACAGAGCAGACTGTAGAGGCCTCACAGAGCAGACTGCAGAGGCCTCACAGAGAAGACTGCAGAGGCCTCACAGAGAAGACTGCAGAGGCCTCACAGAGCAGACTGCAAAAGCCTCACAGAGAAGACTGCAGAGGCCTCACAGAGAAGACTGTAGAGGCCTCACAGAGCAGACTGCAGAGGCCTCACAGAGAAGACTGTAGAGGCCTCACAGAGCAGACTGTAGAGGCCTCACAGAGAAGACTGCAGAGGCCTCACAGAGAAGACTGTAGAGGCCACACAGAGCAGACTGTAGAGGCCTCACAGAGCAGACTGTAGAGGCCTCACAGAGAAGACTGTAGAGGCCTCACAGAGCAGACTGTAGAGGCCTCACAGAGAAGACTGCAGAGGCCTCACAGAGAAGACTGCAGAGGCCTCACAGAGAAGACTGCAGAGGCCTCACAGAGAAGACTGTAGAGGCCTCACAGAGCAGACTGTAGAGGCCTCACAGAGCAGACTGTAGAGGCCTCACAGAGCAGACTGTAGAGCAGGGGTGCTCAATACGTCGATCGCGATCTACCAGTCGATCGCAAAGGTAGTATTGGTAGATCGCATTAAATAAATAAAAAATTACACATTCTAAACGAATATATACAAAAAACTCCGGGCAAAGTGGAGATTTTTGAAAACTCCGTTAATGCATTTGTGTGTAGACAGAGATAACCGGAGTTTTGCGTTCTCGCACGCCACAGTACCCCCCTAAATTCCTCTGATCACTGAAGCATGGATCATACTACCTTAAAAACTGTTCGCTGTGAGATGCTCGCAGCAGCGAACATCCTCCACATCAGAGAGCAGCAAAGTGATCGCGGGGACTCACGCTCGAAAACAACCAAACCAGGACTAAACCAGGACTAAACCAGGACTAAACCAGGACTAAACCAGGGCTGAGGACGGGGTCAGTGCTTGTAAACATACGTCTTTACTCTGAGTGTCTTCTATGACTGTAAAAGTGCCGTTACCGGCGTCTGCATCAAAGCTCCGCCCACTTCTGTGTTTTTCCCCAACGCAGGACAGGACGTAAGAGACGCACATGTTTGGAATGTTACGAATGTGATTGATAACGCAGATGTGTGGATGCAAATTATTTTATAAACTGAGGAGGGGAAATATTTGGATAAAAAAAAAACAGGCATGGCACATGGACATGGCACCACAGTCAAATTACATCTGTGTTTTACTCAGTAATGTTTTACTGACACTACAGCCTAGTGTATACTCGCGCGGAGCTTACGGAGGTGACGTGACATCACTTGTGCAACGCGTTGGTCACCGCAAGGCCCTTACGTCGCCTGCCGCGCAGCATCGACATTTTCTAACTACGTAAGGGTCGCCGCAAGGAAGCTCCGCTGTGATTGGTCCGTGTGTGTGTATTGGAAGGAAGCACGGAGCGGCTGCAGCAGGAGCATGGACGAGGCTCTATGGAGCAGAGAGCCTGATATACAGGAGACTGTGGACTATCTAACATATATATAACTTATATCTAACATATATATAACTTATATCTAACATATATATAACTTATATCTAACATATATATAACTTATATCTAACATATATATAACTTATATCTAACATATATATAACTTATATCTAACATATATATAACTTATATCTAACATATATATAACTTATATCTAACATATATATAACTTATATCTAACATATATATAACTTATATCTAACATATATATAACTTATATCTAACATATATACACTCGTAAATCGTTCATGTTTGTCTCAGATATTTACCACTATTATTGTTTTGCTGTTTGTGCTGAAAACTATTGAATAATAACTATGTTTGCAACAAGAACTGTCTTTATTCACAGCATCACAGTTGAAATGACTTATAAAATAATGAATCCATAAAACTATCACATAAACCTACAGTAGAAACACGTGTAATGAGCTCAAACAGCTTTGTTTGTTATTGTTGTTCTGAAGAGGACAAAGTAGCAGCGTAAATGGGACCGCTCCTGTGTGATCGCCCTCATGTGGTTTGTTGTGGGATTACAACATTCTCCTCAAAACTCCGTAAGGGGAACGCGCCAGTATAACATCAATTGTGCTTACGTAGGTCCACCGCAACCGCTAACGTAAGCCACGCCGCGCAAGTATACACTAGGCTTTAGGTGACTGCACATGCGCAAACAACTGCGCTCAGTGCAGGAAAGCTAAACAACGACAAACTTGTCAGCGAGTTACCACCAATTTTCCGGACTATGCATCCCTGGCCGATTCAATTCAGTGCAAGTCATAAGAGTAAACTTGGGTAATGACAAAAAATGTACATAGGTAATTGTGTTGTGTTGTGCTATATTGGCTCATGCGGTTTTGCATGTACATAAACATACATTGTAGGTATAAAGAATATTTTTTGAAATAAATATATGGTTTGCATTTTTGTTGACTTGATCCTTTTATAAGTAGCTCGCATGCTGAAAAAGTGTGAGCACCCCTGCTGTAGAGGCCTCACAGAGCAGACTGCAGAGGCCTCACAGAGCAGACTGCAGAGGCCTCACAGAGCAGACTTCAGAGGCCTCACAGAGCAGACTGTAGAGGCCTCACAGAGCAGACTGCAGAGGCCTCACAGAGCAGACTTCAGAGGCCTCACAGAGCAGACTTCAGAGGCCTCACAGAGCAGACTGTAGAGGCCTCACAGAGCAGACTGTAGAGGCCTCACAGAGCAGACTGTAGAGGCCTCACAGAGCAGACTGCAGAGGCCTCACAGAGAAGACTGTAGAGGCCTCACAGAGAAGACTGTAGAGGCCTCACAGAGCAGACTGTAGAGGCCTCACAGAGCAGACTGTAGAGGCCTCACAGAGCAGACTGTAGAGGCCTCACAGAGCAGACTGTAGAGGCCTCACAGAGCAGACTGTAGAGGCCTCACAGAGCAGACTACAGAGGCCTCACAGAGCAGACTACAGAGGCCTCACAGAGCAGACTGCAGAGGCCTCACAGAGCAGACTGTAGAGGCCTCACAGAGAAGACTGTAGAGGCCTCGCAGAGCAGACTGTAGAGGCCTCACAGAGCAGACTGTAGAGGCCTCACAGAGCAGACTACAGAGGCCTCACAGAGCAGACTACAGAGGCCTCACAGAGCAGACTGCAGAGGCCTCACAGAGCAGACTGCAGAGGCCTCACAGAGCAGACTGTAGAGGCCTCACAGAGAAGACTGTAGAGGCCTCACAGAGCAGACTGTAGAGGCCTCACAGAGCAGACTGTAGAGGCCTCACAGAGCAGACTGTAGAGGCCTCACAGAGAAGACTGTAGAGGCCTCGCAGAGCAGACTGTAGAGGCCTCACAGAGCAGACTGCAGAGGCCTCACAGAGCAGACTGTAGAGGCCTCACAGAGCAGACTGCAGAGGCCTCACAGAGCAGACTGTAGAGGCCTCACAGAGCAGACTGCAGAGGCCTCACAGAGCAGACTGTAGAGGCCTCACAGAGCAGACTGCAGAGGCCTCACAGAGCAGACTGTAGAGAACAAACACTGGACACAGGACACTCAGGAGATCAGTTTCAGCGACAGACTTATCCACCCTCACTGTGCGAAGGAGAGGTTCTGCAGGTCTTTCCTTCCTGCTGCTGTCAGACTGTACAATAAACAATGAGGACTAACACTGCCAATCCTACCTCACATGTTGTGTCGAGCTGATACACAAAATTATGATAGTTGCGTCAATCAGAAGCTAACCAGTGCCTCGAACACAAAAGTACAGTTTACATAAAAACATGCTTATTAACCTAATCATCATGCAAATTAGATCACATTTGCATATTTAGCATGCTAACCATTGTTAACTAGCTAGTCTTCTTGTTGATTCAGGACCATTCAGCTAACTTCATATCCTGCAGATTTTTTTTTATTTCATATGAGGAAACTTAATATGCTTTTTGTTTCACAGTTTGAAAGTCGGTAAAAGAGCAAAAAACATGGTCCAAAACCGTACACCAACTCTGTTCACTAGATGCTAACTTCGAGTCGAGAGAGGGAGTGTTTTACCCACAATAGTTTGTTTTTTTCAGCTGGAGTTGAAGGTGGAGTGCTCGGCCAATAACACGGCTTTTGATTTTTACCGTTTTGCGTTAAAGACTAACAATACACTCTAAAATTAATGCAAACCAAGACTGCAAAAAGTCGTTTTGAGCACATTCTGACCGTCTTAAAAACAAGATTTACCAGTGGAATTACTTGTGGCTTATCTTGTTTTAATGTAGTCTAAAAGTGCTCAACTGAAGATACATTTTGCCAAATTTGAGCAATTTTTTAGTTATTTTGTACCACTTTTTGCAGTGACGGTAGTTATAAAACAATTAATCAGAGACAGATCTACTTAACCATCCACAGACTCCTTTAAGATGAGATTATACATAGATCTATGTAAAACCCATAACTATTGTTCTTTATTTTCATTTACCCTTTCTGTAAGGCTTTGTCTTTTATTTTTTATTTTTTTTTATTATTATTATTATTATTTTTTGTTTGTTTTTGTTTATTATTGTTTACATAAGACTATGTAAACACTGCGGCTTCTGTGGATGTTCATAACGGAGGAAGTTTGCCATATTATGTGTCTGTAAATAATGAAATGTTATTGATGCCTGGAGAATGGGGTGGGGGGGGTTAGCGGGGCTGGGTGTGTGCATGTGTGTGTGTGTGTGTGTTTGTGTATTTATGTTGGGATGGGTGGACCCATGGGAGGGAGGGGACAAAAATGTAAAATGTTTGCGCATTTGTTTTCTGTTCCGTGACCATTGTCATCTCTGTATGCAGCGCAACACAATAAATACTTGATCAAAAAAAAAAACAAAGATGAGATTTCACACTTGACAAATACACAAATCTGTTTAACCACAAAGAAGACAAGAATCATATCAAAACTCTTCCAACCTGCTTCTTCTCAAACCATCGAGTGTTTAACATTGTAGACCACACACTTTCCAAAAGCAAAGTTTGACCAATCATAAATCCAAGCAGCGAGTCAGGAGATGCTTCTTGAATGATAAAAGGGCCATAACTCACCAGAAAGACCCTGTAGGCGTCCTTCCTGGTGACGGGGCCCCAGCACGGGTCGGTGTCGTTGTACTTCACGCTCCCCGCGCTGCACGAGTGGTTCCCGCTGGAAAACAAACGGCTTCGTAAGAAAACAAGATAAGAAAGAAGAATCTGGCATTTGTTCACTGCAAAAAGAGAGGAGAATAAAGTAAAACATGTTAAAATTTGGGAAACGGTATCTTCTTTTGAGCACATTCTGGCTGCTTTAAAACGAGAGAAAAACACTTTGTTCATATTTTATTATTTTCTTTTCCTGTGGTATTGTTAAAACCCCTTGATCTTGCAGCTGGAACCTTCTCAAAATGGTCTTTTTATAGTTTTTAACCATAACAAAAAACAGTTGCTTTGTAGAGACCACGGTTCGGTTCATTTTTCGGTTCATTTTTCAAAAAAAAAGTTTTGTCTTTTTAATAAACACGGATCATGTGGACTCTCTGCTCTGACTGCCCCCCCCCCCGACCTAGAAATGGATAAGGGGAAGGAAATGGAAGGCATATTCCATCCATCCTGGTTAAATACGTCCGCCCGGTGCTGAATTTAACCAGCACTTCAACCGGTTTGATTCTCCCCCCTCTCCATCTGCCCCCCCTCCCGCCCCCACCTCCTCACACGTCCCCAGCCCAGTGGACACCGCCCAGTGGACACTGCCTCCGGCTGCCCCGGGCCCTCCTGCCCCCACATCCCCGCCCCCCACCTCTGACAGTACACCCCAGTCCCCCCCCCCTCTCCATCACACCGGACCAGGTGAGGAGTCAGCTCCAGCGCCTGAAGCTGAGGAAATCCGCAGGACAGGACGGGATCAGTCCCAGGCTGCTGAGGACCTGTGCAGACCAGCTCTCTGGGGTCCTCAGCTACATGTACAACCTGAGCCTCAGCCTGGAGAAGGTCCCTGTCCTGTGGAAGACCTCCTGTGTGATCCCGGTTCCTAAAACAGCACACGCCAAGGAACCGGCTCACTACAGACCAGTCGCACTGACCTCCCACCTGATGAAGACCATGGAGCAGCTCATCCTCACCCATCTCCGCTCCGTGGTCAGCCCCACCCTGGACCCGCTGCAGTTCGCCTCACAGAGCAGACTGCAGAGGCCTCACAGAGCAGACTGTAGAGGCCTCACAGAGCAGACTGCAGAGGCCTCACAGAGCAGACTGTAGAGAACAAACACTGGACACAGGACACTCAGGAGATCAGTTTCAGCGACAGACTTATACACCCTCACTGTGCGAAGGAGAGGTTCTGCAGGTCTTTCCTTCCTGCTGCTGTCAGACTGTACAATAAACAATGAGGACTAACACTGCCAATCCTACCTCACATGTCGTGTCGAGCTGATACACTAAATTATGATAGTTGCGTCGGCCAGAAGCTAACCAGTGCCTCGAACACAAAAGTACAGTTTACATAAAAACATGCTTATTAACCTAATCATCATGCAAATTAGATCACATTTGCATATTTAGCATGCTAACCATTGTTAACTAGCTAGTCTTCTTGTTGAATCAGGACCATTCAGCTAACTTCATATCCTGCAGAATTTTTTTCTTCCCACCTGATGAAGACCATGGAGCGGCTCATCCTCACCCATCTCCGCTCCGTGGTCAGCCCCACCCTGGACCCGCTGCAGTTCGCCTACAGACCCAATATCGGAGTAGAGGACGCCGTCATCTACTTCCTGCAGCGGACGCTCTCCCACCTGGAGCCCGCCAGGAGCGCTGTGAGGGTCATGTTTTTCGACTTCTCCAGTGCTTTCAACACCATCAGACTGGCACTGCTGCAGGGGAAGATGGAGGACGCGGGAGTGGACAGTAGCCTCACTGCATGGACCATCAACTACCTCTCAGACCGACCACAGTACGTGCGGCTGCGCAGCTGTGAGTCTGAGGTGGTCGTCTGCAGCACTGGGGCCCCTCAGGGCACTGTCCTCTCACCGTTTCTCTTCACCATCTACACCTCAGACTTCACACACGACACACACAGCTGTCACCTGCAGAAGTTCTCCGACGACTCCGCCATCGTGGGCTGTGTGTCTGAGGGGAACGAACTGGAATATCGGTCGGTTATCAAGGACTTTGTCGACTGGTGTGAGCGCAACCACCTGTGCTTGAACACCAGTAAGACCAAGGAGATGAACATCGACTTCAGGAGAAAACCACTTTCCCACACGCTGCTGAACATCCAGGGGGAGGACATTGAGCTGGTGGACAGCTTCAAGTACCTGGGTGTTCACATTAACAATAAACTGGACTGGTCCATAATACAAACGCCCTGCACAAGAAGGGCCAAAGTCGCCTCTTCCTTCGGAGGAGGCTGAGGTCCTTCTGAGGAGGCTGAGGTCCTTCTGAGGAGGCTGAGGTCCTTCTGAGGAGGCTGAGGTCCTTCTGAGGAGGCTGAGGTCCTTCGGAGGAGGCTGAGGTCCTTCGGAGGAGGCTGAGGTCCTTCGGAGGAGGCTGAGGTCCTTCTGAGGAGGCTGAGGTCCTTCTGAGGAGGCTGAGGTCCTTCGGAGTGAGCAGGCCTCTGCTCAGGACTTTTTATGACTCTGTGGTAGCTTCTGCCATTTACTACACTGCCGTGTGCTGGGCCCCGGGCAGCACAGAGCGGGACAGAAACAGACTGAACAAGCTGGTCAGGAGGAGGTGAGGGACAGGAGGCCCCTGGACTCTGTGGAGGAGGTGAGGGACAGGAGGCTCCTGGACTCTGTGGAGGAGGTGAGGGACAGGAGGCTCCTGGACTCTGTGGAGGAGGTGAGGGACAGGAGGCCCCTGGACTCTGTGGAGGAGGTGAGGGACAGGAGGCTCCTGGACTCTGTGGAGGAGGTGAGGGACAGGAGGCCCCTGGACTCTGTGGAGGAGGTGAGGGACAGGAGGCCCCTGGACTCTGTGGAGGAGGTGAGGGACAGGAGGCCCCTGGACTCTGTGGAGGAGGTGAGGGACAGGAGGCCCCTGGACTCTGTGGAGGAGGTGAGGGACAGGAGGCCCCTGGACTCTGTGGAGGAGGTGAGGGACAGGAGGCCCCTGGACTCTGTGGAGGAGGTGAGGGACAGGAGGCCCCTGGACTCTGTGGAGGAAGTGAGGGACAGGAGTTCCCTGGACTCTGTGGAGGAGGTGAGGGACAGGAGGCCCCTGGACTCTGTGGAGGAGGTGAGGGACAGGAGGCCCCTGGACTCTGTGGAGGAGGTGAGGGACAGGAGGCCCCTGGACTCTGTGGAGGAGGTGAGGGACAGGAGGCCCCTGGACTCTGTGGAGGAGGTGAGGGACAGGAGGCCCCTGGACTCTGTGGAGGAGGTGAGGGACAGGAGGCCCCTGGACTCTGTGGAGGAGGTGAGGGACAGGAGGCCCCTGGACTCTGTGGAGGAAGTGAGGGACAGGAGGCCCCTGGACTCTGTGGAGGAAGTGTGGGACAGGAGTTCCCTGGACTCTGTGGAGGAGGTGAGGGACAGGAGGCCCCTGGACTCTGTGGAGGAGGTGAGGGACAGGAGGCCCCTGGACTCTGGAGGAGGTGAGGGACAGGAGGCCCCTGGACTCTGTGGAGGAGGTGAGGGACAGGAGGCCCCTGGACTCTGTGGAGGAGGTGAGGGACAGGAGGCCCCTGGACTCTGTGGAGGAAGTGAGGGACAGGAGGCCCCTGGACTCTGTGGAGGAGGTGAGGGACAGGAGGGTGCTAGCCAAAGCCACCTCCATCATGAACAACACCTCCCACTGCACAGGACTGTAGAGGAGCTGAGGAGCTCCTTCAGTGGAAGACTGAGACACCCTCAGTGTAGGAAGGAGCGCTACCGCAGGGCCTTTATCCCCACTGCTGTCAGACTGTACAATAAGTCACTTTAAATGATCACTGTGTGAAAACCTGCACTACTATTGACACTGTTTCCAATTGACACTTGTCACTTTTGTTGTACATAATTATTGTCACTTTATTGTACATATATCCTGCATGTAACATGTTTGCACATTTCCTCCTTTGCACAATCTGAGTGTCTCTATCCATGCCAAATGTGACATGTAAATTTCTCCTCTGTGAGATAAATAAAGCAATCTTATCTTATCCATCCATCCATCCTCGCCGTGACCAGGCTGTGTGTGGACTGAACAACGTGCGCACAACTTTTTTTTCATAAATCAAACCGCGGATCACGTCTGTACCAAACCGAAGACGTTGAACCGAACGGATCACGGATCAGTGATGAACCTGCACCTCTAGCTCCATCCAGGCTAATATCGGGGGCTCCTGGCACAAATCCAAATAAACACATATTCCGTGTTCCTTTTGTCTAACTGATGTCAAACTGGATCCAGAAAGGCATTAATAAAACCTGTTCTTTTCCAATCCTTCTTTAACTGATAACAGTCGATATTTGAATTTCTAAATTACTTTTCCAGCCTCTAAATCTTGTTATTGTTTTCATTTCGATGTCCCGCCCTCCACCGTTTCACCAATCAGAAAGTCTGTGATCCGGGCGCCAGAACTCACCGCGTGGAGCTAATCTCACTGGTAAAGTACCATGTGGAGCTAATCTCACTGGTAAAGTACCATGTGGAGCTAATCTCACTGGTAAAGTACCATGTGGCGCAGAACTAAAAAAGGTCTCGTTATGATTCTCAAATCATTAACGACAAAACAAGGAATAAATCCAGGATTCCTATCTTTGTGAAAAAGGTGTTGGTTATAGATTTGTTGTTGACTAAACTCTTGTCTATTCAGCTGTTATGGTCCCAGCTGGATTCGTCTGCATATCTGGCAACCTGAGTCAGGGAGAGTGGGACAGGCTGCAGTACCACTTTTGGCCACACGTTTACACACTGCTCCTTTAAATCCTGAGCCTCTATAGATCACCCATGAGACCCGTTTCTCTTTATATAAAAAAGTACACTGCTCTTTAAAAACCTGGATCTTCCCCATTTTAATATTGACAGTAACGATATAAAAATCCACAAAAATCTTTTCTGTGCTTGAACCGAGCGCGAGGTGAAGAGGCCTGAGCGGCTCCGGGACAATCTTCTTCATTTCACAGATTTGGATCGAGGTAAATACGGATAAAGCCGTATTAGAAGTGCAGCTCTAAACCTTTTCCTTTTTCTCGTTTTATGTGAAGCAGCAGCGCAGCCCGCGGCTCGCTGTTTGAAGTCAGCCACGATTTGTTGAAGTGAAATAAAGTTTTGGTCTGAATGAAGGTGAAGGGAGTAATGTCTGCAAGAAAATCATTATTTTGATTAAAAGCTGTGAATTCCAACGGTCTTTTTCAGGAGACCTTTAGTTTGTGCGAGAAAAGACTGAAGTAAAGTTGTACTTTGTGGGACTCTTTTGGAACAGGACTCTACAAGATTAACACATCTAGAGACTGAAAGTTTTCCTCATTTAGAGACCCCCAAAATGACTCTGGGTCTTGTTCCACCCAAAGTCAAATCTATTTAGACAAAGAATAAAAAACTGATAAATAAGTGTATTTAAAAAGGTGCATACTTTAAATGTCTCCATCGTGAGATCAAAAGAATCCATAGAATTCTACATTTTAAAGGTTAAAACAAACCAAATGCTCGTTTTCAGAGACAACATTTAAGTTAAAAGTGATATTTGGTTTAAAAACGTTTACAGTTCAATTACAATATGAAACGATTGAGTTTAAAAAAGTAAAAATAAATATAATTTGTTTAAGAAAAATTGAAAAACGTACAAAAAGTTCGAGGTGTTTGAAAACTACAGTATCCTGCTTCTGGAACAAATCCCTAAAAACAACTTGACAATAAAAACAAGGTCAAAATCTGTAAGAAATTCAATACCAGAGCGAGACCAGAGAGAGACCAGAGAGAGACCAGAGCGAGACCAGAGAGACCAGAGAGAGACCAGAGAGAGACCAGAGCGAGACCAGAGAGAGACCAGAGAGAGACCAGAGCGAGACCAGAGCGAGACCAGAGAGAGGCCAGAGAGAGACCAGAGCGAGACCAGAGAGAGACCAGAGCGAGACCAGAGAGACCAGAGAGAGACCAGAGAGAGACCAGAGAGAGACCAGAGAGAGAGACCAGAGAGAGACCATAGAGAGACCAGAGCGAGACCAGAGAGAGACCAGAGCGAGACCAGAGAGAGACCAGAGAGAGACCAGAGAGAGACCAGAGAGAGACCAGAGAGAGACCAGAGAGAGACCAGAGAGAGACCAGAGAGAGACCAGAGAGAGACCAGAGAGAGACCAGAGAGAGACCAGAGAGAGACCAGAGAGAGACCAGAGAGAGACCAGAGAGAGACCAGAGCGAGACCAGAGAGAGACCAGAGAGAGACCAGAGAGAGACCAGAGAGGGAGCCGAGAGACCAGGAAGGGAGATCAGAGAGAGAGACCAGAGAGAGACCAGGGAGGGACCAGAGGGACTAGAGAGAGACGAGAGCAGAGAGAGAGCAGAGAGAGACAAGAGAGTACAGTATCCTGCTTCTGGAAGAAATCCCTAAAAACAACTTTGAGTGAAAGGACGATAAAAACAAGGCCAAAATCTGTAAGAAATTCAATAAATGTATTTTGAAAAAAATAAAATAATCACTGTTAAACCAATGTCTCTTGCAGTGCTTCAGATTCAGTTGTTATGAAAACTGCCCTTGGTTCAATTTGAAATTAAAGCAATAATTAGCAGCTATTAGAGTTGACTTTGAACGTGCCGCACAAACATTTAACTAAATTGACTTTAATGAAGCAATTAGGAATAACCAGGACCCAAGAGGAACATTGTCCAATACACACCAGACCATTATCATTACCAAGAATCACATCCTAATGGCCACAAAGGACCTACAACTGGTTTTAGACCACTGAGTCATACATGAAGAGACCAGAGCGAGACCAGAGCGAGACCAGAGAGAGGCCAGAGAGAGACCAGAGAGAGACCAGAGAGAGGCCAGAGAGAGAGACCAGAGAGAGGCCAAAGAGAGACCAGAGAGAGACCAGAGAGAGACCAGAGAGAGACCAGAGAGAGACCAGAGAGAGGCCAGAGAGAGAGACCAGAGAGAGACCAGAGCGAGACCAGAGAGAGGCCAGAGAGAGACCAGAGAGAGACCAGAGAGAGACCAGAGAGAGGCCAGAGAGAGAGACCAGAGAGAGGCCAAAGAGAGACCAGAGAGAGACCAGAGCGAGACCAGAGAGAGACCAGAGAGAGACCAGAGAGAGGCCAGAGAGAGACCAGAGAGAGACCAGAGAGAGACCAGAGAGAGACCAAAGAGAGACCAGAGAGAGACCAGAGACCAGAGACCAGAGAGACCAGAGAGAGACACCAGTGAGAGACCAGAGAGAGACCAGAGAGACCAGAGAGACTAGAGAGAGACCAGAGAGAGATCAGAGAGAGACCAAAGAGACCAGAGAGAGAGACCAGAGAGAGAGGCCAGAGAGAGACCAGAAAGAGGCCAGAGAGAGGCCAGAGAGAGACCAAAGAGAGACCAGAGAGAGACCAGAGCGAGACACCAATGAGAGACCAGAGAGAGACCAGAGAGACACCAGAAAGGGGCCAGAGAGAGACCAGAGCGAGACCAGAGAGAGAGAGACCAGAGAGACACCAGAGAGGGGCCAGAGAGAAACCAGAGAGAGACCAGAGAGAGACCAGAGAGAGACCAAAGAGAGACCAGAGAGAGACCAGAGAGAGACCAGAGACCAGAGAGACCAGAGAGAGACACCAGTGAGAGACCAGAGAGAGACCAGAGAGACTAGAGAGAGACCAGAGAGAGATCAGAGAGAGACCAAAGAGACCAGAGAGAGACCAGAGAGAGACCAGAGAGAGAGAGACCAGAGAGACACCAGAGAGAGACCAGAGAGACCACTGGGTTCTCCTCTTTGTGTGTGAAATCCAGTCAGAGACGATGTGGTTTCTCTCAAATCGCTGCTTTGAAATGTGTCTTATTTGGGTTTGTTTCTGGAGGCGAGCTGCGTTCTGAAATGAAAACCTGATTTTCTGTTTTTTGCCGAAGGTTCGTAATAAAGTCCTGTCTTGGAGCAGATCTGAGTTTGAGGAGGAAGAGGTCAAGATTTTTTTTATTGACAAACAGAAATTATCCCAGAGCTGAGGGCCACGATCCCAGGTCCATCTTTAACTGGGGCCTCAACATGTGATTGAGAGACCAGAGAGAGACCAGGGAGGGAGATTAGAGAGAGACCAGAGAAACCAGAGAGAGAGACCAGAGAGAGAGACCAGAGAGAGACCAGAGAGAGACCAGAGAGAGACCAGAGAGAGAGACCAGAGAGAGACCAGAGAGAGAGACCAGAGAGAGAGACCAGAGAGAGAGACCAGAGAGAGACCAGAGTGAGACCAGAGTGAGACCAGAGTGAGACCAGAGAAAGACCTGAGAGAGACCAGAGAGAGAGACCAGAGAGAGAGACCAGAGAGAGAGACCAGAGAGAGACTCCAGAGAGAGACCTGAGAGAGACCAGAGAGAGACCAGAGAGAGACCAGAGAGAGACCAGAGAGAGAGACCAGAGAGAGAGACCAGAGAGAGAGACCAGAGAGAGAGACCAGAGAGAGAGACCAGGGAGAGACCAGAGAGAGACCAGAGTGAGACCAGAGAGAGAGACCAGAGAGAGACCAGAAAGAGACCAGAGTGAGACCAGAGAAAGACCTGAGAGAGACCAGAGAGAAACCAGAGAGACCAGAGAGACCAGAGAGAGAGACCAGAGCAAGACCAGAGAAAGACCAGAGAGAGACCAGACTTCTGACTTTAAACAAAAGTAACTGTTACACAAACGCTCATATTTTGTTTATGATTTTGGAAAATGAGGAAAACACCGTAAAAAAAACCTAAAACCCTAAAAGAATTTACGACACACAAAGTCTGACGAACACAAACTGATGCTAATATAGTTTATTTTTCTGTGTGTGTTTTGTTCCCAGCTTTATTTGGAGCATTTCTCAGAAGCTACACATGGTCCATGAAAGTCTACACATGGTCCATGACATGTGTGTATTGTATTGTGTCCTTGATAAAGATGAATAATAACAACAGTAACTCACCAGGCGACCTCCATCAGCGAAATGGGGACCGCTGCAGCGTAAATGGCCAAGTCTCCGTAAAGATACACAATCAGACAGATGTAGAACATGTTCACTCCAACTGAAACACAAACGCACAAAAGGCCTTAGACATTTATTACACAAAGAGGGTTCTGTGTCTGTGTGGTTTGGAAACATCACAGATAAAGAAAAGAGAGCTTTAAACAAGGTGCTCCGCTCTGCAAAGAGGACCGTGGGCTGTGAGACCAGAGAGAGACCAGAGGGAGACCAGGGGGAGACCAGAGAGAGACCAGAGAGAGACCAGAGAGAGACCAGAGAGAGACCAGAGAGAGACCAGAGGGAGACCAGAGAGAGAGACCAGAGAGACCAGAGAGCGACCAGAGGGAGACCAGAGAGACCAGAGAGAGACCAGACAGAGACCAGAGAGAGACCAGAGAGAGACCAGAGAGAGACCAGAGGGAGACCAGAGAGACCAGAGAGAGACCAGACAGAGACCAGAGAGAGACCAGACAGAGACCAGAGAGAGAGACCAGAGAGACCAGAATGAGACCAGAGAGAGACCAGAGAGAGACCAGAGAGACGAGGCAGAGACCAGAGAGACCAGAGAGAGAGACCAAAGAGACCAGAGAGAGACCAGAGAGAGACCAGGGAGAGGACCGTGGGCTGTGAGCTTCCTGTTCTGGAGGTTCTTTATAAATCCAGACTTTTAAACAAAGCTCTTAAAATCATCAATGACTCTTCTGACCACCCTGGGAAAGCCATGTTCCAGCTTCTTCCCTCTAATCTCCAATGTAGTTTTTATACTGCACATGGCTAATAAATGAATCTGAATCTGGAACGTTTACTGGTGAAAACTGATGTCAAGAGAGACATCAAGCAAAACCATGCACAGATTGTAAAGTGTCAAACCTCAACCTTTTTTTTGGACAGATAGTAATAAGTGTAACAATATTCACCTTAACTGTGTTATGTTTTTATATTTCAACATTTAATCATTATGCTTTTTTTTGTTTATTGCCTCTCTGCAAAAATTGATTTTAAAACTGCACTGGTTTTGTTCAGAAAAATCTAACAGAAAATGATCTATACTCAGGTTAAAGTCAAAATACCTTCATAAAGTAAAAACTGCATTTACAAATGTTCTTGATCAAAGATGATGCTTAAACACTTTTGTACTTTCGGCTCCTGGGAACTGTTATTGTTTAAATCCGGCCCCGACTACAATGAGTGTGACCCCCGCCTTAAAGAAACAGGAGCTTGTGAAACAACATTGATCAATTATTTCTATTTAAACACATATTTCTGAGTCAAATCTATGAAATCAAAGAGAGGAAAACAAAAAGCTAAATCCTAAATGTTATCTTTTCAGAGACTGTGGGCTGCTTCCTGCTGCAGATATCCTCAAATCTGGGTTGCAATTATCCGTCCCGCGCCCCCTTTTTGAGAACCACTGCCTCCAACTATCCACATCAGCGATGCATTAGTCAGGCCTGTTTCTGTCCGTGTGTTTATCTGGATCTATTCTCCGTTGGTGACTTTTCTGCGCAGAGATAAGTCAGATGTGGAGGACGTATGCTTCGAATGCTTCAATGTCCTTAGAAAGTGCTTTGGTCACTGTCTGTGTCCAGGATCTATGAGAGAGTGATGGATTGTGCAATGACAACAATAACATGGAAGAAGCTACAAAAACACCCAGTGGGAGATTCATTGGGGCCACTGTCGCCGCATGAAGGCCGCCGAACCAACAAAACTACCTCGGATTCAGAGACAGTTTACCTGCCATTTGCAGTAAAACCACATTGGAATACTTGTGCAAAAGTTCCCAGTGTGCACCAGACAAGTACACACATAAATCAAGAAAAAAAAGTACAAGAAACAATTGTAACAGTGAAAGCCATTTAAAAAAACGGTTTAAATACAAGGAACACAGACTGAAAACAGCTGTTAGCATGTTAGCACGTTAGCATACCCAGACGCCCTGTATCTCAGCGAACGATATCTGTTGCCAGAGGAAAGAAGCTGGAACATGGCTTTTCCAGGGGCCAAAAAGTTATTGATTACAATGATATGAAAACATTATCTTGATGCTTTTGATTTAAGTTTTTTCTTGTTTGTTTTGACCCTATAGGTTTCAGACTACACATGTTTGAAGACAGAGAATTAACCCTTTAATGGTTGAGATGCATTCACACACACACCAGACTCATTTTAATGTGGGGGAAGTGTCTTGCCTAAGGACACAACCACAGTTTACAGCCGCAGATGCCCGACTTTGTGTTCCCAGAGGGCTCCCATCACAGTACTAACCAGGCCCTGCCCTGCTTAGCTTTAGAGGTCTGACAGGATCTGGCTTTCACCTGTAGGTACGGCCACAAGTGACTCAAGACCCTTCAGAGACCGAGACCCTTCAGAGACCGAGACCCTTCAGAGACCGAGACCCTTCAGAGACCGAGACCCTTCAGAGACCGAGACCCTTCAGAGACCGAGACCCTTCAGAGACCGAGACCCTTCAGAGACCGAGACCCTTCAGAGACCCAGACCCTTCAGAGACCCAGACCCTTCAGAGACCGAGACCCTTCAGAGACCGAGACCCTTCAGAGACCGAGACCCTTCAGAGACCGAGACCCTTCAGAGACCGAGACCCTTCAGAGACCCAGACCCTTCAGAGACCCAGACCCTTCAGAGACCGAGACCCTTCAGAGACCCAGACCCTTCAGAGACCGAGACCCTTCAGAGACCGAGACCCTTCAGAGACCCAGACCCTTCAGAGACCGAGACCCTTCAGAGACCCAGACCCTTCAGAGACCCAAACCCTTCAGAGACCGAGACCCTTCAGAGACCCAGACCCTGCAGAGACCCAGACCCTTCAGAGACCCAAACCCTTCAGAGACCGAGACCCTTCAGAGACCCAAACCCTTCAGAGACCGAGACCCTTCAGAGACCGAGACCCTTCAGAGACCCACACCCTGCAGAGACCGAGACCCTTCAGAGACCCAGACCCTGCAGAGGCCGAGACCCTTCAGAGACCCAGACCCTTCAGAGACCGAGACCCTTCAGAGACCCAGACCCTGCAGAGACCCAGACCCTTCAGAGACCCAAACCCTTCAGAGACCGAGACCCTTCAGAGACCCAGACCCTTCAGAGACCCAAACCCTTCAGAGACCGAGACCCTTCAGAGACCCAGACCCTTCAGAGACCCAGACCCTGCAGAGACCCAGACCCTGCAGAGACCCAGACCCTTCAGAGACCCAGACCCTGCAGAGACCCAGACCCTTCAGAGACCCAGACCCTTCAGAGACCCAGACCCTTCAGAGACCCAAACCCTTCAGAGACCGAGACCCTTCAGAGACCCAGACCCTTCAGAGACCCAGACCCTGCAGAGACCCAGACCCTTCAGAGACCCAGACCCTGCAGAGACCCAGACCCTTCAGAGACCCAGACCCTTCAGAGACCCAGACCCTTCAGAGACCCAGACCCTGCAGAGACCCAGACCCTGCAGAGACCCAGACCCTGCAGAGACCCAGACCCTGCAGAGACCCAGACCCTTCAGAGACCCAGACCCTGCAGAGACCCAGACCCTGCAGAGACCCAGACCCTTCAGAGACCCACACCCTTCAGAGACCCAGACCCTGCAGAGACCCACACCCTTCAGAGACCCAGACCCTGCAGAGACCCACACCCTTCAGAGACCCACACCCTTCAGAGACCCAGACCCTGCAGAGACCCACACCCTTCAGAGACCCAGACCCTGCAGAGACCGAGACCCTTCAGAGACCCAGACCCTGCAGAGACCCAGACCCTTCAGAGACCCAGACCCTTCAGAGACCGAGACCCTTCAGAGACCCAGACCCTGCAGAGACCCAGACCCTTCAGAGACCCAGACCCTTCAGAGACCCAGACCCTGCAGAGACCGAGACCCTTCAGAGACCCAGACCCTTCAGAGACCCAGACCCTTCAGAGACCCAGACCCTGCAGAGACCCAAACCCTTCAGAGACCCAGACCCTTCAGAGACCCAGACCCTTCAGAGACCCACACCCTGCAGAGACCGAGACCCTTCAGAGACCCAGACCCTGCAGAGGCCGAGACCCTTCAGAGACCCAGACCCTTCAGAGACCGAGACCCTTCAGAGACCCAGACCCTGCAGAGACCCAGACCCTTCAGAGACCCAAACCCTTCAGAGACCGAGACCCTTCAGAGACCCAGACCCTTCAGAGACCCAAACCCTTCAGAGACCGAGACCCTTCAGAGACCCAGACCCTGCAGAGACCCAGACGTCTGATCTTCCTGTGGTTGATCTGAAAGCCCTTCTCCTTGGACCCGCTGTCTGTCCCGTAGCTCCATCACGGCTCTGCGGTGCCAGCACAAATATTAATAGTTTTAATTAAAAGCTAATCTCCGCATGAAGGATGTTCCTCTGTCAGAGTTTGGACGGCGGCTCTGAGCCATCAGCCCCGAGACTATTACACAAACTTAACATTCTTATTCTTGTCGACAGCTTCAGATGGCTCTTAAATGGATGGCTATTATTAATGCTAGTGTTAGCTTAATGCTAAAGGGCTGGACGAGCACATTGCTACAAGACTCAGCTTTAGAGGAAATGTATGTACTATAGTCCTGGGTCTACAGCCTCAGTCCTGGGTCTACAGCCTCAGTCCTGGGTCTACAGCCTCAGTCCTGGGCAGAAATCTCCAACAGCAGCGGTGACAAAAGCCCATGAAACCAACGGGTCTCATTATCCCGGTGACATTTCGCTGCTGCTCGGGGGAGATTTGATTAGTGAATGTGTCCTTCTCATTCCCAGCAGAAAGAAAAGCATTTGAGCCGAGGACAAGATGTTAATGTCCAGTATTTTATCTTTTCATAATAGACACTCTGCAGATAATGAAACGGGGGTGACTTTAGTAGTGCTCTTGTTCTTTGTGTAAAATCTTCAATGGCAGTGATTATTATGAGAGCCGCTGATTATCTGTAGAGATAGAGGATCCCAGAGCACAGAGATAAGTTTCAAATTACAAGTGCAGATATTTTAAATGAAATCGTTAAGGTCGGCGCCGTTATTGTCGTTCGGGAAATCCTTTCTGTTCAGAGAAGCTCGAGAATTGCTCGAGATTTGTACGAGGGCCAAGTTATTGTAGTTTTATGTAACAACGCTGCAGAAGGGGATGGGAAATAAGTCGTAATTTTCTCAGATTTGGAAAAAATGTGTCTTAACTCAGTGACTGCCGGCTGTTTTTTGATGATTTCACTGATTTTCAAGACCCACAGAATATTGTGCGCTATGACTGTGTGAAATATGAAACCAGATTCTGAAAGACTGGACTGTCTACTTTCATCAGCAAAAAAAAGTTGGTTTCTAGCTAGTTTTGTTCTTCTGTGATCCACAGTTGGACAAAGGGAAGAATGACAGAAATCTCCAGTCTCAGACAAATACGTCCATGGGCGTCACTGAGTTAATCTGAGACATTCTGACTGAGCCTTAAAACTCAATTCTCCAAAGGGACAAAGAAAAATGATCTTGTTTTGAAAAGATACAGAAAAGTCTCTCTTGGAAAAGACTAAATGGCTTTGTCCCATCGGAGAATCTAGTTTTAACACAGACAGAATGTGCTCGGACTAAGATTAAAAACACTTGATCCACTACTTTGATATATTCTGGTTCTGTTTATAAATGTGCTCGGACTGTAGGGTTTTTGCAGATACTGTTTTTATCTCTTCTTGTGGACAATAAAGTTTAACCTAATCTTATTCCAATCCATCATTGGGACTGACTTTAACACGAGGATTCCCAGAGGCGTCAATTCAACGATTTATATCTCATTATTTTCATGACATTATCAAAGTGTTTTTTACATTTATTTATTATTTCTTTATCCACATTTAGAAACATTAGTCTCTGCTTCTTGTGGATCAATGTCTCTTATGTGTTTTTTAGTCTCTGTGTTTGGACCGTTTGATTTTCTGATCTGTGTTGGCGAATCCACAACTTTGTAAAGTCTTCCAAGAAACTACTGTCGTGATTTAGAGCGATAAAAAAATAAAAGTTATTGAATCGTCAGGTGTTCTACCATTACCTAAAATACAAATGTAGTGACTTTCTTTCAATGGCAGTTAAAGCCTGGACCAGTCTAGGACTGAAGCCTGAAGGTCGTGGGTTTGAGTCCACCACGACACCTTCTCCACCGACTCCCACTGTCTGCTGTCGTTGTGTCCTTAGGCAAGACACTTCACCCCCATTGCCTAGAATGAGTCTGGTGTGTGTGTGAATGGTTGGTGGTGGTGGGAGGGGCTTCTGTCAGTGTGCCCCAGGGCAGCTGTGGCTACAGTAGTTCATCACCACCGTGTTTGGAGAGAGAGAATAATGTGAAGAGACTTTGACAAAAGTGTTGTATAAAACTGATGCATTATTATTATAACTTTTGGGAATTATTAAAAGTGAGTAAAGAAAACCTTATAAATTTGCGCTGGAACCACAGTTTTGAAAACGAGGAACTAGTTAAGAAAGATTTATTACATTGTTCAATTGTTTTTTGGTTTGGAAGTTACGTAACCCAGCTTTAACAAACCAAAAGCCCCTCCTTTTACCACATTCAGATTCTTTTCTATTTGTCGTAAAAACCAATGAAACACAAGTCCCCGTGTGCCGCAGAACAGTCCATCACAAAACAAGGTCAAAAGAACAAGAATGAAACAAGCTTTAAAAAAAAAAAAGGGCAGGAAACAATTGTTGTAAAATCGATCAACAAAAACAGTTTGGAGCTGCTTCAACGAGATCACAAGATAAAAACCCAGAATAAAAACCAGGGTCTAGGAGACAAGAGCAGTATCTTCTGTGATTCAGCAAAGTCAAACCACAGAAACTGCAAATGTCCCGCTCTCTGTGAATCTATTAAACAAACTCTTTCATCTTTGTCTTGTTGAAAGAGTGGACATGGGGTCGCGCTCCATCACCGTCCTCCTCGTCCTGCAGCCGTTGGTTCCAAAGTGGGTCACACAGAGTTAGACTGAGTTAGGTTTAAAAAGAGGCGGAGTCTAATGTGATCTTTAGAGGTCAACACGACAGAGAGTGATGAAAAATAACTTAAATATTGCTCAGATTTGGCAAAATGTGTCTTAATTTAATCTCATTTTCACTGCTTTGACCAAGATTTGTTAAAGCACTGCAAAAAATGATTCAAAATGACGTAATAATTGCTTGAATCAAGAAGTTTTTTATCCTAAACCTTTCCCTCTTTTGAGTAAAAAGCTTTGTGCGGCCTTTTTTTGGGTTTAATTTCTAAGGTAAATTCTTATCTTCAAGAATAAAAAGTTCAAATGTCAAAAAATAAACAATGGCTGCAGGTTGATATTTTGAGAATTGCACATTTCGACCAAGTGGTAGAGATGCCCCGTTGTTCCAGATGGATATCGTGACTCAAAATGAGGTCGACCAAATGTTTGAGGAAACCATTAAAGGGTTAAAACAAGACTTTCTGCTTTGTCCCATTGGTAAATCTAGTTTTCAGGCAGTCAGAATGAACTCGAATCTAAAATTAAACACTATAACAAAGTTTGGCACCTGGGGCTCCCGAGGTCTCCCATCACAGCATTAACCAGGCCCTGCTCTGCATAGCTTCAGGTATCTGCCTTTCATATGTAGGTGTGGCCTCAAATACAATCCAGTTGAGATTCTTCTTCTCCTTCTCCTTCTCATTCTTCTCCTTCTCCTCCTCCTCTTCCTCCTCCTCCTCATTCTCCTCCTCCTTCTCCTCCTCATTCTCCTCCTCATTCTCCTCCTCCTCATTCTCCTCCTCATTCTCCTCCTCCTCATTCTCCTCCTTCTTCTCCTCCTCCTTCTCCTCCTCCTCATTCTCCTCCTTCTTCTCCTCCTCATCCTCCTTCTCCTCCTCCTCCTTCTCATTCTCATTCTTCTCCTCCTCCTCCTCCTCCTCCTCTTCCTCTTCCTCCTTCTGCTCCTCCTCCTCCTCCTCTTCCACATCATCTGTGGTGTACCACAGGGGTCGATCCTGGGACCTCTCCTATTTAATCTCTACATGCTGCCGTTAGGTCAGTTAATACAAAGAAACAAAGTGTCCTACCACAATTACGCTGACGACACTCAGATCTATGTCTCACTGACTGCAGGAGAACATGGACCACTGGATTTGCTCCTTCACTGTATCCAACAGATCAGTGACTGGATGCAAAATAATTTCCTCCAGCTAAATGCAGACAAAACCGAAATCATTGTCTTTGGTCCCCAGAAACAAAGAGAGGGCGTCATTTGTCAACTTCAGTCTCTCTCCCTACTTCCTTCAGACAAGGTCAGAAATTTGGGGGTAATACTGGACTCAGACCTAAATTTCAATAGCCACATAAAATCAATAACATCAACAGCTTTTTACCATCTGAAGAACATTGCCAAAGTTAGAAATATAGTGTCCAGGGCAGACTTGGAGACTCTTGTCCATGCATTTGTCTCCAGCAGGCTAGACTACTGCAATGGCCTGCTTACAGGTCTGTCCAAACAGACCTGTAAGCAGCTGCAGTACATCCAAAATGCAGCAGCTAGAGTCCTGACAGGAACCAGGAAGTATGACCATATTAGTCCGGTCCTCAGGTCTCTGCACTGGCTTCCTGTGGCTCAAAGAATAGATTTTAAAACGGCTCTGCTTGTGTACAAGTCTCTCCATGGCCTTGCACCAGAATACATTAGTGACATGTTGGTGTCATATGAACCGGCCCGGACTCTGAGGAGCACAGGGACTGGCCTCCTGCTGGTGCCCAGAGTGAGAACCAAACATGGGGAGGCTGCGTTTCAGATCCATGCAGCTAAGATCTGGAACAATCTCCCTGAAAATGTGAGGGAGGCGTCTACTCTGTCAATGTTCAAATCCAGGTTAAAGACTGTTCTGTTTGCCTGTGCATACAACTGAAGGATTTTATCTCCATTTTTAATGCACTGCTGTCATTTATTTATTTTTTTTAAATTTCTTGTGGAATTTTTAAAGTTTTAATGGTTTTATTCTTTTGTGTGATTTTAATGTTTTAATTGTGTTTTAATCTTTTGTGTGATTTTAATGTTTTAATTGTGATTCTGGTGTTTGTTTTATGTGATGATTTGTGATGTGGACTGTGAAGCGCTTTGTGTTGCCCTGTGTATGAAAGGCGCTCTACAAATAAACTTTGATTGATTGATTGATTGATTCCTCTTCCTCCTTCTCCTCCTCCTTCTCCTCCTCCTCCTCTTCCTCTTCCTCCTTCTTCTTCTCCTCCTCCTCCTCCTTCTCCTCCTCTTCCTCCTTCTGCTCCTCCTCCTCCTCCTCCTTCTCCTCCTCTTCCTCTTCCTCCTTCTCCTCCTCCTCTTCCTCCTTCTCCTCTTCCTCCTCCTCCCATCCCCATCTCTACAGCTACATCTCTAGCTCCTCTCCCCATGAGCTGCATAAGTTTGACATTTCAATAAAAGTCAGTGGAGTCTTAAAGATGGCCGCCGCAGTGTGGATGGCTCTCGTTAAGACACAGTTCATTAGTATTCAGCGAGAGCACAGAGAGGAGCGAGAAGACGAGAGGACGAGAGGACGAGAGGACGAGAGGACGAGAGGACAGAGAGGAGCGAGAAGACGAGAAGACGAGAGGACGAGAAGACAGAGGGGAGCGAGAAGACGAGAAGACGAGAGGACGAGAAGACAGAGGGGAGCGAGAAGACGAGAGGACGAGAGGACAGAGGGGAGCGAGAAGACGAGAGGACGAGAAGACGAGAGGACAGAGGGGAGCGAGAAGACGAGAGGACGAGAGGACAGAGGGGAGCGAGAAGACGAGAGGACGAGAAGACGAGAGGACAGAGGGGAGCGAGAAGACGAGAGGACGAGAAGACGAGAGGACAGAGGGGAGCGAGAGGACGAGAGGACGAGAAGACGAGAGGACGAGAGGACAGAGGGGGGCGAGAAGACGAGAAGACAAGAAGACGAGAGGACAGAGGGGAGCGAGAAGACGAGAGGACGAGAGGACAGAGGGGAGCGAGAAGACGAGAGGACAGAGGGGAGCGAGAAGACGAGAGGACGAGAGGACAGAGAGGACAGAGGGGACAGAGGGGAGCGAGAAGACGAGAGGACGAGAAGACGAGAGGACAGAGGGGAGCGAGAAGACGAGAGGACGAGAAGACGAGAAGACAGAGGGGAGCGAGAAGACGAGAAGACAGAGGGGAGCGAGAAGACGAGAGGACGAGAAGACGAGAGGACAGAGGGGAACGAGAAGACGAGAGGACAGAGGGGAGCGAGAAGACGAGAGGACGAGAGGACGAGAGGACAGAGGGGACGAGAAGACGAGAAGACGAGAGGACGAGAGGACAGAGAGGAGCGAGAAGACGAGAAGACGAGAGGACGAGAAGACAGAGGGGAGCGAGAAGACGAGAGGACGAGAAGACGAGAGGACAGAGGGGAGCGAGAAGACGAGAGGACGAGAGGACAGAGGGGAGCGAGAAGACGAGAGGACGAGAAGACGAGAGGACAGAGGGGAGCGAGAAGACGAGAGGACGAGAAGACGAGAGCACAGAGAGGAGCGAGAAGACGAGAGGACGAGAGGACGAGAGGACGAGAGGACGAGAGGACGAGAAGACGAGAGGACGAGAGGACGAGAGGACGAGAGGACGAGAGGACAGAGAGGAGCGAGAAGACGAGAAGACGAGAGGACGAGAAGACAGAGGGGAGCGAGAAGACGAGAGGACGAGAAGACAGAGGGGAGCGAGAAGACGAGAGGACGAGAAGACGAGAGGACAGAGGGGAGCGAGAAGACGAGAGGACGAGAAGACGAGAGGACAGAGGGGAGCGAGAAGACGAGAGGACGAGAAGACGAGAGGACAGAGGGGAGCGAGAAGACGAGAGGACGAGAGGACGAGAGCACAGAGGGGAGCGAGAAGACGAGAGGACGAGAGGACAGAGGGGAGCGAGAAGACGAGAGGACGAGAGGACAGAGGGGAGCGAGAAGACGAGAGGACGAGAGGACAGAGGGTAGCGAGAAGACGAGAGGACGAGAAGACGAGAGGACAGAGGGGAGCGAGAGGACGAGAGGACGAGAAGACGAGAAAACAGAGGGGAGCGAGAAGACGAGAGGACGAGAGGACGAGAGGACAGAGGGGAGCGAGAAGACGAGAGGACGAGAGGACCGAGGGGAGCAAGAAGACGAGAGGACGAGAGGACAGAGGGGAGCGAGAAGACGAGAGGACGAGAAGACGAGAGGACGAGAGGACAGAGGGGAGCGAGAAGACAAGAGGACGAGAAGACGAGAAAACAGAGGGGAGCGAGAAGACGAGAGGACGAGAAGACGAGTGGACAGAGGGGAGCGAGAAGACGAGAGGACGAGAGAACGAGAGGACAGAGGGGAGCGAGAAGACGAGAGGACGAGAAGACGAGAGGACGAGAGGACGAGAGGACGAGAGGACGAGAAGACGAGAGGACGAGAGGACGAGAAGACAAGAGGACAGAGGGGAGCGAGAAGACGAGAGGACGAGAAGACGAGAGGACAGAGGGGAGCGAGAAGACGAGAGGACGAGAGGACGAGAAGACGAGAGGACGAGAGGACAGAGGGGAGCGAGAAGACGAGAAGACGAGAGGACGAGAAGACAGAGGGGAGCGAGAAGACGAGAGGACGAGAAAGACAGAGGGGAGCGAGAAGACGAGAGGACGAGAGGACAGAGGGGAGCGAGAAGACGAGAGGACGAGAAGACAGAGGGGAGCGAGAAGACGAGAGGACGAGAAGACGAGAGGACAGAGGGCAGCGAGAAGACGAGAGGACGAGAAGACGAGAAGACAGGGGAGCGAGAAGACGTGAGGACGAGAAGACGAGAGGACAGAGGGGAGCGAGAAGACGAGAGGACGAGAGGACGAGAAGACGAGAGGAAGAGAGGACGAGAGGACAGAGGGGAGCGAGAAGACGAGAGGACGAGAGGACAGAGGGGAGCGAGAAGACGAGAAGACGAGAGGACGAGAGGACAGAGGGCAGCGAGAAGACGAGAGGACGAGAAGACGAGAAGACAGGGGAGCGAGAAGACGAGAGGACGAGAAGACGAGAGGACGAGAGGACGAGAAGACGAGAGGACAGAGGGGAGCGAGAAGACGAGAGGACGAGAAGACGAGAGGACAGAGGGGAGCGAGAAAACGAGAGAGGACGAGAGGACGAGAGGACAGAGGGGAGCGAGAAGACGAGAGGACAAGAGGACGAGAGGACAGAGGGGAGCGAGAAGACGAGAGGACGAGAGGACAGAGGGGAGCGAGAAGACGAGAGGACAGAGGGGAGCGAGAAGACGAGAGGACGAGAAGACGAGAGGACGAGAAGACGAGAAGACGAGAAGACGAGAGGACAGAGGGGAGCGAGAAGACGAGAGGACGAGAAGACGAGAGGACGAGAAGACGAGAGGACGAGAAGACGAGAGGACAGAGAGGACAGACGGGAGCGAGAAGACGAGAAGACGAGAGGACGAGAGGACAGAGGGGAGCGAGAAGACGAGAGGACGAGAGGACGAGAAGACAGAGGGGAGCGAGAAGACGAGAGGACGAGAAGACAGAGGGGAGCGAGAAGACGAGAAGACGAGAGGACGAGAGGACAGAGGGGAGCGAGAAGACGAGAGGACGAGAAGACAGAGGGGAGCGAGAAGACGAGAGGACGAGAAGACAGAGGGGAGCGAGAAGACGAGAGGACGAGAAGACAGAGGGGAGCGAGAAGACGAGAGGACGAGAAGACAGAGGGGAGCGAGAAGACGAGAAGACGAGAGGACGAGAGGACAGAGGGGAGCGAGAAGACAAGAGGACGAGAAGACAGAGGGGAGCGAGAGGACGAGAAGACAGAGGGGAGCGAGAAGACGAGAAGACGAGAGGACGAGAGGACAGAGGGGAGCGAGAAGACGAGAGGAGCGAGAAGACGAGAGGACGAGAAGACGAGAGGACAGAGGGCAGCGAGAAGACGAGAGGACGAGAAGACGAGAAGACAGGGGAGCGAGAAGACGAGAGGACGAGAAGACGAGAGGACAGAGGGGAGCGAGAAGACGAGAGGACGAGAGGACGAGAAGACGAGAGGACGAGAGGACGAGAGGACAGAGGGGAGCGAGAAGACGAGAGGACGAGAGGACAGAGGGGAGCGAGAAGACGAGAAGACGAGAGAACGAGACGAGAGGACAGAGGGCAGCGAGAAGACGAGAGGACGAGAAGACGAGAAGACAGGGGAGCGAGAAGACGAGAGGACGAGAAGACGAGAGGACGAGAGGACGAGAGGACGAGAAGACGAGAGGACAGAGGGGAGCGAGAAGACGAGAGGACGAGAAGACGAGAGGACAGAGGGGAGCGAGAAGACGAGAGGACGAGAGGACGAGAGGACAGAGGGGAGCGAGAAGACGAGAGGACGAGAAGACGAGAGGACAGAGGGGAGCGAGAAGACGAGAGGACGAGAGGACAGAGGGGAGCGAGAAGACGAGAGGACAGAGGGGGAGCGAGAAGACGAGAGGACGAGAAGACGAGAGGACGAGAAGACGAGAAGACGAGAGGACAGAGAGGACAGAGGGGAGCGAGAAGACGAGAGGACGAGAGGACAGAGGGGAGCGAGAAGACGAGAAGACGAGAGGACGAGAGGACAGAGGGGAGCGAGAAGACGAGAGGACGAGAAGACGAGAAGACGAGAGGACAGAGAGGACAGAGGGGACAGAGGGGAGCGAGAAGACGAGAGGACGAGAGGACAGAGGGGAGCGAGAAGACGAGAAGACGAGAAGACGAGAGGACAGAGAGGACAGAGAGGACAGAGAGGACAGAGGGGAGCGAGAAGACGAGAGGACAAGTCAAAAGGAACAGACTCACTTCAGAATCACATGTTTTGGGGTTTGTGGCTGTTTTCGTCACACCTCAAAAATGATAATATTGTCGTTGGGTCCGATGCAGACTTTTCAGCATCGAGTCCAAACGAAGTGAGTCCCGGTTCTGTCCCTGGGACCAGACAGTGATTTGGGATTTTACAACGGAAACTTCATCTCCATAATGACTTCAAAAGGTTGATGACTGGAGCGAGACAAGGAGAGATTAAACCTGGCATTGGACTCAAGAGTTTTATGACACTTTCCCAACTACAGCCGAAAGAACAACAATGCTTTAGCCAGAAATATAAACACAAAAGACACAACGACATGGAAAGTTTGTGTACCTCAAAACCACAGCACGTTTTAATGACTAAATAATCAATAATAAAAGGCAGTGATTCTAGTTCCTCAATCTCAAAGCAGTTCTGTTTGATTGTGTTTAGGGCCCTTTGGCATCTTCAGATCAACTTTCTCAGACAGAAAAGAGACAAAGACAGAAGCACACTTACTCAGACAATCATTTCTCAGCCCAAAAGGTCAAATAGTGACTCACAGGGCTCGTTCTTACATGTATGTACCACAGACTGTATATATTAACGGACAGAGTCACGGCTATCTCCGCCGTTCTAACTAATGGGCCAAAAAAATGTGCTCTACTGGAGCAATCCAAAATGGCCGTGAGTGGTCCCGGCCTCAAGAAAAATGTGAAAAAACGCATCCTGTGCATGTGTCAGCCGGCACAGCTCCATTCATTTAAACGAGAGACTTCTAAAGTCCACAGCGACTAAACTAGACTGGTCCAGAACACTCAGCATTGACACACATGTGGAACGGAGCTTTGGGCCAAGAGACAACTTTTGGTCCATCCTGTAAAGACGTTTTCCAGAGGTTAGAAGATGCTATATGTTAGCATTGGCTAATTCTTCTTCTGGGTCCACCCCCACAGGCCCGGGGTGGTATTGCAGCATGTCAGCGCACGTCATTTTGGACACTTTTGAGCCGGGACCCGCCCACACTGATGCCAACAGATGAAACACTACGTTCTAGGAGATTGTGAAAAATAAAAGTGAAAACTAGCATAAGATAGGCCCAATGTGTTCCAACTTGAGTCTAGGAAATAAGTCTTGTTTCAAAAAAGACGGGAAAATTCTCCTTTAGAATGAGAAATATACTGTCACAGCTAAATTCCAAACTGAATATTGTTGATGACTCGATTCAAGATGGAAAAGACACAGAAATACACACATTTTTGCAGTGTAGCTTACAAAACCTGTGCTGTATGTGATTAAATGTGGAGACACACGACACAGGAGCCAAAACATGCAGAAGCTAAAGTGCTGAGTCGGAGCCGGGTCAGCACTGCGCCCTCTGGGAGTCCCATAATCCAGTTTAAGGATAGTTGTGTCAGACTCGGAGGTCACGCTGGTGAAGGATCGTGGCTTGGGTCCAAACCTGGTCCTTGGGTCCAGCCCGAGTCCAGTCGTCCTCTAACTGTCTCCTTCACAGCAGGAGGTTTTTAATTAGCAGCAGGAGGACGTTATCGCTAACGTAGCAGCGTTTGGTGACTGACAGTTTACTGGAGGTGATGAAGCCCAGAGATTGTTTTTGTCGCAATATTCACATGAAGCCAAAGGATCTGATGAACTGGAAACGCATTTATACAGTACGAGAAGCTACCGTTAACAAAAGCCCTGTTTCCACCAGCCCTACTCTACTCTACCTTTAATAATTATAATAATAATAATAATTTTGGACACTCAAAGATGTCATTTTCATTCATTTCATACACAGTGGCTCTACCCTACCCTTCTCGCTTTTCAGCAAAAAGGTCCTGGGTTCAAATCCCGGTCGGAACAGGGCCTTTCTGAGTGGAGTTTACATGTTCTCCCCGTGTCTGCGTAGGTTTCCTCCGGGTGCTCCGGTTTCCCCTACCACTAAAAACATGCACAATAGGTCTGAATGTAAATGAGAGAGTGAATGGATGGTGTTGGGTCAGAGGCTTTGATGGTCCAGTGTGTTCTGGACTCGCTTCTGTCATCACCGTGTGTGGAAGGATTGGAACAATATCTGACTCTGAACATTGGAAAGTGCTTTGGGTCTGTACCTTGGTCTGTAACATGTGCTATATAAATAAACATTACTTACTTACTTACTACTTCCTCTACCCTACGCTAACCCACTGATAATCTGTTCATGAATCGTCAACTCTGTAAATCCTTCAAAGACGACTGCTGTTGTCTCAAAGTGCTTAACTCAAATAAATGGACTTCATGATGGAATAGTTTAGGACTTTTACACATGACTTATCTGGACAGACACACAAAAGACACACAACCCCCGTAGCACCCTCGGCTACAAACATGCTACATAAAGTTTAAAGGTTTTGGAAAAAGAAGTCAGACTTTTTGGTTTAATTCATGAACTAATGTTTGTACCCAGAGAAGCTCATGCTACTTTACCACATTTTGTCATGAAATGTTGCTTTCCAAAACTAGCAAAAAGGCAAATGATAATAATACACCACGTCCCTTTCAGAAATGAATGGGAAAAGAATTGGACGTGGGCTTTGAAGTTGCATTAAGTCGACATAACTTCTGGATGTACTTTGTCCAGAGGAGAAGCGACACACCACCGTCTGCCCCGAGGCGCCCGCGGCCTCAGCCTTGTTGCTTTATTGCGCGTGTCGTGGCGCGAGGGGGAGACGTTTATGTTCCTGGACTTTAACGGAGCGTGATGGACACCGGAGATATTTACCGTTCAGGGCTTTCAATTTGAGAAAACTCATAAAGAGCAACAAGAAAAGCACAGCCGCCCCCATTGGTTTTTAAAGCACGCAGCCACACATAATGGAGGCGCGACTCCGGAGACTACGGCCGCGTCACACGCCATTTACTTCTGAACGCAATTATCTTTAATAACACCAGGAAGAGGAACCAGGCGTTTGGGACCATCGACGAGATCAAACTTATAAATCCAACGCTGGACACTTCCTATTGTTTGTGGAATCGTTTATTAGATTAAGATCAAGGTCAGGACTAGAGGCGTCACAATCCATGAGTTATGTTGAGAAGCATTTAGCAGGGAGAAGGACGAAACCAGGGCTGGGACTCACATGGTCCTGTACCATCGTCCTAAAGATAGGGTAGGTAATACTTTGAATACACTTTGATTTGGTAAGTGCAGCTTTAAAGGAAATGCATTAATAACAACACACACAGAATGTGTTACTGTCACTTTACCAACTAGTCTGTGCCGGACTGTGAACCAGGTGTGTTAAAAACTCACCTAAAGGATCTATTCCTCTTAATAACAATTAAATGTAATCGAGATGAAATAATTCTTGTTGTCTCGTTATGATTCTCAAATCATTAACGACAAAACAAGGAATAAATCCAGGATTTCTATCTTTGTGAAAAAGGTGTTGGTTATAGATTTGTTGTTGACAAAACTCTTGTCTATTCAGCTGTTATGGTCCCAGCTGGATTCGTCTGCATATCTGGCAACCTGAGTCAGGGAGAGTGGGAGAGGCTGCAGTACCACTTTTGGCCACATGTTTACACACTGCTCCTTTAATTTACTTTATAAATCTGTGACTTAGAGTATGTTCTGAGACGTATTGAATTGAAATTTATTTTCACAAACATCCAGGAATCACCTGGAGACAAAACACTGATTTTAAAAAGCAGTCCAACACTCCTATTGAGCCAAAAATCCTTTCCATCTCATCAGGAAAAGCCCGGGGCTAACATCCGGAGGGAACTCTCAGGAAAAGAGAGACATCGTCCAAAGGACACAAGAGAAATTAAAGATGGCCGCTGCAGGGAAATGTAGTTTCAAGTCGATACATCTGGAATATTAACAACTGCATGAATGAAGCCTGTGTTTACAGCCCGAAACTAGTATATACATGTCTGTCTCTGGTCTCTCTCTGGTCTGTCTCTCTGGTCTCTCTCTCTGGTCGCTCTCTCTGGTCGCTCTCTCTGGTCGCTCTCTCTGGTCGCTCTCTCTGGTCTCTCTCTCTGGTCTCTCTCTCTGGTCTCTCTCTCTGGTCTCTCTCTCTGGTCTCTCTCTCTGGTCTCTCTCTCTGGTCTCTCTCTCTGGTCTCTCTCTCTGGTCTCTCTCTCTGGTCTCTCTCTCTGGTCTCTCTCTCTGGTCTCTCTCTCTGGTCTCTCTCTCTGGTCTCTCTCTTGGTCTCTCTCTCTCTGGTCTCTCTCTCTGGTCTCTCTCTCTGGTCTCTCTCTCTGGTCTCTCTCTCTGGTCTCTCTCTGGTCTCTCTCTGGTCTCTCTCTGGTCTCTCTCTCTCTGGTCTGTCTCTGGTCTCTCTCTCTGGTGTCTTTCTATCTGCTCTCTCTCTCTGGTCTCTATCTGCTCTCTCTCTCTGGTCTCTATCTGCTCTCTCTCTCTAGTCTCTATCTGCTCTCTCACTCTAGTCTCTCTCTCTCTAAACCCGCCTCGCTGATCTCTGTCTCTGGTCTCTCTGTCTGGTCTCTCTCTGCGGTCTCTCTCTGCGGTCTCTCTCTGGTCTCTCTCTCTGGTCTCTCTCTCTGGTCTCTCTCTCTGGTCTCTCTCTCTGGTCTCTCTCTCTGCTCTCTCTCTCTGCTCTCTCTCTCTGCTCTCTCTCTCTGCTCTCTCTCTGCTCTCTCTCTCTGCTCTCTCTCTCTGCTCTCTCTCTCTCTGCTCTCTCTCTCTGCTCTCTCTCTGCTCTCTCTCTCTGCTCTCTCTCTGCTCTCTCTCTCTGCTCTCTCTCTGCTCTCTCTCTCTGCTCTCTCTCTCTGCTCTCTCTCTCTGCTCTCTCTCTCTGCTCTCTCTCTCTGCTCTCTCTCTCTGCTCTCTCTCTGCTCTCTCTCTGCTCTCTTGACTGAAAAACCAGTAGCTTTTCACCTTTTCTTTCCCATTTGTTTAAGGCCAAAGAAATCAAAAAAATGCCAAATGAGATAATAGGCTTCAGCTGTTTTTATTTTCTGCCTGAAAACTACCGCTAATTATTATCATCTCATTAATTCACCGACACAATTAGCCGCCTCCAGGACTCCTCAGGCCTGGTCCGGTCTGGAATGGTGCATTGGTGATGTAATATTCAGTCATGCACCGGTGGCCGAGGGCAGATAGAGGAGCCGAGCGTGTGCCGATCTCATTCATTTGTGATTGGAGCAGCCCCACAGGACAGGGGGGGGGGGGGGGGGGGGGGGGGGGGGTAGCTCCCTTATATGGGATTGATTGGTGCGCACGTGGCCCACCTGTGTGCACGTGAGAGAGGACAGGTGGAGGGCATGTGAATGATGGCTTCACTTTCAAAATTCCCTCAAGAAATAAAAAAAAAGTGTTCTTATCTGTCTTTTCTCTCACGTTTTGATTTAATAATTTATTTATTTTTACCACTTTGCTGTCGGTTTGCTTTAGGTTAATGAAGCTGTACAGTATGGATGAGCCTGCGGGGAGAACGTATTGCGAGTGCTCCATCTAGTGGCCACAAGCGGAAGTGCGGGCGTGGATCAAGGGCAAGCAGTGTCATTGATCACGGAAAGAGGAACCGATTATTCAAATAGTTTGGTTAATTTAGTGATTGATCTGTCGTTAATTGAATCTCATATAAAGTTTAACATAATGAGAAGGGGTTTTGGGACTCAGATACTCATTTAGACTTGTTTATTTTGCTAAAGTCAGAGGTGTTATATTGTTTTAGTAAAGAGTAAAGAGCACATTTATCTTGTGCTCCTCATTCTACTGCTCTGTAACTGGTGATGCAACACTGACATTTCCCCAATGTCAAAAAGGGGTCAGAGAGAAACCAGGGAAAGACCAGGGAGAGACTAGAGAGAGACCAGAGAGGGGCCAGAGAGAGACCAGAGAGAGACCAGAGAGAGACCAGAGAGAGACCAGAGAGGCACCAGAGAGGGGCCAGAGAGAGACCAGAGAGAGACCAGAGAGAGACCAGAGAGAGACCAGAGAGAGACCAGAGAGAGACCAGAGAGAGACCAGAGAGAGACCAGAGAGAGACCAGAGAGAGACCAGAGAGAGACCAGAGAGAGACCAGAGAGAGACCAGAGAGAGAGACCAGAGAGAGACCAGAGAGAGACCAGAGAGAGACCAGAGAGAGACCAGAGAGAGACCAGGGAAAGACCGGGGAAAGACCAGGGAGAGACCAGAGAGAGACCAGGGAAAGACCAGGGAGAGACCAGAGAGAGACCTGAGAGAGACCAGAGAGGCACCAGAGAGGGGCCAGAGAGAGACCAGAGAGAGACCAGAGAGAGACCAGAGAGAGACCAGAGAGAGACCAGGGAAAGACCAGGGAGAGCCCAGGGAGAGAGGTACAAAAAGAAAAGTGTCAGTCCACGCAAAGTACTGTAGACGTCTACGAAGATAAACAGTTTGGTTCAATCACAGTGTTCACATCTATGTATCTTTTGGCTTTTCTCAGATATTCAACTTTTTCAGAGAGAAAGATGAAAAAAATGAAGAAGAAAGGACCACCCTCACCTCAGCCAATCAGCTCTCAGCCCAAAGTATCAAACAGTGACTCACAGGGATCTTTACAACTAAGGCCCCGACTCCACTGGCTGCGTAAAACATACTACGTATCCGTCCAAATGTGTTCGTTTCATCTCCACTGTGGCTCCACTGCCCGCGACGTACGTCCGTCTGACGGGTGTCGGGAGCAGTCGGTCCACAGAGGCTGCAACGGACGCGGACGGACGAAATAGAAACAATCCTATTTGTTCCGTCGACGCGTGTCGGGTCCATTTTCCATTGAAAATACAATGGAATAATATATTTACCGCATTATTAAACATGTATTGATATATGCTGTGGTCCTGTTTATAAGTGTTTGTTAATGACAATGATTATTAACAAATGTGTGTCATTTTTTTTCATGTATTAAACTGAAATCATTGTTTCCTGATCTTAAATCTACCATTTATTTGTTGTGTAATGTTAATATTGACTCGCTTTCAAAAAAGCCTGGATATGTTCTTTTCTCTCTCCCCTTTTTCCACGTCCTCGATGCTTCAATAGTGCGGAGCTTTGCATAGATCAAAGCCACAGCTCATGCAAATCACCGCTTCTTCTGTTTAAAACAAAGCCTCACGGGACTGATAAACGCACAGCCAGAGCTGCTGAAGCCGCTGTGGCCACTATTCCGTTTTACGGACGTCTGACGGGCAGCGTACGGAGACACGCCCGCCGGAGTCCAGCACTAAGTATGAAAAAAGTTTATTTTTTAAAAAAGTTTAAAAGACTCTCAAAGACGCTGCAAATCATTATTCATTCACTCCATGCTCAGTGGTGATAAACTCCTACTGTGGGCACATCTGCCCTGGGGCACTTTAACAGAAGCGAGGCAACCTGTCTGTGCCATCAGCCCCTCCCACCACCACCACCAACCAGACACTTTTTTTAATGTCTTGCCTAAGAACACAACCACACTTTACAGCCGCAGCCGCCCCACTGTGGCACCTGGTGTTCCCAGAGGTCTCCCATCACAGTGCTAACCAGACCCTGCCCTGCTTAGCTTCAGAGACCTGACAGGATCTGGCTTTCACCTGCAGATATGACCACAAATAGGAGGAAAGCACGTTGTAGCTTGATCTTCTTCCCAAACTTTTACAGGGCTCTTTCTGATGGGACAACGTAAAGCTAATACTGATGAGAAAAGTTAAAGTTAGGTACCCCAGCTTTAACTGCAGACCCCTGGATGAGTCGTTACTTTGTGCCACTGTTCAAATCGGTCAGAGCGAGCACGCCACGTTCAAGGAGAAAACGACAGAGACATCGAGTCCCACGCTGGTGATTACACCCACAGCCCATTCATCCAAACATGATTACATTCAATTAGCGGCCGCCTGCGTCGCCATGGAGATAAGGCATTAAAGGAGAGCTCTGATTCTGCTGATTACCTTTGTTGAAGAACATGGAAGCCATCTGCCCCATCTCCACCCGCTCCACGATGTCGAAGTGATCCGTATGACCTCCGGAGCGCTCTGGGGGCAAAGCAGAGAGGGGGAGACCCAGGGTGAGGCTCAGAGCAGAGAGGGGGGAGACCCAGGGTGAGGGTCAGAGCTCAGGGAGAGAAATGAAAGAAAAGGAAGAGTTTGAACCACAGCACAGCAAACTATTTCCTGTTTCCTAATTTCTATATATTTAATGATTAGGGCTGAGCCTGAACAGGGTCAGGGCCTGTTGCTTTCCCACAGAAGCTACAATGTGCTTAATCAGTGTCTGGGCTCGTGCCGTCAGAAGTCACCCACCTCCTCCATAGGACCCCAGTCATTTCACTGAGTACAGCAGCACGGATTTATCAGTGTCTGGGCACGCCCTGTCGGGCTGGTCTTTAGCCTAGTGTATAGTCGCGCTGAGCTTACGGTGGTGACGAGACGTCACGTGCGCAAAGCATGGATCACTGCAAGGCCCTAACGTCGCCTGCCGCGCATCCTCTACGTAAGGGTCGCCGCAGAGAAGCTCCGCTGTAATTGGTCCGTGTGTGAGAGAAGCTCCGCTGTGATTGGTCCGTGTGTGAGAGAAGCTCCGCTGTGATTGGTCCGTGTGTGATTACTTTCTGTGAAGCCTGGAGCAGCTGCAGGAACATGGACGAGGCAGTTTGGAGCAGAGAGCTTCACGCGTCGAAGGAACCGAAGGAAAAGTAGTTTGGGCTCAGAGCCTGATATAGACTGTGGACTAGAGTTCTGTTGCATATCTAACATATATCTAACTTATATATGACATATATATAACTTATAAACTGTTCGTGTCTTGTTTGAATCGTAGCTGCGTCTGTTCCGTTCCTCCTGCACCTGTAAATCGTTCATATTTGTCTCAGATATTTACCACTTATTGTTTTGCTGTTTGTGCTGAAAACACTTTAATAATAACTATGTTTCCAACAAGAACTGTGTTTTTATTCACAGCATCACAGTTAAATGAGTTGAAACTATGAGTTTAGAACGGTCACATAAACCTACAGTAGAAACACATGTAATAATCTCAAACAGCTTCACTGTTGTTTTTGTTCTGAAGAGGAGAAAGTAGCAGCGTAAATGGAGCCGCTCCTGTGAGATCGCCATCATGTGGTTGGTTGTGGGACATTCTCTTCAAAACTCCGCACGGGGAACGCGCAAGTGTACCACCAACTGTGGTCACGTAGGTCCAGCGCAACCACAAACGTAACCAGCACCGTGTGAGTGCCTCTCTCTCTCTCTCTCTCTCTCTCTCTCTCTCTCTATGGTCTCTCTCCACCCAGTCTCACTCACTTCTTTTTCATTCCCTGTGTGCGTGTGTGTGTGTGTTTCTGTGTGTGTGTGTTTCCGTGTCTTTGAAATGCCCTATACTGATCAAATGAATATCCCCTGGTGAAATGAAATCATGGAATCAAACCCAGGACCTCCTTGATGTGAGGACGTGTAAGCCACTGTCAAATAATGAACAATAAAATAAAAAAGATTCTATGAAGACATTTAAAGTAGATCAGTAGAATCCAAAAGTCACTTCAGTCTCATGCGTTTGGAAGTGAAATCCAGAGTGTCTCCACGTACCAGTGCGGATGGTGAAGACTGTAGCTTGTCCGACAGAAGAAACAAGATTCAAGACTTTGATAAGACTAAGACCAAGTCAATACTGCAACATTACCTTTGAGATATAAAACCTCTTTGTCCTGAGGTTTCAGCGAACAGCAAGAGCAGCAGCGACACTTTAGACGCTTCCAAACTGACAACACCACATTCTTTCAACAGTTAGTATTATTATTATTATTATAACCCTATTCTATATATTATCATATATTATCATCATGAGGAGCACAGGGACTGGCCTCCTGCTGGGACTCTGAGGAGCACAGGGACTGGCCTCCTGCTGGGGACTCTGAGGAGCACAGGGACTGGACTCCTGCTGATCTCAGAGTCAGAAAAATAAAAATTCTGGTTCTCTCTCTCTGGTTCTCTCTCTCTGGTCTCTCTCTCTCTGGTCTCTCTCTCTCTGGTCTCTCTCTCTCTGGTCTCTCTCTCTCTGGTCTCTCTCTCTCTCTCTCTCTCTGGTCTCTCTCTCTCTGCTCTCTCTCTCTCTTCTCTCTCTCTCTCTGGTCTCTCTCTCTGGTCTCTCTCTCTGGTCTCTCTCTCTGGTCTCTCTCTCTCTCTGGTCTCTCTCTCTCTCTGGTCTCTCTCTCTCTGGTCTCTCTCTCTCTGGTCTCTCTCTCTCTGGTCTCTCTCTCTGGTCTCTCTCTCTCTCTCTGCTCTCTGGTCTACAGTACAGTTTACGCACAGCTTTTGACAGCTGCAGCAGCTCTCATCTCTGGTCTCTCTCACACTTCAGCAGTGAGTTCAGGTGGTTAGAAAAGTGTATAAAGTGTGTGTGAGGATTTTACATTTTACAGCCTTAAAACCTACAGCTGCTGCTTCAAGAATTCTCCTTATGTGTTATTTTTAGAACACATCACCCCTGCGAGAAACCAGGCACCACTGAATAACGTCACACCAGGTGAGTGGACGTAGCAGCTTGTTTTAGCGCTGTCTTATTAGTATCAGGATAAAGTCACTCACGGATGGACAGGATGGGTTTGGTCTCCGGCTCCGATCTTCCTCTGGTTAGAACTTCGTCGTCTGAGTAATCGGAGGTAGATTCGCTTTCGTCAGTCTGTGAAGAGACACGCAAACAAAAGCAAAAGACATGAACAAAATGTTTTTTATTGATTCAAACCCACATTTAGCATAATGACAAGATACTGAGGCCTCCAGCACCAGCAGTAATAATGTCTGTGTTTTCATTCACAGGGAACCTTTATGAGCAAAGCAGAAGTCGTGTAAGGAAGAATGGGCCAATCGAATAATAGGTAGGTAGGTAGATAGGTTGGTAGATAGATGGGTAGGTGGGTGGATAGGTAGAAAGATGGGTAGGTGGGTGGGTAGGTAGGTTAGTAGGGAGATGGGTAGGTGGGTAAGTGGGTAGGTAGGTACGTAGACAGATAAATGATAGATAGATACTTTATTTTTCCCTGATGCAGAGATGCAGGTGAATAGAAGCAGCAAAAACACATCCATCCACAACAAACAAAACAAATAATTGTATAATTCTAAAAAGTTAACAATAGTGACTATTATTAACTAATAGTAAAATGTCCACTTAGGCCAAAAACACAACAACAGCTGGACCTTGGGACCAGTAGACGCTGACTTGTCTGAATACAGATCTGTTTGACCACAAAAATTCTGCTTATGACAAGTTTGTATTGGTTAATCTGTAAAACTGTGGTTCCTGTTTTATTCAGGGAGACATTGATTGTGTTGGGGGAGAATTGGAGGAGAGGCTGTCCAAACTTTTGTCGACCCATGCATTAAAGACTTCCTTTGACTAAGTATCCAGCCTGGTATTCGTTGCATAATTGATTATTTTCTACTCTGTCCATCTTGAATCTTACGGGCCAACCACTCAGACGCAGTTTGGGGTTGGGTTGAGACAATAACGTCACTGTTTTAAGTGTACATTTATGGTCCGAGCAGTTCAAAGGTGTCTTCTTTTGGATTAAACTGTGCCATGCTATCATTATTTGTCACCGATGTCATCCGTTTGAGTTGAGTTTAAGTGTGGGAACAGACAGATTTTCTATCGATTGCTTGGAGCTAGTAATAATAAATAATAATACATCTTAATTATATACAACTAAAAATTGTATTGGGTCGTATTGTCATAGTATGTATGTTTTTAATGCTCCACAACCTGCCAAACCTTTTTCCCCATGGGGAGCATAAGGTTTTGTTTACTTTGAGACTCCAGATATGAGGCTTAAGATAAACTTTATTGGTCTCACGACTCGTACGGGGGATCAATAAATATCCGTCTGTCTCAATGGAGAGATCTACCAAAAAATGGTCCTTCGAGCCGGATACTACTACTTAGCGAGCGGCCGATCCTCGGAGTAACATGGATGGATGGATAGTTGTGCTTTCCATTTGATCGCGAGTCCTGAAATACCTCACTTTATCAAATATTCCATTTATTCCACGCAGCTCCTTAATAGCCAAGCCCTTTTACTCTCAAACCTAACAAACGGCATTGGTATTTTCTCTATAAACACTTCATGCATCATCTTGAACCACCTTTTTTATTTCCAATGCAACTCTTCACTCAAACCAACGACCAAAGTCATCAGTCGTGGGCATTTCCGCTCCACTCCAGCTCGTCCATTATTCAGAATAGAAAAGGCGGCGGACTTTAGAGCAGCTATGAATCAGGACTAAAGCTTTTGTCCCCGGGCTCATAACTCCCAAAGTGGAAAAACAGGCTTTAAAATGGAGTGAGGAGAGAGAATGCACGAGAGCGAAAGATGGAGGCTTTTGTGTTGAACGCGACAAGGCGATAAAACAAAGGCTTAAGAAGTCAAATATTAGAGACAAGGTTTTAGACTGAATCAATAGTGGATTTTCTAAAGCAAACAGCGGCGAGAGGACAACACAACATCCTCCTCCATCCATCGTGAATTATTCAACTTACTATATTAATATCATTTTACAGCTGGGGTACTTCACTACAGAATAATGTAGTAATTAATGTAGTATTAATTAATAATAGTAATAATAATAATGCATTGTCATTATTCATTCACTCCCTACATGGTTGTGATAAACTACTACTGTAGCCACAGCTGCCCTGGGGCACACTGACAGAAGTGAGGCAACCAGTCTGTGCCCTCAGCCCCTCCCACCACCACCAACCATTCACACACACAATAGACTCATTCTAATGTGGGGGAAGTGTCTTGCCTAAGGACACAATGACATTATGGCACTTTACAGCTGCCCCCGCCCCACTGTGGCACCTACTGTTCCCAGAGGTCTCCCATCACAGTACAACCAGGCCCCGCCCTGCTTAGCTTCAGAGGTCTAACGAGATCTGGTTTACACGTGCTGGAATCCCTCAGACAATTCCTCGCTCTAAAAACCATTCAGTTCAGTCACATGGATGGATTCTTTGTCAGATTCTTTGCTTTTTCAGATCCAATCACCGCTAAGCCCAAGGCATCCAAAAGTGACTCTCAAGGATTACAAGTTTGCAAAAGATAACAGTCTGTTCACCACATTTTACATTCATGAGACTCTTTCTGTGGGGACAAACAATAAGAAGTATTTATGAAACAAAGTAGTTATAAAACGTAATTTCTGGACGATAAGCTGCTACCGATTAGTCCTTGAGGCTTTTACAGCAATGCGGCTAATATGTGTATTTTTATTGTAAGTGGTCAAAACAGTTTATGGACTTATTATTTTGACTCCATCCAGTTTCAGTAGCTATAGGACACGTGTTTATTGTCCAAACAGATGATGGTGAATGAGTCATGGAAGCAAACTGTGAAACACCTCCTCATTAAATCACGTTGTCTCTGCGACATCACAACATGAAAACCTGCAGCTTATATTCAAGTGCAGCCTATGTGTGGACAACATTGATATTCTTTTAAAATGTAGGTGGTGCGGCTTATAGTCCTGATAGTCCGGTAGGCAGAAACATCTTGTACTACCCTAGGATTAAATTGACCCGCCACAAATGATTAAAAGTAGAAAAATACCCTAAATTAGGGTCGAAAAGAGTCTTAATCCAGGGCTGGTCCAGTTGGGAAAAACATCAAACTTCAGCTCAAAAAAGGGTTTTCACTGTAGTGCGTCAGTTTGTCACAAGGGTTGAAATGTTTAAACGTTTTAGAAAGAGGGTGAAAAGACCTCACCTCTTCTTCTTCTCTCCTCTTCCATCGGAGCTGAGCGTTCGCTGCCGCCATCGCCTCGATCACAAACGTTGTCGTCATGTAACTACACAAGAACAAACAGAGTCGGATGGAAGTCAGTTGTTGATTCCTGTTTATAATAAATGCTTGAAATAAATGAATCACAATGAGCAGAATGTTCCAACAGTGAGAGGAAGTGGTGTGGAATGCATAGTATGTGTCCTTTAAGATATTCAAACAGACCACGACACATGAGAGTGAGAGACTCTGACCTCATGAAGCCCAAGAAGGTGATGAGAGCGAGGCTGACCGCCCAGCCGGCCATCGCAAAGGCTTTGGGCATCGTCAACGCTCCAGTTCCCACGATCAGGTTGAACATGTAGATGAGCCCCACCTGGAAACACACATACATGACGAAAAGGACACGCCCCTACAGTGTGTCTGATGATAATAATAATAATAACATTGAAATTAATATCTGTTTTATATAGCGCTTGTTGGAACTGTGCTGGTGTCTCCCTGTTCGACTGTAGCCTGGAAATGGTTCAAGTCAGCGATAATGTGTAGAAATCAGGTCATTTTTGGGTAAATAAGTACCGACAGGACGAACCGCTTATTATACGACTCCCATTAACCTCGATTCCCAAGCGTCTCTCGCCGACACAGAAGTAGTGAAGGCGCCTCTGGAAATCAATAACGCGGGTGTACGTGTCGCTGAAAGCTCTTGACAAAGTGGCCGGAACTACTTGTGGAGCAATCTGACACACGTGAATTACAAGAAAACATTGCGTTGCTAAAGGGCAGAGGTCATTACTGGTTTGAGAGTCTGTCATAAGGGAATAATAACTGGTAGAACAATTTGAAATTACATTCAAATCAAAGGAGCGTTCTACTGTGAAGTGTAATAAATCATTATAAACGACAACGTATACTTAACCCTGTATATCACTGGTGCCTAAAGGGCCACTTTAGTTGACCAGACTGGTCCATGAGCCAACAGCAAAGATAGTAAAGTAAAACAGTTGTGATCCAATTGGCTGTTCTAACCTTTAAAATGAGTCCAAATACAAATGAACCAATGAAAGTCTGTGGAGAGAATTTGCAGATTCTGCTAAAGTTCTGTGGTGAAAAGAGGATGTGTCAGCAGTGTAGAGCTTCCTATTCCACCAGTACAACTATCACAAACTACACAGGAGATATGAAGATTCTTTGTCTTTACTTCTGCAACATCCTGGCCTCTGACCGCTGAACGTGGCAAGTCACAGCTCGAGTTATTACATGTTCTTCTTCTTCTGCTTGTGTCCATAACAGATCTGTCCCACACAGTTTGTGGTTGAAGTCATTCTTATCAAAGAACTGTGTAGCAAGAATTACACTGGTAAACGTTTTTATAGTGATTTAATCCATCCAACCATTTGCTTCTGCTTTATCCGTTGCCGGGTCGCGGGGGCAGCAGTCTAAGCTGAGATGCCCAGACTTCCTCCAGCTTATCTGGGAGACCCGCTGAGAGACACACTCTGTGTCCTGGGTCTTCCCCTGGTCTCCTCCTGGTGGGGGACGTGCCCAGAACACATCCCCACAGAGGCATTCCAGACAGACGCCCAAGTCCTCTCAACATGGAGAAGCAGCGGCTCTACTCCGAGCCCCTCCCACTATATTAAGGGGGCAGTCCATGGAGGAGCGATGAAAGGGCCTAAAACTAACCCTCAATAAAAATCTTCAGCTTCATGAGAGGAAGAAAAACACTCATCAATGCTATTATTTGAAAAAGGACCAAGAAACCAGTAAGTCACTGCGTCTGAGTGTAAACTTAACACGGGTCTTTTAGGAGAAGGGAACTAAACACATTCAAAATAATGCAAATTCCAAAATCTGACTTGTTAAATCATTAAATAATTTTACTGCTTGTCTTTTTGGAGATGGACATGTAAATCATTCACTCTAGAGTGTGAGTGAATGATTGATAAGTGGTGGTTGGAGAGGCCAATGACACGGATTCTGTCAGTCTGCCCCAAGTCAGATGTACGTTACGTTTTTATTTATGCCTTTTCACTGCAGATCTGAGTCTCAAAGCGGTTTACAATTGTTAATTTTTGGGCACTTGTCTCTCACTCCACACAGAGATGGGAGTACAGGAGGCGCATGCCAGAACTATTGGACATATTTTTAGTGGTAGGGGAAACCAGAGCACCCGGAGGAAACCTACGCAGACACGGGGAGAACATGCAAACTCCACTCAGAAAGGCCCTGGTCCGACCGGGATTCGAACCCAGGACCTTCTTGCTGAGAGGCGAGAGTGCTATCCACTCAGCCACCGTACAGCAGTAGTTAACCACCACAGTGTTTGAAATGAATTATTAATGTAATGTAAGACCTCTTTTGTGCTTTATTTACTGCTATTATTTTGTCATCATTCATTTCAATGGTGTGATAAAAACTCATTATTTTAATATTTAAAGCAAAAGAAAGAAATAGTGCAGAGGAACAAGTCAATCAGTCGAACAAAAGCGACATGAATAAGCAATAGCATCCAGCCACAGAGGACAGTGTCATGAAACTGTACATAACCATGCTCACAAAGGCAGAGTAGGGCTCTCCAGTCTCCGTGATTCCTCCAGCCATGGCAGCGCTCCCTGGAGACCCTGCACACAAACAATTATATACATTACACCCAGAAGACCTGTGGTTGGGTGTCTCTACTCCAACAGATTACAAAATATCTTTTTAAATTAATTTTAGACTTTCTTTTTTGTCTGAATTCATTTCCCACTGCTCTTATTTCCAACAAAGAATAATGTTTTAAAAAGTTGGTTTACAGCCATAAACTGGACTCAGGCTGTAGACCCAGGACTCCGGCTGTAGACCCAGGACTCCGGCTGTAGACCCAGGACTCCGGCTGTAGACCCAGGACTCCGGCTGTAGACCCAGGACTCCGGCTGTAGACCCAGGACTCCGGCTGTAGACCCAGGACTCCGGCTGTAGACCCAGGACTCAGGCTGTAGACCCAGGACTCAGGCTGTAGACCCAGGACTCAGGCTGTAGACCCAGGACTCAGGCTGTAGACCCAGGACTCAGGCTGTAGACCCGGGACTCAGGCTGTAGACCCGGGACTCTAGGCTGTAGACCCAGGACTGAGGCTGTAGACCCGGGACTCAGGCTGTAGACCCAGGACTCAGGCTGTAGACCCAGGACTCAGGCTGTAGACCCAGGACTCAGGCTGTAGATCCAGGACTCAGGCTGTAGACCCGGGACTCAGGCTGTAGACCCAGGACTGAGGCTGTAGACCCGGGACTCAGGCTGTAGACCCAGGACTCAGGCTGTAGACCCAGGACTCAGGCTGTAGACCCAGGACTCAGGCTGTAGATCCAGGACTCAGGCTGTAGACCCGGGACTCAGGCTGTAGACCCGGGACTCAGGCTGTAGATCCAGGACTCAGGCTGTAGACCCGGGACTCAGGCTGTAGACCCGGGACTCAGGTTTTAGACCCAGGACTCAGGCTGTAGACCCAGGACTCAGGCTGTAGACCCGGGACTCAGGCTGTAGACCCAGGACTCAGGCTGTAGACCCGGGACTCAGGCTGTAGATCCAGGACTCAGGCTGTAGACCCAGGACTCAGGCTGTAGACCCAGGACTGAGGCTGTAGACCCGGGACTCAGGCTGTAGACCCGGGACTCAGGCTGTAGACCCAGGACTGGTGTTTCCAGAGGTCTCCCTGGGAACATTCATGGACAGTGGTCATCCCGCTCCCTTTGGACCAATGGCTCAAATTCTAATAGTTTGATTCTCTGATCTGTTGTTGGTGAATCAACAACTTTGTACAGACCTCCGAGACTACTGCTGATTCAGGGCTGTACACACATCAGCTGAATATAAACTGAGTAGAATCGTACACTGGCTGATAAAAGACAACATCAGCATAAACCTTACCTTGCTTTGAATGATAATACAAGGATGTTCAGACAGCTGCTAACACGAAGCTAACAGGCTAAAAACATTAGCCAAATCCAACGCATTCAACCCGGGGCGATGGGTTGAGACAAAACGCAGCAAGTATCAGCTAAAACCATGAAAACTATTCAGAAATCCACCCTGAAGTTCTATGGAAATGTCACTGGTTAACCATGGTGACTGCGAACCATCAACAACCCAAAAACATGTGAGGCTAACGCTAGTGCAGAGACACACCCGCTGTAGCCCTTCAAAATAAAAGCCGAAGGAAGTTAACAAGTCTAACGGTAAAACTTTTACAGCATAAATCCATTCATGTATAGAACAATATTAATATCAAACTAATACAATATGGCGTTTTGGGGATAGCGTAGGCAGCTACTGGACAAATAATGTATTTCTTGTTAAGTTGAATTTATTTTGAAAGGTCTAGCGGAATATGACTTGAATGAAGTTCTGTATTTATGGAAATGTTTAATGTGGCAATACATGAGCTTGTCACATGACACGTGCAGTCGTCAGCTGTTTTAACCTGCTCCCACAATGAAGCATCTTATTCAAACATTTCATATATTTTTAGTTTTTATCAGCTAAGTCTGTTCCTCAAAGTTCAATAGTATGGTTTTCTTAATGTCTTTCTCTTTCCCTGTCTATCCTTCTTTCGGGTTTCTTCTTCACCTGAACAGCAGGCGGCGCCAAACAACAAGCATTGTTCCATCTTCTTACAGTAGCCAAGGCAAGTTTATTTGTACAGCACAGTTCTTAATGCATCTGTTGAAATTGAAATGTCCCCACTGTGAGACGAATAAAGGTTTATATTATCTCTGATCTTATCTTATACAGCTCATTTTATAGACTCTCAAAGAAGCTTATCATCTCTAAACACAGCTGCCCTGGGGCATTCTGTGCCATCAGCCCCTCCCACCACCAACAACCATTCACACACACACCAGACTCATTCTAATCTCAATGGAGATTGTTTTGATGTCACTAAACACAGCTGCCCTGGGGGGTGGCGCTGCTGAGACTTTGTGAATGTGAAATGCGCTTTTTTTTCCGTTGAATCTCGCGTGAGAGAAACCAGTGTTGAACGAGGAGAGGTTGCCATGTGTGAAAACGGAGGGTACGTATGAATGTGTTTGTTTTTATTATTTTAATTTAAAACAAACTATAAGGACACAGATAAGGGGACTGAGTGAGGACAAAAGGTTTCCATTTAAGAACATTTTATTGATCAAGTGGAGCTTATTTTGTACTTTTAGTAGTTTGCACTTGTTATTCAGATCAGTTACAATACAGGATTCGACACTTCATTCTTACGGGTGGCACGGTGGCTGAGTGGATAGCACTATATTTTCGCCTCTCAGCAAGAAGGTCCTGGGTTCGAATCCCGGTTGGACCAGGGCCTTTCTGAGTGGAGTTTGCATGTTCTCCCCGTGTCTGCGTAGGTTTCCTCCGGGTGCTCCGGTTTCCCCTATCACAAAAAATATGTACAATAGGTCTGACATGTGCCTCCTGTACTGGCACCCCCACTCCCAAAAATAGCAATTGTAAACCGCTTTGAGACTCCGATGTTCAGTGAAAAGGCGGTATATAAATAAAGCTTACTTACTTACTACTACTTATGTAGACAACAGGAAGACAGCGGTAAAAGACGGCGGTGGTTGTGCTGTGCCGTGCCCCCAGTTCACTCAGGCAGTTCCAACTTCAGGTAGGACACGTTCTCTAGAGTTCTCACTGGGGAGGGAATAACTCCCAGCTTCAGAGAACCACCGGGGACCACCCACACCCGGTCTACACTGAAGCTCCCCCCAGCGTGTTGAAAGCGCCTCCAGAGCCATCAGCTACTTGCTACGCGGCGTACCAACACCATGGATCTATAATAACTGGTTAGGGTATTACTAGCATATAGCTGTCCCACCCATGGCCACAGGGGGCGCTGTGGTACTACAGACTAAATTCACAGGGCTACCCAGAAAAAAGTCCCATAGAACTTAATGTAAATTAAAACAGCTCGACTTCAGCTCACAGAGAACCTGACAGAGAACCTGACTGAGAACCTACAGCTTTCATAAAGGTCAGATTTAGTGTGGATGTTAGTGTCTCTTGTCGTCCTGAACTTTTTTTCTTCTTAAATCCTTCTGTTTTCTTTAAATCCACACTTTACTGCCACAAACTCTGCTCCTTTCTTTCCCGCTCTGACTCCGCCCTGCTGCTGCTCTGATCAGCTCTGATTGGTCGGAACACTGCCCTCTGATTGGTCAGAGCGCGGCCGAGCCCCTCTGTGCAGGTGCATGAGACCCACACACGCGTATTTGGCGCAAAGCATCATGGGAGCTCGTCCACTGCACAGAACCGGGAGGACCAGACGATGCCCAAATATGGGCGAGTTCTGCTGATCTCCCGGTCTCTGTGAAGTCCCAAGAACTTTTTTTTTTTTACCTTTTTTTTTTTACCTTTTTTTTTTTTTTTTTATTGAATCAAACTCTTGCAGAGGTGACATGACATAGGAAAATAAAACAATGTATGCATTAACTTGGGGATTGTACAATTGAGGCAAATCAGGTTAATCAGACACATAAGAATAGGATACAGACATTTCTACAACATAAGGAATTTAGACATAGAGGCACAAATTTCTATTGCAATGGCAGATTTAAGCAATTTTAACGAGGAATAGTAGATTCTGAAATCATTCAAAAAATGATTGAAGCAGGGGCTTGACTTTCTCCATTTGCTACAATGAATATGGTATTTGGCTAATAGAAAAACAATATTTACAACATCTGAGACTTTCCTATCTAAATCTTTGACAAAATAAAATATGTGACACAATTCAAAATCAGGAAGATCCAAAATCTTTAAGGAAAGCCACTCTCTGATGTCACTCCAAAATGTACGAGAGACTGAACAGGTGAAAAACAAATGCTCCAAGGTTTCCTCAGGACAATCACAAAAAGTACAGCCTGAGTTTTCATACTTAAACCGTTTATAAAGAAAATTGGACACTGGATAAATTTTGTGGCAAATCTTAAAGTGAGTTTCTTTGACTTTTGGTGGAATTGGCCATTTAATGTACTTGGAGAAGGCCTCATTCAGTAAAACAGAAACTTCATTGATAAAAACTACCCTATTGTATCCATGATAAAGACAAGATTTGAAAGCATCAGTTACAACTTTGTTATGACATTTCTTATCGACCAAATTTAGATTGTTTAACAGCAAACTCGGCAATGTTGGAGTGACAGTGGAGTGAACTTGAACATTACGGATCAGATGAATCAAGGCTGCAGGGATGGCTTTGCAGACTTTCTGATAATCTCGATGTGTACAATATAAATTAAACCGGTTGACAAAAATGTTGTGCTCCAATAGCTCTCCATTACTGTCTAAGACATCAGTTACAAACATGACCCCTTTATTAAACCACTCTGACTTAAAAATTGATTTTCTACTAATAAGAATAGATCTGTTATTCCACAGAACAGATCCATGAGGGGTGAAATTGTGCTTGAAGACCATTTTCCAATAATGTAATAACTGGCTGTGGAATTTTGATAGAGCAAATGGGATTTTATTTAACTCAAAATCACATCTCAACAAAAAATCTAGACCCCCGAATTTGTCAAAAATAGCCTTAGGGATATGAAACCACATACTAGCTGGTGAAGAGAAAAAAGCTTTTAACCAACTGACTCTAAATGATCCAATCAGTGGTTCAAAGTCTAATGCTTTAACACCACCATTACAATATTCTTTAACCATGGTAGATCTTTTCAAGTAATGTGCTTTGTTCCGCCATAAGAACTGGAAAATAATTGAGTTGGCTTTCTTGATGTTTCTATTTGAAATGAAGAGAGTATGACAAGGATAAATTAGTCTTGATACACCCTCTGCCTTAGACAAAAGAACTCTTCCAAAAATGGTAAGATCCCTTGTAAGCCAATGATTTAGAGACTTTTTCATATCAACGATACGTTTCTCTATGTTAAGCTCTTCCATTTTCTCAACATCTCTAGTAATAGTTAATCCTAAATATTTGATTTCAGATTTAACATTAATGGAGTTGATAGAGCTCTCATGACAAGCATGGATTGGAAACAGTTCACACTTTTTAAGGTTGAGAGACAAACCTGATGCCTCCGAAAAGGCACCGATCAGATTTAGAGCAACACTCACCATGGTCTTGTCTTTGAGGAAGAGAGCTGTATCGTCTGCAAACTGGCTAATCTTGAATTCTTTTTCAAATATTTGGATTCCTTGCAAATTTGGATTATTCATTATTGCTAAAGTAAGTAATTGTGTTGTTAATATGAACAATTTTGGAGAAATTGGACAACCTTGGCGGATTCCCCTTGACATTTTAAAGCTAGGAGTCACAGCTGAACCTAAAGAAACGGAGCTACTTATATCTGAATAAAACATGTTGATTATTCTGCAAAAATTATCCCCAAAACCTAAAAATTTCAGTGTTTCAATAATAAAGCGATGTTCAAGTGAGTCAAAGGCTTTATAGAAATCAAGGAATAATAGTAAACTTTCGTTTTCTATAAATTGGCGATAGTCTATCATGTCTAAGATCAGTCTTGTGTGAAAGTGTATATTCCTTCCCTTGATAAACGCAGATTGACATTCACTAACAATATCAGCTAGAGCTCTATTCAATCGGTTGGCATAGACTAGGGCCAATAATTTATAATCAGTACACAACAGCGTGATTGGTCGCCAATTATCAATTAAAAGAGGGTCTTTATTAGCTTTGGGGATCAGAGTAATAAGGCCACGTTTCATAGTGGGTGAAAGATTTTGGCTTGTAATACATTCACAAAGGGCTTTGAATACTAATTGACGAATATCAACCCAAAAGAAAATAAAAAATTCAGCAGTCAGGCCGTCGAGGCCAGGTGACTTCCCTTTGGCCATTTGATGGATTGCTGTATCAAGTTCTTCAATAATCAAATCATCTTCCATATCACTTTTAAATTCATCCTTAATTTTTCCTCCTACAGATTTGATTGAATCTAAAAAGGATTTACAGCTCGGCTCAGAGAAATTTGTGTGGTATAGTTTGGAATAAAAAGTAAAGATTGATGAATTAATTTTGTCTGACTCTTCAGTAATGACACCATTTATATTTAATTTAGAAATTCTCTTTTTGGATTGTCTATGTTTCTCAAGACTAAAAAAATACGAAGTATTCTTTTCACCTTCCTCAATCCAGCGAGCCTTAGACCGAACAAAAGCACCTTTAGCCTTCTCTAAGAAAAACGTATCAAGTTGGTTTTTTAGAGTCACTAGTTGTTCTTTTTCTTCATTTGATAAACTATCTTTAGCACACATGAAATTAATTGCAGTGATAATTTCAGTTTGTTTGGCTCTTTTCTGTTGAGCAGAGAGTTTTCCAGTCTTAATTGCAATTTCTTTTACTTTGAATTTAAACCACTCCCACTTATTCAAGGGTGTTAATTCAAGGGAGTTTATTTCAGCAATGAGATGTTTAACTTTTTTGCAAAAAAGGTCATTGAATAAAAGAGTATTGTTGAATTTCCAAATGATGAGTGGTGGAGGTCTGTTATTGTTTAAGGTAAGACTTAGAGTCACAGCACAGTGGTCAGTTAAGGGAGAGGCAGTAATATGACATTGAGATATGCTATTGATCCAGTTGTGTGGTATGAGCCAATAGTCCAGCCTCGAGCACTGACCATTATTGGAAGCATTGAACCAAGTGTATTGTCTTGTAATACTGTTTCTTAATTTCCAACAGTCAATTAAGCCAGTATTGTGAATCAAATCCAAAAATATGTCATCAAAGGCGTTATGCTGCTCCCTAGTGGGGAGCTTATCCACTGCATTATTTGGTACTAAATTAAAGTCACCCCCAAGTATAATGTTATCACTCAGATATGTTTGTTTCCATTGTATAATTCTCTCACACAAATCTGCATAGAATATCTTTTTCTGGGATTTAACATTGTAGCCATATACGTTAATTATAATAAATCTGGAATTTTCTATTTCAACCACTACCATAAGCCAATGACCGTTTGTGTCACTATTAAAGTCTATTATTGTCCCAGGAAACTTGTAAAATAAAATCATCACTCCAGATGAATGCGATGTGCCATGACTGAAATAAACAGAGTCTCCCCATTGTTGTTTCCAAAACTGTATGTCTTCTTTTTCAGAATGAGTCTCTTGCAGGAAAATACAGTTCACCTTCTGCTCCTTACAGAAAAGAAAAGTTGCCTTACGTTTAGTGATATCTTTTAGTCCCCTTGCATTTAACGATAATAACGATAACATAAATGAGCAGTCAGTCAATTGTGTTTAAGTGCGCGAAAACAAAAACAGGGAAGATGCGCAGGAGTGAGTAACTATACTTGCCACATCTTGTGTGTAGTACAAATAGCCCTATATGAACCGGTGTGAAAACAAACCTTCTAGGAATCAATGAGGAGTAGATGTTAGTCCACATCTACTCGTTTGTTGTCAATCAGCGCGAAGCCCTCCTTCAAATACGCTCGCTTCCCTTGTCTCCGGGCTTCTTGGACCAGCGGCCACAGCTTGGCACGGGCTACGCGGTCTTCTTTGGAGAAATCTTCTTTGAAGCTGATGTGAAGCTCCTTACAAACCCTGGCATCCTTAGACTTCTTCCAGACCTCGTCTCGGAGTGTTCTCATCCCGAACTGAATGATGACAGCTCTGGGAACGCCGTTCGAGGTGGCGGCTGATTCTCTTTTGCCAAGCCGATGAACGGTGTCCACGGTGTCCCGTAGACGATCTACCGACACAGGGAGGATGCGCGTTAGGATCCCAATGACAGTCTCTCGTACGTTCTCGTCGTCCTTTTCGGGTAAGCCGGCCAATCGCAGGTTCCATCTTCTCTTGTAACGGCCGTGCTCATCACAGGCTGTCTTCAGGGCTGAATTTTCTTTCTGTAAAAATTTGACTTTGGACTGGAGTTCCATAATACCCTTCTTATTAGTCTCAATCGCTGCAGTGTTTTCTTCCATCTTCTTTTCAAATCGTATGAAACGTTGGGTTTGGTCGTCCACCTTCTGGGTAAGCGCCTGTATGCCCTCGAGTATGGCGTTGACGGTGTCTTCGTTAGCTTGACCGCTGTCCTGAACCTTAGTTCTCTTTGCTTTTTTACTTTTAATGGGCGTGTGGTCCCAGTTAACTTTGTCTTCTTTGGACAGAACTATGTCTTCACTGAGAGGAGATTCTTCAACTTCCAACTCATCAGAAAAAGGTTTTTCATGTGGTACCTTCAGGTTGTAGTCGTGGTCCATCTTTAGCAGACAAAACTAAAAACTTTGTTTAACTGTCTTGAATCACACACAAAAATCACAAAAAAGCAGAGAAAATGCTTTGGAACAAATATAGGGCTTTTGCAATCTGTTAGAGTAGAAAACTGGGCAAATAAAAGATTTGATACACGAGCCTGCTAAAGCACCACCTCTCACTCCGCCATCTTGGGACCTCCCCGAAGTCCCAAGAACTACTGAGCACAAGCCGTTCATTTGAACAGGACGCCATCTTGGATCACCGGGGCTTGACCAACGCCCAAATGCGAGCACACAAGCCGAGCGACCAGCACCCGCAAGTACAGACGGCAAGCGGGACAAACTTCAACAATTTGCAGGGTTTTATAGTGTTGCGTCTGGCGCCCCCAGCTGGTGGGCGGATAAACTGTCCACACTACTACACATGGAAACACAACAGATGTTTATAAGTCATAGGAACATTTCAGACTCTGCAACTTCTGACGGTTATATCACCTGTCAACACCAATCATCACATTCCTCCTTCAGGCTGTGTCGCCCAAGCTCGAGGCCGGGCTGGTCGTATCACAGCCGACCCCTCTCACCTGCACATGGACTATTCCAACCACTCCCCTCTCACCTGCACATGGACTATTCCAACCACTCCCCTCTCACCTGCACATGGACTGTTCCAACCACTCCCCTCTCACCTGCACATGGACTGTTCCAACCACTCCCCTCTCACCTGCACATGGACTATTCCAACCACTCCCCCTCTCACCTGCACATGGACTATTCCAACCACTCCCCTCTCACCTGCACATGGACTATTCCAACCACTCCCCTCTCACCTGCACATGGACTATTCCAACCACTCCCCTCTCACTTGCACATAGACTATTCCAACCACTCCCCTCTCACCTGCACATGGACTATTCCAACCACTCCCCTCTCACCTGCACATGGACTATTCCAACCACTCCCCCTCTCACCTGCACATGGACTATTCCAACCACTCCCCTCTCACTTGCACATAGACTATTCCAACCTCTCACCTGAACATGGACTATTCCAACCACTCCCCTCTCACCTGAACATGGACTATTCCAACCACTCCCCTCTAACCTGCACATGAACTATTCCAACCACTCCCCTCTCACCTGCACATGGACTATTCCAACCACTCCCCTCTCACCTGCACATGGACTGTTCCAACCACTCCCCTCTCACCTGCATATGGACTGTTCCAACCACTCCCCTCTCACCTGCACATGGACTATTCCAACCACTCCCCTCTCACCTGCACATGGACTGTTCCAACCACTCCCCTCTCACCTGCACATGGACTATTCCAACCACTCCCCTCTCACCTGCACATGGACTATTCCAACCACTCCCCTCACACCTGCACATGGACTATTCCAACCTCTCACCTGCACATGGACTATTCCAACCACTCCCCTCTCACCTGCACATGGACTATTCCAACCACTCCCCTCTCACCTGCACATGGACTGTTCCAACCACTCCCCTCTCACCTGCACATGGACTGTTCCAACCACTCCCCCTCTCACCTGCACATGGACTATTCCAACCACTCCCCTCTCACCTGCACATAGACTATTCCAACCACTCCCCTCTCACCTGCACATGGACTATTCCAACCACTCCCCTCTCACCTGCACATGGACTGTTCCAACCACTCCCCTCTCACCTGCACATGGACTGTTCCAACCACTCCCCTCTCACCTGCACATGGACTATTCCAACCACTCCCTTCTCACCTGCACATGGACTATTCCAACCACTCCCCTCTCACCTGCACATGGACTATTCCAACCACTCGCCTCTCACCTGCACATGGACTATTCCAACCACTCCCCTCTCACCTGCACATGGACTATTCCAACCACTCCCCTCTCACCTGCACATGGACTATTCCAACCACTCGCCTCTCACCTGCACATGGACTATTCCAACCACTCCCCTCAGGCAGGAGGCTGCGGTCCATCAGGACTAGAACCTCCCGCCACAAGAACAGTTTCTTCCCCTCTGCTGTTGGACTCTTGAACACTTCTTAACCTGTCCCCCCGCCCTTTATAAAGTCACTTTACTGCCCATCATACGTCACTTTACTTCACTGTACTGCTGTCACCTTACATTATGTGCACCATGTGCACTTGGATATTGTAAATAGTAACTGTAACTCTATTTTAAATTTAAATGTATTCCTTAGAAGTGTTTTATATTCTTTATTTTTCTCTTTCTGACTGTTGCACGTGCTGAGCCAAAGCAATTTCCAAGTCTGTGACTTCCTGTTACTTACGTGGCAATAAAAATGATTCTGATTCTGATCCCACAGTTTAATGAGCACAGAACTGTACGTCCTGAAATCAACAAACAACACTACTCTTTACACCTTAAGTTCTGTGGAAATCCATCATTCTCTTTTTAGTCAAAGTGAACTTTAAAATCACACCACAATAAATGGATTTCATTGGTCGCATGTTTAGAAGTCCATATTTTGAACTTAATCTCAGCAGTTTGACTAAGTTCTATTTACTTCCATCCATTCATCCATTGTCTTCCGCTTTATCCGTTGCCGGGTCGCGGGGGCAGCAGTCTAAGCAGAGACGCCCAGACTTCCCTATCCTCACACACTTCCTCCAGCTCGTCCGGGGGGCGCCCAAGGCGTTCCCAGGCCAGCTGAGAGACATAGTCCCTCCAGCGTGTCCTGGGTCTTCCCCGGGGCCTCCTCCCGGTGGGACGTGCCCGGAACACCTCCCCAGGGAGGCGTCCAGGAGGCATCCGGAACAGATGCCCAAGCCACCTCAACTGATTTGTTTGATCAAGTTCTGTTTACTTGATGAAACAAATGATTTTGTATCTTGAGCAGAAACGATGCCCACGAACATGTTGCTGTTTAGACGCTTTATTATCTCCAACAAACAGTATTTGACCGATTTTTCCACTTTTTTTTTTTCCACTTACAGCAGGTAGAGATCATTTGTATTAAAGCTACTCTTCAACTGTGATGACAGAATGCATAATAAATGCAGACAATCACAGTGTATGATTTTTAAATCATTTCCATTGTCCTGGCCTCGCTGAGCACTGTAGATTTTTACGAAAAACTCAGCTATACAGGTAGCTAAACACTCCCCCATCCATCCGCAAAGAAGCACTCCACTTGGTTCTTTAGCAGCTTTTAATGAGGAAAGTGTAAAACTGCAACACAGAGATACAGCATATGAATACAAAAACGCAATGTAAAATACTAACTAGCATTTAAGATGTAAATAAATGTCAAACTAGTACTCTAAAGTAAAGATTATTAGTTCAGTACTCACAGACGATGCCATTCAGCGCTTAAATCGAAGAAAAGATAACAAAAAATGGAGCTTGTGCTAGCCACGTTTCAGACTGCTTTTCTGGTAAACAAGTTGCAATACCATTTCCAACCACTGGGTGGCCAACTCTGATTATTAAATAATTATAACATTGAACATGGCATCATTACATAAAAATGAACCAAAATACCCAGAGAAATAAACTCGTTCCATTACACTCCCCGCCTGGCGTCTTTAAGAGATGCCACAATATCAAATGTCCTTATCAAAAGATAACAGGAGAACAAGTTCTGTGATGGGTCGACTAAATGTCTTCACAACTAGTTGTCGAACAACTTTCACATCCACTTTTCTTATCATACCATCCTTGCTGGGATATGTCTTCTCAACAAGACCCATGGGCCACTCGTTGCGCTTGGCATTTGTGTCCTTCAGAAGTACAATGTCTCTTACTTTGATGTTTGGTTTCTTTGCAAACCACTTTTGACGGCCTTGTAAGGTGCTGAGGTATTCTTTACGCCATCTTGTCCAAAAGGCGTCGGCCAAAAGTTGAACTCTCTTCCAATGGTTTTTGAAAATGTCTTTCTCTGTAAGGGTGTCTGGAACTGGAGGTGGAGCCCCTGTTTTCTGTGTCAGAAGCATTGCTGGAGTTAGGACCAGGGGGGCTTCTGGATCGGTGGAAACGGGTACCAAGGGCCTGGCATTTACTATGGCTGTGACTTCTGCCATAAATGTCACTAAAACCTCGTGAGTGAGTTGAGGCTGCTTGGCATCGAGGAGTAAAGCATCCAAAATACGACGGGAAACCCCAATCATTCGCTCCCATGTCCCGCCCATGTGTGATGCGTGAGGTGGGTTAAACTCCCATACACATCTCTGTTCGGTGAGATAGGCACTGATTGTGGGGTCAACATGCTGCGGCGACATCTTCAGCTCATTGCATGCGCCAATAAAGTTGGTCCCTCTGTCGGACCGAAGTTGTTTTGCAGGGCCGCGAATAGAAAAGAATCTGCGCAGGGCATTGATGAAACTCGATGCACTCATTGTTTCTAATACCTCGATGTGGATGGCCCTGGTGGACATACATGTGAACAACACAGCCCACCTCTTGTTGTTGATTTGTCCTCCTCTTGTACGTCTCGTTACAATCTCCCATGGGCCAAAGACATCACAGCCCACATATGAGAATGGAGGATCTATCTTGAGCCTTTCTTCAGGAAGGTCAGACATGAGCTGCTGTTCAGAGCATCCACGGAGCTTTCTGCAACAAACACACTTGTGAATGACTGTGCTTATGAGTCGCTTACCTCCAACCAACCACAGGCCACTACTGCGTATGGCTCCTTCTGTCAGATGCCGTCCTTGGTGCTTTACGCTCTCGTGCTGATAGCGCACCAGCAGAGTTGCCATGTGATGTGTGTTTGGGATTATGACAGGATTTGCTTCATTCTTTTGTAGCAGAGAATAGCGTAACCGTCCTCCTACTCTCAGAAGACCTTCATTGTCAATAAACGGATTCAGTTTGAGAATTGGACTGTTCTTGGGAAGATTCTGGGCATTGCTGATAGCCGAAAGCTCTTGGGAATAGCACTCTTGTTGTACTATACAAAATATAGTACGCTCCGCTCTGTCCAAATCAGAAGGTGAAATGTTATTACAGTAATGCCAGCCAAAACAAGTATCACTGTCCTTGTGAGTGAAGCTGCGAGTGATATGGATGAGTCTGGCAACTGCTGTCACGAGGGATTTCCAGTTTGAGAAGCGTTCAAAGCGGTTTGAAAACAGTTCAAGCTTTGAGGTGCCAGGTAACACATTTGTGGAGTTCGCTCTGACCTCTGTATCCTCATCTGGATTAACAAGCACATACTTTTCTTCTGAACAGAGTTTTGTTGCGTCAGAATCTGTGAGGAATTTTGGTCCTGTTAGCCAGAGAGTATTCACTAGCTCATTTGCAGCGACTGATCTTGAGCCACAATCTGCTGGATTGAGGTCTGTGGGCACAAATCCCCACTGTTCGGGTAGGGATATCTGTCTGATGCGCTGCACTCTGTTACTGACAAAGACGTAAATGCTTCTTTTCTCATTGTGAATGTAGCCTAATACTACCTTGCTATCAGTGAAATACCTGACTGCATCTAGTTTCAAGTCAAGTTCATGAATGACAGTTTCAGCAACTTCCACTGCTAGAACAGCTGCACATAGCTCTAATCTAGGGACAGTCAGTTCAGGCTGCGGAGCAAGTTTTGCTTTGCCTAAGACAAACCCAACTTCCCGATGGTCATCCTCATGAGTGACTCTCAAGTATGCAACAGCTGAAATTGCACGCACTGATGCATCAGAGAAAACACAAAGCTCTGTTCTCTTTGCTTGTGGTACTGAGAATGAGGCATATGTTCTTTGAATATGTAGATCTTTGAGAACACAAAGGGATTCTTGCCACATTCTCCATTCCTCATATTTGGTTTGAGGCAGAGGCGCATCCCAGTCAACATTGTCAGAAGTAATGCCTCGAAGGATCATTCTTCCTTTGATTGTGATTGGTGCTAGAAAGCCCAGGGGGTCGAATAAACTATTCACTGTTGATAGCACGCCTCTTCTTGTAAATGGCTTAGGCTTCTCAGGGACCTTGAATGTGAAAGTATCCGTCATGATATTCCAAATGACCCCAAGACTACGCTGTACAGGAAGGTCGTCAGCAAACAGATCCAAGTCTTTAATATCCTTGGCTCTGTCTTCAGCAGGGAAGTGGTTCATGAACTTCACACTGTTTGACGCTATTTTGTGTAGCCGCAAGTTAGAAATGGCTAACAGTTCTTGAAGCTGTTCCACGGTATTGAAAGCTTCTGAATCAGATGTGAATGACAGCAACGCATCGTCCATGTAAAAATGTCTTTTCACTAAGTCTGTTATCTTGCTGTCATAGACACTCTCCATCTCCTTTGCCGCCCTCCTCAGTCCATAAATGGCGATGGCGGGTGATGGACTGTTTCCAAATATATGGACCCTCATGCGGTATTCGACAACCTCATTGTCTGGGTGATTGTCGCGGTACCACAGAAACCGTAGCATGTCTCTGCATTCTTCTTTAACCACAAAGCAGTGGAACATTTGTTCTATGTCCGCTAGAACTCCAATGGGCCCTTTTCTGAATCTTAAAAGAACTCCAAGCAGGCTGTTGTTTAAGTCTGGACCCTGCAGCAAAACATCATTTAGCGAAACACCATGGTACTGTGCAGATGAATCAAACACAACACGTATTTGGTTAGGTTTTTGCGGATGGTAAACTCCGAAGCTGGGCAAATACCATCTTTCCTTTCCTTCTTTGAGTTGTGGCGCAAGCTCAGCATGATTATTATCAAACAATCTCTGCATGAACTCAAAGTAGTGCTTTTTCATCTCAGGTTTTTTCTGAAGAGTCCGCTCCAGTGATGTAAATCGCCTCTCAGCATATTCTCTGTTATTTGGAAGCTTGCAACGAGGGTTCCGGAATGGCAAGGGCGCGACCCAGCTATTTGAATCATACTGATAAAAGTCTGTTTCCATTATTTCCAAAAAGTGGTTATCTTCGATAGAAGGAGCTAGCTGGTGGTCGTGGATTGTTCTGGAAAAGACTGAAGAAGTGTCTGTAGTCTCTCCATATAAGTCTGTTACTTTGATTTTGTTTTCACACTTCAAAAATGTAGTGGGTCTCCCATTTTCAGATATGCATGTTTTCATAGTATTTACTGCTGGTGGTCCATGCATTCCATTGACACAGACATCACCGACTACCACCCAACCAAGATCCAGTTTTTGTGCGAATGGTTAATTGTTAATCCCATTTATTTGTTTTCGTACTTTGTGCACTCTTAACAGATCTCTTCCAATCAGAATCAGAATCTCGGCGTTGGGATCGAGAGGAGCAATTTCCGGAGCTATTTTCCTCAAATGCCTGTGATGATAGGCTGCTTCAGGTGTCGGGATTTCTTTCCTGTTGTTGGGGAGATTGTCACATTCGATCAGAGTTGGGAGCTGGAGACATGTTTCCTTGTCCAATGACTCTATGACATAACCATGGGCTCTTCTTCCTGATGCCCGCATTGCACCCATACATGTTGTTATGTTGTACGGGGCCTCAGTGCCATGAATGTTAAACATGTCAAAAAATTCACTACGAGCCAAAGAGAGGTTGCTCTGGTCATCTAAGACAGCATACATCCTCTTACCCTTTTCCTGCTGGCCAGAGGGATACACATTAACTAGAGTAATCTTTGAGCATGACTTGCCGCTTCCTTCTCTACCACAGACTTTAGTGCAGTTTGATGTGAACTCTGTTTTAGTTCCTTCCTCCCCGCCGTCCTCTTTGCACGGTGGAGGCTGACTTGGGGTTTGACTGGCGCTTATCCCACTGAAATGCATGGCGCTGACGTGTTTTTCACTTCCACATTCCAAACATTTGATGGGAGCCTGACAATATTTTGCCATATGAGAAGTTGAAGCACAGCAACGATAACAAATCATGTATTCTTTGAGAAGTTGTTTGCGTTCATCAAGAGTCATTTTAACAAATCCTCTGCACTTACTTAGGGGGTGAGGCTTGTTATGTATGGGGCATTGTTTTTCCGGGTTAACATAACTTTTATCTCCTCGTTTGAAAGATGAACTTGTAGTTTGTTCAACGTTTGTTTTATTGACAGACACAGGATGTTTAACTGGTCCAAACCTTTCTTTCCGCTGTGGCAGAGTAGCGGTTGAAACAAGTTTGAAACTAGGATCATTCCTTACTTCAGCTTCTGTGCAAATGAAATCTTTAAAGAAGGAGAATGGTGGAAAATGCACATTATAGTCTCTTTTGAACTTGGAGCCACACGACATCCAGCGTTCCTGAAGTGGGAATGGCAGTTTCTCCACGATTGGTTGCACGCCTCTAGCAGTGTCCAAATAGGCTAATCCACACAACTTGCTATTTTTATTAGCAATCAGAAGCTCTTGGAGAAGATCCGCTAATTCCTGAAGTTTGCGGCCATCTCTGGACTGGATTTTTGGAAAGGCCTCAATTCTGGAGAAGAGAGCATTTTCAATTGCCTCTGGGGAGCCATATGTCTTATCAAGTCTTGACCATATTGCTTTCAATCCATTCATTGGCTGATCAACATTTACTGCTCTTATTCTGGCTGCATGCTCACTGGACTCTTTACCCAGCCATTTCACCATCAGATCAATCTCTTCACTAGGTGACAATCCTAGTGGCTCTATAGCACTGATGAATGAAGCTCGCCATGCTTGATAATGTTCTGGAGTGTCATCGAATGTTTTAAGGCCAGATGTTATAACTTGGTTGCGTGCTAAAAATCTTGCAAGATCAATTGTGTGGTTCCCTGGAACGATAGTGTTAGGAGAAGCTGTTTGAATCGGAGGTACATTACTGTTGTATATCACTTCCTCTTTCGTAGGGCTTAAGCTGAAGATAGGAGGTTGTTTGTAAATCTCTCCTGTCCTGTCCAGTGTATGCACAGAGAGAGGCGTAAACTCATCTGATACAGTGTATTGTTGTATGTTGTTAGCGGCAGGCTGAGAAACATAAGGGCGTGAGGCTGTCTTTTCATCCCTGTACATGTACTGACTGAAGTTAGTTGACTGTTCTTTAACATAGTCTTCTGTCCTTTTCAGTGTGTCCAAATGTGCAGTGGTCAGATCTGATGTCTCACTGTATTTTTCTCCCTCTATGTCTGCAGCAGCTGCTTCTAGTACTTGTGCCTCTGCATATGCAATTTTAACTTCCCTTTGTAGACTGAGAGAACGTAATGAAGCTTCAAGTTTTGCTTTCTCAATCTGAATGTTGTTTTCCTTTTCCAGGAACTCTAATTTAGCTTTAGCCGCTTCAGCCTTAGCTCTAGCTTTAGCTGCAGCTAAACTGACTGTAGAACACACAGATGAACTTGACGATGTGCGTGAGACTTTAGAGCGGATAGTGTACGCTTGGCTTGGCTTTGACTGTAGTTTCTGTGTGTCACCTTCCTTTTGTCCTTTGTCTTTGTCGTCCATGGTTCACAAGACGTTTCTTTTCCTTGTAGCTTTAGCATGGAGCGTCTTTTTACTGTCCTGGCCTCGCTGAGCACTGTAGATTTTTACGAAAAACTCAGCTATACAGGTAGCTAAACACTCCCCCATCCATCCGCAAAGAAGCACTCCACTTGGTTCTTTAGCAGCTTTTAATGAGGAAAGTGTAAAACTGCAACACAGAGATACAGCATATGAATACAAAAACGCAATGTAAAATTACTAACTAGCATTTAAGATGTAAATAAATGTCAAACTAGTACTCTAAAGTAAAGATTATTAGTTCAGTACTCACAGACGATGCCATTCAGCGCTTAAATCGAAGAAAAGATAACAAAAAATGGAGCTTGTGCTAGCCACGTTTCAGACTGCTTTTCTGGCAAACAAGTTGCAATACCATTTCCAACCACTGGGTGGCCAACTCGGATTATTAAATAATTATAACATTGAACATGGCATCATTACTGTTACAGTGTTATATTGTTATAGTGCGATGTTGGCACTACTTTCTAGTGCGGAAGGTTACGCAACATTTAAATAAAGGCGGAGCCAATTGAGAAATCACACAGTATGGCTGCCCGCATGAAAATAGTCACCTGTCTCGTGTCTTGTGTCACTGCTAACTATCATGTCTGAAGAAGACCGGGGCACGACTTCCCGTGTGCGACATGCAGAGGAGTCAACAGGTTATGGGCCCAGGCAAGCCCCAAGCACAGCGCTACACGGACGCGGACTGCCGCCGAGGTTTGACGGAGACGAAGCCCGCTACCACATTTGGGAGGCAAGGTTTTTAGCGTACCTAAAAACGATTGGGCTAAAAGATGCTATCCTCGGAGGTGCGCTAGCGGCAGCTAATCCAGCAGAAGCAGCGGAGGCTGGTAGGAAAACTGAACTGGCATATGCAGAACTGTGTGGATGTTTGGATGATAAGACACTAGAGCTAATCCTGTATGAAGCGCCAGATGATGGAAAGAAGAGTTTGGAAATCCTGCGGCGCCATTTTGAGTCAGAAGAAAAGCCGCGAATCGTCGGGCTTTACACAGAGCTCACCAATGTGCTAATGGCTGATGGAGAAGAGCTAGCGGGCTATCTCGCACGTGTTGAGAAGATAGTAGCCGCACTGATTAGAGCTAAAGAGACCCTCAGTGATTCACTATTGGTGGCGATGGTGTTAAAAGGACTTACAGATGAATACAGCCCCTTTTCTGTCCACGTCACACAAACAAGAGAAGCGTTAACCTTCAATGAGTTCAAAGCCAGATTGAGAAGCTTCGAGTGCTCTCTTCGCTACCGCGGCAGACCCAGAACAGATGAGGTAATGACTGAAAACTACAAGTCATTCAAACCAAAAGTCAAAGACTACAAAGACAAGAAATACTTCAATGGCGAATGCTTTATTTGTGAAAAGGTTGGTCATAGAGCAAGAGACTGCCGAAACAAAGACAAGAAAACGCAGCGGAACTCCAAAGTGGCTACGGTTCAAGACACTGGACAAGTGCATGAAGAGGCGTTTGTACTCAGGGCGAGTGAATGGAAACCTCACTGTGTCCAACCGGAGGGTCTTCTCGTGGACAGCGGTGCTTCTGCCCACATCATGACCCATGAAGAAGCCTTCATTAGGTTTGATGAAACGTTCCGGCCTCAGAACCACGTCATGCAGCTGGCAGATGGGACGCGGATCGCTGGCAGCGTTCTGAAGAAAGGCGACGCCCAGATCGAGCTGACCGAGAGCAATGGCAGAGTGGTGAGAGTCAAGCTCACAGATGCACTTTTGATTCCAGGATACCCACAGAACATTCTATCTGTGGAGGCAGCAACTTCGAAAGGAGCAAGGTTCAATTTTGAGCGGAACAACAACAAAATGATCCTTCCTGATGGTACGACATGTAAAATGAAGGTAAAGGACAGATTGTATTATTTGGACATTGTGAAGGAGAACAATGATTCATCTAATGTATGTTATGATCTGAAAACTTGGCATGAAATAATGGGTCATTGCAACTATGGTGATATTGAAAAACTTGAAGCTGTTGTAGATGGCATGAGAATCAAGGATAAAAAGTCCAAACCAAACCAGTGTGAAACATGTCTACAGGGAAAATTTACCCAAAGCAGGAGCAGGGAAGCAGATGTTAGAGTTAAAGCGCCCTTAGAGCTCATACATTCAGACCTGGGTGGACCCATCACCCCACATGACGTAGGGGCCACACCGCCGGCGTGCGAAGTAACGCGTTGCTTGCGTTCGTCAACAGAGTGGGGCGATGACGCAAGAGTGGCCACACCAGCAGCAGCAGCAGCAGCAGCAGCGTTGTACCGCCCCACAAAGGAGAACAGGCTTCCTTTCAAATCAATGCACATTTATGAAATATGGCATATCTAATTTATATAATATCACAACGCTCGCTTTCGTCCTGTATTAACATTGTTTGAGTGACTATTGAACGGTGATTTATTAACTAAATGTAATTACAACACAGTTCGGGAAAGTTGTTTACTGTTGTCATGGAAATCCACCTTTTGTACAGATGCAACATTGACCATGCGTACTATCAACATAGACTGTGTAAAAAGTCTCAAAAGGTGTGCAGTGTCCTAATGCTGGATATGAATGTCTTGGCCTTGTATGTATTCATAATGTTCCAAGTAACCCTGAATCTGTTGCGTTAGGACCTCCCAATCCTTCCCTACACAAATTTGCATATGTTCACACCGAAGTTGCTTTGGGGGATGTTGAGTCTTTTGGTCCTTTGTTAAGTAGTAGGCTGTATCGCTGTGTGGAACTTGATTAACCAATAGGAAGTAGTCTGTTGAAACAAAGAAGCTAAGGAGTGAGTACAGGTAAAACATTTTCACTCCTTGTTCAGTTACCAGTGCTGTGTGGACTTGATTTCTTGGTGCTGACAAGACCTCTTGTGATCAAAGAAATGGGTAATCTGTAAAGCACTTTGAATGTTATGTTGTAGCCTATGAAAAGCGTTTTATAAATAAATTAATACAAATATTTATATCAATGAAGTTTTATTGATATTGTCTAAAATGTCATTCTCCTGCTAGCTGTTTAGTTTAGACTACGAACAAAGTTATATGCCCATGTATATGTCAGAATTATAATATTTCATCAATTTTAGAAGTCTTTCCTTCGGGACACTAGACGAGCGCTTGACGCACGCCCCCAAAAATAGGATTGATTCTATCTTCTCAACGCGTGGCGCCACTAGCGCGCTGTGCCTCGCGCGTGGTATGCGCGGACAGTGTGGCCACTTCCAATCCGCTTCAATTAGAGCTAAGTAAAAAATCAACGGTTGCCAGCTACGCAGCGCTTCGCACGCAGGCGGTGTGGCCCCGGCCTGAGTCACATGAAGGGTATAAATATGCCATTACCTTTACTGATGATTTCTCTGGTGCCATTTATGTTTACTTCCTTAAGAACAAAAATAAGGCAGTTGAAGCAACAAAGCAGTTCCTGGCCGATACAGCACCTTATGGTAAAGTTAAACGCCTAAGATCAGACCATGGTACAGAATACACGTCTGAAGAGTACCAGTCACTGTTAAGGGACAATTCTATCAAACACGAGAGGTCAGCACCCTACTCCCCCCATCAAAATGGGACTGCGGAGAGAAACTGGCGCACATTATTTGAAATGGTGCGTTGCATGTTGATAGAATCAGGATTACCTAAGGAGCTGTGGCCATATGCAGCTAGGACGGCTGCTGTCATTAGAAACAGGTGTTACTGTAAGAGAACAGGTGAAACGCCATATTTCTTATTTACCGGAAAGAGACCAGATTTGTCAAAGATGAAAAAGTTTGGGTCAAACTGTATGGTGTATGAACGAAACACGAGGAAGTTAGATCCAAAGGGGAAAAAGGGAATATTTGTTGGTTTTGATCGCAGTTCACCAGCTTATATGATTTATTTTCCAGAGACAAACAAAGTTATGAAACACAGACTGGTTCATTTCATAACTAGAGACGTTGCCGAGAGTCAGACACAGACTGACACAGATCAACCAGAGGGCCACTATGTGGAATGGGTAATTAAACCAAATGAAGTAACTCAGTCACAAACAGATGAGAATGACACAATCAGTGAACTAGACCAAGGTAGTGACACAAGGACTGATACACAGACCCCAACTACAACTGGTAGAGTTAGGAAGAGACCAAAGTACTTGGAGGACTATGAATGTACAGTGCAGAGCAGTATGTTAACTATAGACTACTGTTATCGAGCTACGGTTGGGTTGCCACAGACCTACAAAGAGGCTCTGGCCTCACCACTAGCAGAAAACTGGAAGAAGGCAATGAGGGATGAAATGTCTACATTTAAAGAAAATGACACCTTCTCACTTGTACCGTTACCGGAGGGTAGACAGACAGTGGGGGGAAGGTGGGTATATGCTCTCAAAGAAGATGAGAAGGGAAACGAGACATACAAAGCTAGATATGTAGCAAAGGGATACAGTCAGGTTGAGGGACTGGACTATTCGGACACGTTCTCTCCGACTGCTAATTTGACGTCATTACGTGTGCTGATGCAGCTGGCAGCACAGCATGACTTAACACTGAACCAAATGGACGTTAAGGCAGCTTACTTGCATGCACCGATTGACCATGAGATATACATGGAACAACCAGAAGGTTTTCAGGCTAAGACCAAAAATGGGACACAACTGGTGTGCAAGTTGAATAAATCCATTTATGGGCTTAAACAGTCAGGCAGAAATTGGAATCTTATGCTTCATGATTTCTTGCTGGAGAACAACTTTGTACAGAGTCAGGCTGATCACTGTATCTACACAAAACTGTCAGAAAATGAAAAAGTAATTTTGTTAGTGTGGGTCGATGATATAGTTTTGGCTGCAAACAACAAAACCTGTCTGGAGGAGGTCAAGATAAACTGAAGAGTAAGTTCAAAATGAAAGACCTCGGAGAACTCACCCATTTCTTGGGGATTGATTTCAATAAAAAAGAGGGTTCTATCAAAATGAACCAAACCAGATACATTGCCAAAATTCTTGAAAATTTTGGAATGTCTGATTGCAAATCCAGAAGCACTCCTAGTGAAATCAAATGTGACTTGAACCCAGAAGGGGACATAACAGACCAAAAGAAATATAGAGGTATGTTAGGCAGCCTCATCTATATTATGACCTGTACTAGGCCTGATATAAGTTGGATTGTGAGCAGATTGTCACAGCATTTGTCTGAACCAAGAGAAAAACACATGACTGCATTAAAACATGTGTACCGATATTTACAAGGAACTAAAGACTTGGGATTGTGTTACCACAAATGTGACACTAAACTCGAGCTGATTGGATACTCTGATGCAGATTGGGCCAACGACCCAGAGGACAGAAAGAGCACTACAGGATACTGCTTCAGCCTCTGTCAGAACGGTGCAATTGTTTCGTGGAAAACAAAGAAGCAGCAAACCGTTGCACTGTCTACATGTGAAGCGGAGTACGTAGCACTTTCCGCTACTGTACAAGAAGCGCTCTACCTGAGACAATTACTCAGAGACATGGACCCCAACTTTGAGCCAACCACAAAAGTGTTTGAGGACAATCAAGGGACTATCCGTCTTGCAAGGAACCCTGTGAATCGCCAAAGGAGCAAACATGTGGACATTAAGTATCACTTTATTCGATCCAATGTGTTGCAGGGTAATATAGTTCTCATTTACTGCCCAACTGAGAACATGGTTGCAGATGTATTTACAAAATCTGCCACTAGGGCCAAAATAGAGAAGTTTTGTACCTTTATGTTTGGTGTTTAAAGTTGAAATGTATGAGTGTCACCATCGAGTGGGGGTGTTACAGTGTTATATTGTTATAGTGCGATGTTGGCACTACTTTCTAGTGCGGAAGGTTACGCAACATTTAAATAAAGGCGGAGCCACTTGAGAAAACACACAGTATGGCTGCCCGCATGAAAATAGTCACCTGTCTCGTGTCTTGTGTCACTGCTAACTATCATGTCTGAAGAAGACCGGGGCACGACTTCCCGTGTGCGACATGCAGAGGAGTCAACAATTACATAAAAATGAACCAAAATACCCAGAGAAATAAACTCGTTCCATTACATCCATCTTATTGTGGGACATAAGTATTTGCCAGAGCCTCTCCTTAGCTGCCCCTGGTTGTGTGTTTGGGGTCGCTGCCCCTGGTTGTGTGTTTGGGGTCGCTGCCCCGGGCTGTGTGTTTGGGGTCGCTGCCCCTGGCTGTGTGTTTGGGGTCGCTGCCCCTGGTTGTGTGTTTGGGGTCGCTGCCCCTGGCTGTGTGTTTGGGGTCGCTGCCCCTGGTTGTGTGTTTGGGGTCGCTGCCCCTGGTTGTGTGTTTGGGGTTGTGGTCAAATGGTCCATGCTCTTACAGAGGGAAGGAGATTGTTGTCCAAGATCTCATGACACACGGCCCCATCATCCTCCCCTCAACACGATGTAGTCGTCCTGTCCCCTTTGAAGAAAAGCATCTCCAAAGAAATATGTTTCTTTCCTCCAAACACGGCGTGTGGAGTTTTGACCAAAAACCTTCCCTTTTGTCTCATCAGACCACATGACTTACTCTCATTCCTCCCTTGGATCATCCTGATGGTCACTGGAAAACTCTTGACGGGCCTTGGCATGCGTAGGCTTGAGCAGGGGGACCAGGTGTGCACTGCGGGATTTTAATACAGAACGGCGGAGTGTGTTAATGATGGTTTTCTTTGAGACTGTGGTCCCGACTCTTTTTAGGTTGTTGAGAGGTTGGAGTTTGTTTGAGTGTGTGACTGGTGTCTTTTATACAGGTGCAGCTAATACAGGTAGTGAGTGGAGTCCAGGAGGGCTTCTTCAAGAAGAACTAACAGGACCTGGGTCTCTCAGGGGCAGGACCGAGGCCAGTGGGGGCTCAGAGTCAGAGGCAGAACCATGTGTAGGAATGATGGATCCTGTTTTGTGTGCAGTGTATACAGCCTGGCATCTGCCTGACATCTGAGAGAACCGGTTTGGTAAGTGCCACTGGCTGATTGTAAAAGCTATGTTTCCAGTAAATTACTTGAGCAAAACTGAAAGAATTCACACAGGGAACTGCCCAAAGATACTGCCAATGTTCTCTTTACTGCTCCACCTCTCTTCGACAAGATATAAAGGACTGGGCTCTCAAACAGTGACTTTAGAGCTGAGACATACAGACGAAGCCCTACACCAACTCTGACACGATAGCTGCTAAAAGATTGGCAGAAACTTGTGACGTGATCGAAACCAGAGGAAGTCTGAGGATCTTAGGAGTCCCACTGCAGGAGGATAAGAGCCTGTCCATCTCTGGCTGTAAGCGCTTTGTCTTTGGGCGAGAATCAAACAAGAGTAACTACACTGCAGCTTACTTTTTTGCGCTAGGGCCAAACAAAATAACCTACTTTCATTTAGTTTCAGAAAGTTCTGGGCCAACCAATCCTTGACATCACTTAGACAGTTAAGGAGGGGTGTCAGGGGGCTGTGATTATCTTTCTTCAATGGCATAAAAATCTGACAATCGTCAGCATAAAAAGTGATAAGACACGCCATGTTTTTTAAAAATATCACTGAGTGGGAGGAGGTACAGGGCAAAAAGAAAAAGGCCAAGAATTGAGCCCTGGGGAACTCCACAGTGCAAAGGAGCAGAGTGAAGGACCGCCCTGACAGGCAAGACCTAAACCAGTCCAGGGCGGTCCCCCTGACACCCACACAGTATTTAAGACGATTTAAAAGAGTTGCATGGTCCACAGTGTCAAACGCAGCAGTTAATAATTTGTAATGCACTTTACATACAAATCTCAAAGTGCTACAGCACAACAACAATAAAAGCACACATCATTAAAGTTAAAACAGTGTTGGCCTCTAGTCCATGTGGATTTAGGCTCCTTATTGAACAAGTAGAAGAGACAAAATTATTGGGGGTAATAGTTGATTCAAAGTTGTCATGGAACAGTCACATAAATTGTATAGTTAAAAAAATGGGAAGAAGCATGGGGATGATCAAATACTGTAGGAAATGTATGCCACAGTGGTTGACCAAGAGACTTGTGCAGTCATTAGTCCTTTCCCAGATGGATTATGCGTCGGTGGTTTGGTCAAACACATGTGAAAACAATCTACACAAATTACAAGTCGCTCAGAACAAAGCTGCCAGAATTGTATTGAGCTGCCCGTACAGAACAAATGTCACAACAATGCACAACAGTTTAGCCTGGCTCACTGTAAAAAGCAGAACACAGTATTATTTATTAACGTTTATCAGGAATGTTTTAGTGTCACACAATCCTGAAACAATATATAATAAATTGAGACTGTTTTCAAATTCTCATGATCATGCCACACGGCAAAGTAGTGATTTAAGGTGTGTGCTCCCTGCTTGCAGAACAAATAAAATGCAGAAAACTGTAGTCTATCGAGCCATGGTTGCATGGAACTTGTTGCCCTCCTTTCTGATCAAAGAAAGTGAGAGAATTCATTTTCAAAAGAAATTAAAGCTATATCTTTTCACACATGAACATTAATTATACATCAAATATAATATTTTATATTTGAGTTGGACTGAAGCCACTGGAGAAAGTTCATTTGTTATTATTATTATTATTTTTATTATTTTTATTTTTTTTCATGGTTGTATATGATTTCTCACTGAGCTGTCATATTGTCGTGTGTGTGTGTGATTTATGTATAAAAATATGTAAAAGCATGTAATGATTTTGAGGAGACCCCAGGAAGATTAGCCACTGCATCTCAGTGGCTAATGGGGATCTTAATAAACTAAACTAAAGTACCGTGGGTGGCCTCTAGTCCATGAGGATTTAGGCTGCAGTACCACAGGTGGCCTCTAGTCCATGTGGGTGTAGGCTGCAGTACCACAGGTGGCCTCTAGTCCATGTGGGTGTAGGCTGCAGTACCACAGGAGGCCTCTAGTCCATGTGGATTTAGGCTGCAGTACCACAGGTGGCCTCTAGTCCATGTGGGTGTAGGCTGCAGTACCACAGGTGGCCTCTAGTCCATGTGGATCTAGGCTGCAGTACCACAGGTGGCCTCTAGTCCATGTGGATGTAGGCTGCAGTACCACAGGTGGCCTCTAGTCCATGTGGATTTAGGCTGCAGTACCACAGGTGGCCTCTAGTCCATGTGGATGTAGGCTGCAGTACCACAGGTGTCCTCTAGTCCATGTGGATTTAGGCTGCAGTACCACAGGTGGCCTCTAGTCCATGTGGATGTAGGCTGCAGTACCACAGGTGTCCTCTAGTCCATGTGGATTTAGGCTGCAGTACCACAGGTGTCCTCTAGTCCATGTGGATGTAGGCTGCAGTACCACAGGTGTCCTCTAGTCCATGTGGATTTAGGCTGCAGTACCACAGGTGTCCTCTAGTCCATGTGGGTGTAGGCTGCAGTACCACAGGAGGCCTCTAGTCCATGTGGATGTAGGCTGCAGTACCACAGGTGGCCTCTAGTCCATGTGGATGTAGGCTGCAGTACCACAGGAGGCCTCTAGTCCATGTGGTTGTAGGCTGCAGTACCACAGGAGGCCTCTAGTCCATGTGGATGTAGGCTGCAGTACCACAGGAGGCCTCTAGTCCATGTGGATGTAGGCTGCAGTACCACAGGAGGCCTCTAGTCCATGTGGATGTAGGCTGCAGTACCACAGGTGTCCTCTAGTCCATGTGGATGTAGGCTGCAGTACCACAGGTGGCCTCTAGTCCATGTGGATGTAGGCTGCAGTACCACAGGTGGCCTCTAGTCCACCAACCTCAGACCCACTCAGATTTCTTTTCTTCATCTTTGGGCTGAAGCTCTGATCCTGTGCTCAGCTCCACCAAACTACTCTTGAGTTTTCTGTGACACGCTGCTGCTGCTGCTGCTACTGCTGCTGCTGCTGCTGCTGCACCATCAGGGCCCCCCGCTGGTCCACTCTCCACCTGGTCTCGTCTAGGAGGTGGTGGGGGCTTCACTCGCCCGCGCTTGCTAACCCGGATGGACCGTGGCGTTCCTGGACACAGCGCCACCTCGCTGCCCTGTCGTTCCAGCACGTCTTCCTGGATGGCGTTCCCGTTGTTCCCATTGTTCTCGTTGGTGGCTTGGATTACGGGCAAACATGGACGAGACTCCAGACCCACGGCGTCTCTGGAGCTCCTGCTGCCGTGGCGTCTGCGGAAGCTCTCGGTGGCGTTGGCATCCTTCTGGTCGGAGACAACACACTCTTCTTCATAAACGGCTTCGAGCTTCAACTTCTGTTTGTGTCGCACTGAACGCTTCACGGCACAAACGAAATCCAGGACGTTCAGGACCACGGAGAGGGCTCCAACGCCGAGCATGAAGTTGAGCATCAGGGTCTTTTCCGTGGGTCTGGAAATGTAGCAGTCGACCTGTGTGGTGCACGGCGTGTGCTGACACAGGAACCTCCGGGGAACGTAGAAACCAAACAGGTAATAGTGCGCCGCCCCAAACCCCGCCTCCAACACGGTCCGCAACAGCAGCTGCAGCACGTAGGCTCCGCTGAAGCTGGTGCCGAGCCTCCGCACGTGCAGCTGCGCCGTGTGTGGGTCGATTTGAAGTGAGTCGGTGACTTTGTGCGAGACGTAGATGATGAAGAGCGCGGTGGGAACACACAGCGCCACGAGCTGCAGCAGCCAGAAGCGAAAGAGCGAGACGGGAGAGTAGATGTCGTAGCAGACGTTAGCGCAGCCGGGCTGGATGGTGTTACAGACAAACCGCTCCTGCTCGTCCTGGTACAGAGGGAACCCAGCGACGAGGAGGAGGAGGAGGCGGAGGAAGAGCATGACCATGAGCCACGCTTTACCTACGACAGGAGGATAGGTGTGAGACAGGCCTTCAGAGTCCTGGATCTACAGCCTCAGTCCTGGTCTACAGCCTCAGTCCTGGATCTACAGCCTCAGTCCTGGGTCTACAGCCTCAGTCCTGGATCTACAGCCTCAGTCCTGGGTCTACAGCCTCAGTCCTGGGTCTACAGCCTCAGTCCTGGGTCTACAGCCTCAGTCCTGGGTCTACAGCCTCAGTCCTGGATCTACAGCCTCAGTCCTGGGTCTACAGCCTCAGTCCTGGGTCTACAGCCTCAGTCCTGGATCTACAGCCTCAGTCCTGGGTCTACAGCCTCAGTCCTGTGTCTACAGCCTCAGTCCTGTGTCTACAGCCTCAGTCCTGGGTCTACAGCCTCAGTCCTGGGTCTACAGCCTCAGTCCTGGGTCTACAGCCTCAGTCCTGTGTCTACAGCCTCAGTCCTGGGTCTACAGCCTCAGTCCTGGGTCTACAGCCTCAGCCCTGGGTCTACAGCCTCAGTCCTGGGTCTACAGCCTCAGTCCTGGATCTACAGCCTCAGTCCTGGGTCTACAGCCTCAGTCCTGGGTCTACAGCCTCAGTCCTGGGTCTACAGCCTCAGTCCTGGGTCTACAGCCTCAGTCCTGGGTCTACAGCCTCAGTCCTGTGTCTACAGCCTCAGTCCTGTGTCTACAGCCTCAGTCCTGGGTCTACAGCCTCAGTCCTGGGTCTACAGCCTCAGTCCTGGGTCTACAGCCTCAGTCCTGGGTCTACAGCCTCAGTCCTGGGTCTACAGCCTCAGTCCTGGGTCTACAGCCTGTGTTTGTCTGTGTGTGTGTCTTACCGATGATTGTGATGCTCTGACTGACTGACACCAGGATAATCTCTGATGCACTGAATCCCATATTTGCTCCAAACTCAGAGAATCTTCCGCAACTTTATCCAATCCATTCTACTCCATCTCTAGACCGGAGCGAGACCAGAGAGAGAGACCAGAGAGAGACCAGAGAGAGACCAGAGAGAGACCAGAGAGAGACCAGAGAGAGACCAGAGAGAGAGACCGGAGCGAGACCAGAGAGAGACCAGAGAGAGCCCAGAGGGAGAGACCAGAGAGAGACCAGAGAGAGACCAGAGAGAGACCAGAGAGAGACCAGAGAGAGACCAGAGAGAGACCAGAGAGAGACCAGAGAGAGACCAGAGGGAGACCAGAGAGAGACAAGAGAGAGACCAGAGAGAGCCCAGAGGGAGACCAGAGTGAGACCAGAGAGAGACCAGAGAGAGACCAGAGAGAACCCAGAGGGAGACCAGAGTGAGACCAGAGGGAGAGACCAGAGAGAGACCAGAGAGAGACCAGAGAGAGACCAGAGAGAACCCAGAGGGAGCAGAGACCCATGGGAGGAACAGCTCTGTCTCTTGTCGAGCTCCTGCCTGAGACAACAGAAGACACGACTGATTCCATTGTGTCTATTCTGGTCCCACTCACAGAGGCATGCTGCTCCTGGCATCGCACGGATATTTTGGTGCCACTGGTCCTCGTCCTTCAGGAGGAATAATAAGCCTCCTTCATGAGCCCTGCTCCAAGAAATGTGCAAAGACAATCCTCCAGGATCAGCAGAGAGCCTCACAGGGTATTCTCGGTTTGGTCTAACGCAAAACCACCACGTGTTTCTCTCTTCACACTTGAAATAACTTCAAAAAGAAATATAAACAATGATGATGAGAGTGTTTACTTTGTAATTTCATGGTTTAAAATCTGAATTATTATCTATAAGCAGAAAATACTACGCTCGGCCTGTAACTCCCTTTGCCACCACCAGAGGGAGAGGGACCAGTCCCTGTGCTCCTCAGAGTCCCAGCAGGAGTCCAGTCCCTGTGCTCCTCAGAGTCCCAGCAGGAGTCCAGTCCCTGTGCTCCTCAGAGTCCCAGCAGGAGTCCAGTCCCTGTGCTCCTCAGAGTCCCAGCAGGAGTCCAGTCCCTGTGCTCCTCAGAGTCCCAGCAGGAGTCCAGTCCCTGTGCTCCTCAGAGTCCCAGCAGGAGGCCAGTCCCTGTGCTCCTCAGAGTCCCAGCAGGAGTCCAGTCCCTGTGCTCCTCAGAGTCCCAGCAGGAGTCCAGTCCCTGTGCTCCTCAGAGTCCCAGCAGGAGGCCAGTCCCTGTGCTCCTCAGAGTCCCAGCAGGAGGCCAGTCCCTGTGCTCCTCAGAGTCCCAGCAGGAGGCCAGTCCCTGTGCTCCTCAGAGTCCCAGCAGGAGGCCAGTCCCTGTGCTCCTCAGAGTCCCAGCAGGAGTCCAGTCCCTGTGCTCCTCAGAGTCCCAGCAGGAGGCCAGTCCCTGTGCTCATCAGAGTCCCAGCAGGAGGCCAGTCCCTGTGCTCCTCAGAGTCCCAGCAGGAGGCCAGTCCCTGTGCTCCTCAGAGTCCCAGCAGGAGTCCAGTCCCTGTGCTCCTCAGAGTCCCAGCAGGAAGCCAGTCCCTGTGCTCCTCAGAGTCCCAGCGGGAGGCCAGTCCCTGTGCTCCTCAGAGTCCCAGCAGGAGGCCAGTCCCTGTGCTCCTCAGAGTCCCAGCAGGAGTCCAGTCCCTGTGCTCCTCAGAGTCCCAGCAGGAGTCCAGTCCCTGTGCTCCTCAGAGTCCCAGCAGGAGGCCAGTCCCTGTGCTCCTCAGAGTCCCAGCAGGAGTCCAGTCCCTGTGCTCCTCAGAGTCCCAGCAGGAGGCCAGTCCCTGTGCTCCTCAGAGTCCCAGCAGGAGTCCAGTCCCTGTGCTCCTCAGAGTCCCAGCAGGAGGCCAGTCCCTGTGCTCCTCAGAGTCCCAGCAGGAGTCCAGTCCCTGTGCTCCTCAGAGTCCAGCAGCAGGAGGCCCAGTCCCCTGTGCTCCTCAGAGTCCCTCAGAGTCCAGCAGGAGTCCAGTCCCTGTGCTCCTCAGAGTCCCAGCAGGAGGCCAGTCCCTGTGCTCCTCAGAGTCCCAGCAGGAGTCCAGTCCCTGTGCTCCTCAGAGTCCCAGCAGGAGGCCAGTCCCTGTGCTCCTCAGAGTCCCAGCAGGAGTCCAGTCCCTGTGCTCCTCAGAGTACCAGCAGGAAGCCAGTCCCTGTGCTCCTCAGAGTCCCAGCAGAAAAATATCAGACCGTGGCCTTTTGGTACGAACCGAGCAAGCGAGGTTAACAAATGTTTTATTTGATGACTATTTTCAATCTATCCAAATATGGATGGGTTTGAAGTAAAAACACATTTGACCAAAGTGTCAAACTGTGACATGAAGAACAGAGGATTGAGGCGCCCGCTGTAAATTCTCAGTCTGTGTCTTTACCAATGCTTTTTACATATTTGTGATGTTCATGTCCCACTTGGTTTTCCTGCTCCTGGTTTTACCTTTCTGGTCTGTAACCAAGTTGTCGATCTCTTCTTGACTGTTGGAGTTGTGTTTTGGTCGTTATTTGCTGTTATTACTTCCTCTGGCTCTTCCAACTCGTCCTGATGATAGAATTCACTGAGAATGCTCCCAGTCGCTCATTATTTCTGTTTTACCGAGGAAAGATATCAAATCTGATACGGGCTGCGGACCGATCGTCATGGTAACGGTCCGAGACGGGAAGATATCAGACCACAAATCAGCCAATCAGAGCGCGCGAACGATCTAAGTACAAAAGTACTGTATTTGTAATCATACACTATCAGTGCAATTACTGTTCTGGGCCAGAAGTTATTATTATTATTATTACTATTGTTTTGGCTCCTTATGAGCCATTGGAAAATGATTTATTTTAGTTTTTTATTAGTTTTTAGTTTAGCAAACTTGTTGAGTGACTTCCTGGCTAACCGGAAGTAGCAAATTGTCAACATATTTTCCAAGAGTATTATTAGGTTGGAGCTGAAGGACCATGTGCTCGGGGGATTCTCACGGTACTGCAGACTAAACCAGACTAAACCAGACTAAACCAGAGTAAACCAGAGTAACTTCACATGGGCTGCCCAGAAATGTTCCCCATAGAACTCAATGTAAACTAAAACAGCTCAACCTCAGCTGACAGAGAACCTGACAGAGAACCTGACAGAGAACCTGACAGAGAACCTACAGAGAACCTGACAGAGAACCTGACAGAGAACCTACAGAGAACCTGACAGAGAACCTGACAGAGAACCTGACAGAGAACCTGACAGAGAACCTGGCAGAGAACCTGACAGAGAACCTGACAGAGAACCTGACAGAGAACCTACAGAGAACCTGACAGAGAACCTGACAGAGAACCTACAGAGAACCTGACAGAGAACCTGACAGAGAACCTGACAGAGAACCTGACAGAGAACCTGGCAGAGAACCTGACAGAGAACCTGACAGAGAACCTGACAGAGAACCTACAGAGAACCTGACAGAGAACCTGACAGAGAACCTGGCAGAGAACCTGACAGAGAACCTGACAGAGAACCTGACAGAGAACCTACAGAGAACCTGACAGAGAACCTGACAGAGAACCTGACAGAGAACCTGACAGAGAACCTGACAGAGAACCTGACAGAGAACCTGACAGAGAACCTGACAGAGAACCTGAACTACAGAGAACCTGACAGAGAACCTGACAGAGAACCTGACAGAGAACCTGACAGAGAACCTGACAGAGAACCTACAGAGAACCTGACAGAGAACCTACAGAGAACCTGACAGAGAACCTACAGAGAACCTGACAGAGAACCTGACAGAGAACCTACAGAGAACCTGACAGAGAACCTGACAGAGAACCTACAGAGAACCTGACAGAGAACCTGACAGAGAACCTACAGAGAACCTGACAGAAAACCTGACAGAGAACCTGACAGAGAACCTGACAGAGAACCTGGCAGAGAACCTGACAGAGAACCTGACAGAGAACCTGACAGAGAACCTACAGAGAACCTGACAGAGAACCTGACAGAGAACCTGGCAGAGAACCTGACAGAGAACCTGACAGAACCTACAGAGAACCTGACAGAGAACCTGACAGAGAACCTGACAGAGAACCTGACAGAGAACCTGACAGAGAACCTGACAGAGAACCTGGCAGAGAACCTGACAGAGAACCTGACAGAGAACCTACAGAGAACCTGACAGAGAACCTGACAGAGAACCTGACAGAAAACCTGACAGAGAACCTGACAGAGAACCTGACAGAGAACCTACAGAGAACCTGACAGAGAACCTGGCAGAGAACCTGACAGAGAACCTGACAGAGACCTGACAGAGAACCTACAGAGAACCTGACAGAGAACCTGGCAGAGAACCTGACAGAGAACCTGACAGAGAACCTGACAGAGAACCTACAGAGAACCTGACAGAGAACCTGACAGAGAACCTGACAGAGAACCTGACAGAGAACCTGACAGAGAACCTGGCAGAGAACCTGACAGAGAACCTGACAGAGAACCTACAGAGAACCTGACAGAGAACCTGACAGAGAACCTGACAGAAAACCTGACAGAGAACCTGACAGAGAACCTGACAGAGAACCTACAGAGAACCTGACAGAGAACCTACAGAGAACCTGACAGAGAACCTACAGAGAACCTGACAGAGAACCTGACAGAGAACCTACAGAGAACCTGACAGAGAACCTGACAGAGAACCTACAGAGAACCTGACAGAGAACCTGACAGAGAACCTACAGAGAACCTGACAGAAAACCTGACAGAGAACCTGACAGAGAACCTACAGAGAACCTGACAGAGAACCTGACAGAGAACCTGACAGAGAACCTACAGAGAACCTGACAGAGAACCTGACAGAGAACCTGACAGAGAACCTGACAGAGAACCTGACAGAGAACCTGACAGAGAACCTGACAGAGAACCTGACAGAGAACCTGACAGAGAACCTGACAGAGAACCTACAGAGAACCTGACAGAGAACTGACAGAGAACCTGGCAGAGAACCTGACAGAGAACCTGACAGAGAACCTACAGAGAACCTGACAGAGAACCTGACAGAGAACCTGACAGAGAACCTGACAGAGAACCTACAGAGAACCTGACAGAGAACCTGACAGAGAACCTACAGAGAACCTGACAGAGAACCTGACAGAGAACCTGACAGAAAACCTGACAGAGAACCTGACAGAGAACCTGACAGAGAACCTACAGAGAACCTGACAGAGAACCTGACAGAGAACCTACAGAGAACCTGACAGAAAACCTGACAGAGAACCTACAGAGAACCTGACAGAAAACCTGACAGAGAACCTACAGCTTTTATAAAGGTCAGATCTAGTGTGGATGTTAGTGTCCCTTGTCGTCCTGAACTTTCTTTTTCTTAAATCCTTTGGTTTTCTTTAAATCCACACTTTAGTGCCACAAACTCTGCTCCTTTCCTTCCCGCTCTGACTCCGCTCTGCTGCTGCTGCTGCTCTGATGGTCAGCACTAGATCATATATGGAATCGGGACGGAAGCGGAAGTAAATAAAACAAACTACCTATCAATGCCTAAACTTAACCAGCCATTCCCATAAAATAACCCCAACCCACTCTAACTGCTAATTTACACATGAGGCGTTACAGCACGTACGCGTTATACGCGCAGCAGACGCGCGTAACTTTGTTCCATGTTAACCTATGATGATATTTACACTTCTAGCGTTATACGCGCGTATGACGGACGTATGACGGACGCATGACGGACGCATGACGGACGCATGACGGACGCATGACGGACGCATGACGGACGTATGACGCGAAGCTGCGCTCTAATTTAGGATGGATTTCTAATTTTGTGCGCGCACCAACGCGTCTCCCGTTGAAATCTCATGTAAAACATGATTTTTCTAGCGGTCCTTGGCTCTAGATCACATCTACACACACACACACACACACACACACACACACACACACACACAGCTCTTGTGTCTAAACATCAGCAGGAGGAGCAGCAAGTTTTACAGTGATTCTGGACATCGTTTTTTTTCTTTCATAAAGTCTGGCGTCTGGCCAAATCAGCGCACAGAGACCATGAAGACAAACACATGCATGTGATTTGTGTTGCTCTACATCAGCCTCTGTACTGTCCTCTGCACTGCTCCACAGACTACACAGGGACAGCATCAGTCTCTGTACTGTCCTCTACACTGCTCCATAGACTACACAGGGACAGCATCAGTCTCTGTACTGTCCTCTACACTGCTCCATAGACTACACAGGGACAGCATCAGTCTCTGTACTGTCCTCTACACTGCTCCATAGACTACACAGGGACAGCATCAGTCTCTGTACTGTCCTCTACACTGCTCCATAGACTACACAGGGACAGCATCAGTCTCTGTACTGTCCTCTACACTGCTCCATAGACTAAACAGGGACAGCATCAGTCTCTGTACTGTCCTCTACACTGCTCCACAGACTACACAGGGACAGCATCAGTCTCTGTACTGTCCTCTACACTGCTCCATAGACTACACAGGGACAGCATCAGTCTCTGTGCTGTCCTCTACACTGCTCCACAGACTACACAGGGACAGCATCAGTCTCTGTACTGTCCTCTACACTGCTCCATAGACTACACAGGGACAGCATCAGTCTCTGTACTGTCCTCTACACTGCTCCATAGACTACACAGGGACAGCATCAGTCTCTGTACTGTCCTCTACACTGCTCCATAGACTACACAGGGACAGCATCAGTCTCTGTACGTCCTCTACACTGCTCCATAGACTACACAGGGACAGCATCAGTCTCTGTACTGTCCTCTACACTGCTCCATAGACTACACAGGGACAGCATCAGTCTCTGTACTGTCCTCTACACTGCTCCATAGACTACACAGGGACAGCATCAGTCTCTGTACTGTCCTCTACACTGCTCCATAGACTACACAGGGACAGCATCAGTCTCTGTACTGTCCTCTACACTGCTCCATAGACTACACAGGGACAGCATCAGTCTCTGTACTGTCCTCTACACTGCTCCATAGACTACACAGGGACAGCATCAGTCTCTGTACTGTCCTCTACACTGCTCCATAGACTACACAGGGACAGCATCAGTCTCTGTACTGTCCTCTACACTGCTCCATAGACTACACAGGGACAGCATCAGTCTCTGTACTGTCCTCTACACTGCTCCATAGACTACACAGGGACAGCATCAGTCTCTGTACTGTCCTCTACACTGCTCCATAGACTACACAGGGACAGCATCAGTCTCTGTACTGTCCTCTGCACTGCTCCATAGACTACACAGGGACAGCATCAGTCTCTGTACTGTCCTCTGCACTGCTCCATAGACTACACAGGGACAGCATCAGTCTCTGTACTGTCCTCTACACTGCTCCATAGACTACACAGGGACAGCATCAGTCTCTGTACTGTCCTCTACACTGCTCCATAGACTACACAGGGACAGCATCAGTCTCTGTACTGTCCTCTACACTGCTCCATAGACTACACAGGGACAGCATCAGTCTCTGTACTGTCCTCTACACTGCTCCATAGACTACACAGGGACAGCATCAGTCTCTGTACTGTCCTCTACACTGCTCCATAGACTACACAGGGACAGCATCAGTCTCTGTACTGTCCTCTGCACTGCTCCATAGACTACACAGGGACAGCATCAGTCTCTGTACTGTCCTCTACACTGCTCCATAGACTACACAGGGACAGCATCAGTCTCTGTACTGTCCTCTACACTGCTCCATAGACTACACAGGGACAGCATCAGTCTCTGTACTGTCCTCTACACTGCTCCATAGACTACACAGGGACAGCATCAGTCTCTGTACTGTCCTCTACACTGCTCCATAGACTACACAGGGACAGCATCAGTCTCTGTACTGTCCTCTACACTGCTCCATAGACTACACAGGGACAGCATCAGTCTCTGTACTGTCCTCTACACTGCTCCATAGACTACACAGGGACAGCATCAGTCTCTGTACTGTCCTCTACACTGCTCCATAGACTACACAGGGACAGCATCAGTCTCTGTACTGTCCTCTACACTGCTCCATAGACTACACAGGGACAGCATCAGTCTCTGTACTGTCCTCTACACTGCTCCATAGACTACACAGGGACAGCATCAGTCTCTGTACTGTCCTCTACACTGCTCCATAGACTACACAGGGACAGCATCAGTCTCTGTACTGTCCTCTACACTGCTCCATAGACTACACAGGGACAGCATCAGTCTCTGTACTGTCCTCTGCACTGCTCCATAGACTACACAGGGACAGCATCAGTCTCTTTACTGTCCTCTACACTGCTCCATAGACTACACAGGGACAGCATCAGTCTCTGTACTGTCCTCTACACTGCTCCATAGACTACACAGGGACAGCATCAGTCTCTGTACTGTCCTCTACACTGCTCCATAGACTACACAGGGACAGCATCAGTCTCTGTACTGTCCTCTACACTGCTCCATAGACTACACAGGGACAGCATCAGTCTCTGTACTGTCCTCTACACTGCTCCATAGACTACACAGGGACAGCATCAGTCTCTGTACTGTCCTCTACACTGCTCCACAGACTACACAGGGACAGCATCAGTCTCTGTACTGTCCTCTGCACTGCTCCATAGACTACACAGGGACAGCATCAGTCTCTGTACTGTCCTCTACACTGCTCCACAGACTACACAGGGACAGCATCAGTCTCTGTACTGTCCTCTACACTGCTCCATAGACTACACAGGGACAGCATCAGTCTCTGTACTGTCCTCTACACTGCTCCATAGACTACACAGGGACAGCATCAGTCTCTGTACTGTCCTCTGCACTGCTCCATAGACTACACAGGGACAGCATCAGTCTCTGTACTGTCCTCTACACTGCTCCATAGACTACACAGGGACAGCATCAGTCTCTGTACTGTCCTCTACGCTGCTCCACAGACTACACAGGGACAGCATCAGTCTCTGTACTGTCCTCTACACTGCTCCATAGACTACACAGGGACAGCATCAGTCTCTGTACTGTCCTCTACACTGCTCCATAGACTACACAGGGACAGCATCAGTCTCTGTACTGTCCTCTGCACTGCTCCATAGACTACACAGGGACAGCATCAGTCTCTGTACTGTCCTCTACACTGCTCCACAGACTACACAGGGACAGCATCAGTCTCTGTACTGTCCTCTGCACTGCTCCATAGACTACACAGGGACAGCATCAGTCTCTGTACTGTCCTCTACACTGCTCCACAGACTACACAGGGACAGCATCAGTCTCTGTACTGTCCTCTACACTGCTCCATAGACTACACAGGGACAGCATCAGTCTCTGTACTGTCCTCTACACTGCTCCATAGACTACACAGGGACAGCATCAGTCTCTGTACTGTCCTCTACACTGCTCCATAGACTACACAGGGACAGCATCAGTCTGTACTGTCCTCTACACTGCTCCATAGACTACACAGGGACAGCATCAGTCTCTGTACTGTCCTCTACACTGCTCCATAGACTACACAGGGACAGCATCAGTCTCTGTACTGTCCTCTACACTGCTCCATAGACTACACAGGGACAGCATCAGTCTCTGTACTGTCCTCTACACTGCTCCATAGACTACTCGACAGAGACAGAGGCAGAGGCAGAGGCAGAGACAGAGGCAGAGGCAGAGACAGAGGCAGAGGCAGAGGCAGAGGCAGAGACAGAGGCAGAGACAGAGACAGAGACAGAGGCAGAGGCAGAGGCAGAGGCAGAGGCAGAGACAGAGGCAGAGACAGAGACAGAGGCAGAGGCAGAGGCAGAGGCAGAGACAGAGGCAGAGGCAGAGACAGAGGCAGAGGCAGAGAGCAGAGGCAGAGGCAGAGGCAGAGGCAGAGGAGGCAGAGGCAGAGGCAGAGGCAGAGGCAGAGGCAGAGACAGAGACAGAGACAGGCAGAGGCAGAGAGAGACAGAGACAGAGACAGGCAGAGACAGAGACAGGCAGAGACAGAGACAGAGACAGGCAGAGACAGAGACAGAGGCAGAGACAGAGACAGGCAGAGACAGAGACAGAGGCAGAGGCAGAGACAGAGACAGAGACAGAGGCAGAGACAGAGGCAGAGGCAGAGACAGAGACAGAGGCAGAGACAGAGACAGGCAGAGACAGAGACAGAGACAGACAGAGACAGAGACAGAGACAGAGGCAGAGGCAGAGGCAGAGGCAGAGGCAGAGGCAGAGGCAGAGACAGAGGCAGAGAGAGACAGAGACAGAGGCAGAGGCAGAGACAGAGGTAGAGACAGGCAGAGACAGAGACAGAGGCAGAGGCAGAGACAGAGACAGAGGCAGAGGCAGAGGCAGAGACAGAGGCAGAGGCAGAGGCAGAGGCAGAGACAGAGACAGAGACAGAGACAGAGACAGAGACAGAGGCAGAGACAGAGACAGAGGCAGAGGCAGAGGCAGAGGCAGAGGCAGAGGCAGAGGCAGAGGCAGAGGCAGAGGCAGAGGCAGAGGCAGAGACAGAGGCAGAGGCAGAGGCAGAGGCAGAGGCAGAGGCAGAGGCAGAGGCAGAGGCAGAGGCAGAGACAGAGGCAGAGACAGAGGCAGAGGCAGAGGCAGAGGCAGAGACAGAGGCAGAGACAGAGGCAGAGGCAGAGGCAGAGACAGAGAGAGAGACAGAGACAGAGACAGAGGCAGAGGCAGAGGCAGAGACAGAGGCACATGATTCTTAGTGCCAAATAAATGTGTGTCTCTCATGCACAGGTTCTCTGTCTCTGGTTCTCTGTCAGGTTCTCTGTCAGGTTCTCTGTCTGGTTCTCTGTCTGGTTCTCTGTCTGGTTCTCTGTCTGGTTCTCTGTCTGGTTCTCTGTCTGGTTCTCTGTCTGGTTCTCTGTCTGGTTCTCTGTCTGGTTCTCTGTCTGGTTCTCTGTCTGGTTCTCTGTCTGGTTCTCTGTCTGGTTCTCTGTCTGGTTCTCTGTCTGGTTCTATGTCTGGTTCTCTGTTAGCAGAGGTCGAGCTGTGTTACTTTACATTGAGTCCTATGGGGCTTTTTTCTGGGTAACAGGAATTTGGTCTGCAGTGCCACAGCGCCCCCTGTGGCTATGGGTGGAACAACTATCTAGAGAAACACTATCCAGATATTATTATCGATCCACGGGACACACCAGCTAACATTGGTGTTTGGTAACTCGGCCGTTAGTAGCAACAACATGAACATACATCTGATCCCACACTCCTGTAGCCCGTTCGCGGTCAGTCCACTCTAATACACACTCTAAAACACAAACATATACTTGTGCTCATAAGTTTTCATATCCTGGCAGATTTTATAGTATTTTGGGTATTATTCAGAGGATAGTCATATTTTTCCCAGTCATAGTCAGTGGTTTTAGTGACGCCCTTTACTCTCATGAATGGTTTCCTTTGTGTTTCTGCTCCAGTATCATTTACAAGGAGCTAAGACCGTTGCCATAACAACAAAGTGCATGTGTTATCGATCACACCGGTTAGAAATGGTCATGAAGTTTAGTTTAGTTGTGTATTTGGATGGGAAAGTGTGGAGATAGTGCCAGGGCATTAAAATCACAACTGTGTCTGTTCTCCTCTGGGCATTAAACAGGATATAAACAATGCAGCAAATATTTCACAATAGTTTCAGGCCGTTTGACTGTTATTAAACCAACGACAGGATTTCTGTTTGTTCAGGAGAAAATAAAAATGAATGAGTCATAAACACAGAGACCATTAACGGATCCGTTTGATTTTTGTGCAACTGCTCGTTTCACCACGAAGCCTTAATCTCCTCACTGCTTGTTAGTCTCCAGGGGTCACTCAGTCATGGGAGACGAGGCCAGCTGTGAAATGGAAGCCCCCTCACTCACTGTCTCACCATCAGTGGGTTATAACATTCATTGGCAGTGCTTTATTAACCTCTGTGTGAGCAGAAGGAGCCACGCCCTCTTCTAAGACCAGATGTTATGGCCTTGATTAGCCGCGGTTAATTAGCACCGAAGGCTTAGACGCTTCTTTTAATGAGACTAAAGTGTGTAGAAGCTAGTGCTGCTTCAATGACAAGTCTCAGAACAATCACCAATGAAACAGCGTCTCACAAACATTCTAGGCAGTGTGGGTGAAGTGTCTTGCCTGAGGACACAACGACACAGGTCTCCCATCACAGTACTAACCAGGTCCTACCCTGCTTAGCTCCAGAGGTCTGACAGAATCCTGCAGCTACAGCCATCAGATACAGTATATATATTTATGGATATGGATATGAATGAATGACTATGTTTTTTATCTATATGTAGATTTGAATGTTAATGATTTGCTTGATGTGCGGCGCTTTGTGCACGAAAGGCTCTACACCAATACAAGCTGATGCTAAATATGGTAACTATCTCTAAGAAAACTATATAATTTGTCTAAAAGTACTGTATTTCCGTCGTTATAAAACACGCTCCAAATGTAGGACCATCAAAACTTTGCAGAAAACTTTCCCGTCTGAGTTTCCGCACTGGATTTTTCTACCGACTCAGTATATTTCACGAGCAAAAACGCAGTAACGGTTGTGTCCACAGCTTGAGTCCGGCCCTAACGTTGTTCTGAAGCGCACGGACAGCTGGGCATCCGTGGGGGGGAAGGGCCAGGAATAATCGCCTCTAATTCTGCTGAATAACGCCAGAGCGATGTGTCTATATATTAACTTATTACCAGCTGGTCCAGGGCAGCCTCCGCCAGGGCATAAATCTGCGGCAGCTATCTCCAGCAACGAATGAGCCATTATGAAGAGTGATGGGTCTGAAAAGTGAGGTGAATTAATGACTGACGGGCCGTATTTTAGCCCGAACGGTGCGACTCAAACGCATTCTCTTTTGGATTTGTTTTAAGAGACATCCGTCCACGTCCCGAGCCGGGAGATTTAGAGGACGTGGAAGTGGTGTCAGATGGTTGGAAACGGTTTGTTAAGCAGCTGGTGCGATGCCAACGACGAAAAGCGAGCGAGATAATTGGATAAAGATCGTCGGCCTTTATCATATGTTTAAGTACTGGAGAGTCCAGAGCAGCGTGAGCGGAAAGCTGAGAGCCGTGAATGTGAGGAAGTTTGTCCACGGAGCGGTTTAAAGCTGCGGTAGCTATCTTTAAAACCACAACAGAAGGATGTAATAACTAGTTGTATGCTCCAAAAACAGATGGTTCAATCCCTAGTTCTGACGCACACACACACACAGGTCTGTAGCTGGTGATGCAACACTGAAATGTCCCCACTGTGTAACGAATAATAACACACACAGATGCACATGTAGACGCACATAAAGGCATACAGACGCACACAAAGACACACACACACACACACACACACTCATACAGACAGACGCACAGACACACATCTGTGACATGATGGTGCCATGAAAACCAACTCAGACTCTGAGGAGCACAGGGACTGGCCTCCTGCTGGGACTCTGAGGAGCACAGGGACTGGCCTCCTGCTGGGACTCTGAGGAGCACAGGGACTGGCCTCCTGCTGGGTCTCTGAGGAGCACAGGGACTGGCCTCCTGCTGGGACTCTGAGGAGCACAGGGACTGGCCTCCTGCTGGGTCTCTGAGGAGCACAGGGACTGGCCTCCTGCTGGGACTCTGAGGAGCACAGGGACTGGCCTCCTGCTGGGACTTTGAGGAGCACAGGGACTGGCCTCCTGCTGGGACTCTGAGGAGCACAGGGACTGGCCTCCTGCTGGGACTCTGAGGAGCACAGGGACTGGACTCCTGCTGGGTCTCTGAGGAGCACAGGGACTGGCCTCCTGCTGGGACTCTGAGGAGCACAGGGACTGGCCTCCTGCTGGGACTCTGAGGAGCACAGGGACTGGACTCCTGCTGGGACTTTGAGGAGCACAGGGACTGGCCTCCTGCTGGGACTTTGAGGAGCACAGGGACTGGCCTCCTGCTGGGACTCTGAGGAGCACAGGGACTGGCCTCCTGCTGGGACTCTGAGGAGCACAGGGACTGGCCTCCTGCTGGTCCCAGAGTCAGGACTAAACATGGGGATGCTGCATTTCAGATTCTAACAGCTAACATCTAGAACAGTCTTCCAGACAACGTGAGACAGGCTTCTTCTTCTCTGACACTGTTTAAATCCAGGTTAGAAACAGTTTCTGCAACAACTGAAGGATTGTACCTTTACTCTCTTTAACGTACAGTGACTACTTTAATCCCTGTGTGACTGTTTCTCTCTTGTTTCCTTGTGTCTGAACTGTGCTATCCAGATAAACTTGCCTACCTTCATATTTCTGATGAATGTGTGTCTTATGCATCAGCCTCAGATTCTCAAACCTTTACTTTCTCCACATCTTTCCTCCAGAGGCGCCACACAAACAATGGAAACACACATGCGGTTGGACGGCACCACAAACTCTGATGCATTTATTCATTTCATATTTTCCTTTTGTTTTCCTCCGTCTTGGCGCTCACAGATCCAGTTTGCATGTTTGGTGTCGCGAACAGAAAGTGCCAATGCCTCACGCTCCGTTCCCCAAATGTCACAACAAGAGTAGAACAAATGCTTCGAGGAGAATGCGACGGAGAATCAGCCACGGACCAGAGCCTTTCTCCTTCATGGATAAAACACACAACGGGACACAAACCAAAACACAAACACGAACCGGCCTCGTTCTAAACTTATAAAGTAAACCTATTCAGACGTGTGTTCTTTCATCAGATGGTTTTGAGTTCTAAGACGGCAACAACAGCAGAAGATTTAATAGTAGTAAAGTTGTGAAGTTAATGCAGCTGAAGCTAACGCAGCTGAAGCTAACGCAGCCGAAGCTAACGCAGCCGAAGCTAACGCAGCTGAAGCTAACGCCACCGAAGTTAACGCCGCCAAAGCTAACGCCGCCAAAGCAAACGCCGCCAAAGCAAACGCCGCCAAAGCAAACGCCGCCAAAGCTAACGCCGCCAAAACTAACGCCGCCAAAGCTAACGCCGCCAAAGCAAACGCCGCCAAAGCTAACACCGCCAAAGCTAACACCGCCAAAGCTAACACCGCCAAAGCTAACGCCGCCAAAGCAAACGCCGCCAAAGCTAACGCCGCCAAAGCTAACGCCGCCAAAGCTAACGCCGCCAAAGCTAACGCCGCCAAAGCTAACGCCGCCAAAGCTAACGCCGCCAAAGCTAACGCCTAACTGGTCTCCTGAGTCCCAGCACTATTCATAACACGTTCCTGTTTTAGAACGTGCAATAACAACCGCAGACATGACCAACGCCATCAAAAGTCTTGAAACTTTAACTAAACGGTACGAGCCGCAGACCAATCAGCATCTGCCAATCACAGCTCACGCATCAACGACACCTGTTCAAACCACAGAGAAAAATAACTTAAATAACCCGGAATCTGCCATTTTAGTTTTTATTCTATGATAATAACACATCTTTAAATGAGCCGGAAAATGGCAGTGAGTCCTAAGTGTCTCTGAAACCGTTTTATTTGGTTATATGGTTTTACACTGGTCCAGACCAGAGCAGAGAGGATTCATGGTTTTACACTGGTCCAGACCAGAGCAGAGAGGATTCATGGTTTTACACTGGTCCAGACCAGAGCAGAGAGGATTCATGGTTTTACACTGGTCCAGACCAGAGCAGAGAGGATTCATGGTTTTACACTGGTCCAGACCAGAGCAGAGAGACTGGTCTGAACAAAGCTCCTCCTCTGCTGCTGTGACCTGAGACTGTTGTTATTATTATTGTTAGATACTTTTAGAAAGATGTATTTATTGTTATTTCTGCTGCTGCTGGACTCCTGCATTTCTCCGACACGGATCAATAAAGTCTATTTCTCTAACTTCCTGTGTCAGCAGCTGATCAGTCCGTCTTCAAACCACTGCAGCATCTCGGATAAATATAAGATCGGAAAACTGCAAGTTATGTTATCTATGTTTTTAAAGCGGAGCAGCAGAAACTCCAGATCTACTGCCTCTAAATAATCTAAGCAGTAAAACCACATTGGAATAAACTTGCTAAAGTCAGAGCTACACCCAGTCCACAGAGCACCAGCCCCTCAAGAGTCCTTAAGAATAATAATAATAATAATAATAATAATAATTCCAGCCATGTTGATCCATGTGTACCGTCCCTAATTAAATAAACTCAGACATAAATACATAAATAAGTAATAATATACAGTGGTTAATGCTTTCCTCTGTGGCTCTGCGTCCATCTTGTAAACAACTGTTGGTTAATTATGTAAATGAGAGTGCGCGGTGCAGGAGGTCGGAGGATGCAGCTGCCGCACGTTTGGGGGAAAAGGATTGGAATCTGGGAAAATCTGCACTAATCCTTTCAACGTGAATCGGACACGACAAAATAAGCCGCGGATATTTACATGAACTAAAGAGGTTTACACCGCGCTGTGATCCGGCTCCAGGACATGTGTTCACGGGAATCTTTAACAAATATAGGTTTTAAATATAAATATTACTGAAATCTGACCAGAACGTGTCGGACTGAGGACCTCAAATATCTGTGATTCTGAAAAATATTACTGTCTAAGAGAAACAAGAGAAAGACTTAAAGTAGAAATATGTCAATATACTGTATGTCATTAAAGGGCCCTAATCTGCCATCATTAAAGGGCCCTAATCTGTCATCATTAAAGGGCCCTAATCTGTCATCATTAAAGGGCCCTAATCTGTCATCATTAAAGGGTCCTAATCTGTCATAATTAAAGGGCCCTAATTTGTCATCATTAAAGGGCCCTAATCTCATCATTAAAGGGCCCTAATCTGTCATAATTAAAGGGCCCTAATCTGTCATCATTAAAGGGCCCTAATCTGTCATCATTAAAGGGCCCTAATCTGTCGTCATTAAAGGGCCCTAATCTGTCATCATTAAAGGGCCCTAATCTGTCATAATTAAAGGGCCCTAATCTGTCATCATTAAAGAGACACGGGAAGAACATGCAAACTCCTCTCAGAAAGGCCCTGTTCCGACCGGGATTTGAACCCAGGACCTTCTTGCTGAGAAGCGAGAGTGCTAACCACTCAGCCACCGTATTGCCTCGTGCCGTAAATCTTGATATCCCGCCCTCCACCGTTTCACCAATCAGAAAGTCTGTGATCCGGGCGCCAGAACTCACCGTGTGGAGCTAATCTCACTGGTAAAGTACCATGTGGCGCAGAACTAAAAAAGGTCTCGTTATGATTCTCAAATCATTAACGACAAAACAAGGAATAAAACCAGGATTTCTATCTTTGTGAAAAAGGTGTTGGTTATAGATTTGTTGTTGACAAAACTCTTGTCTATTCAGCTGTTATGGTCCCAGCTGGATTCGTCTGCATATCTGGCAACCTAAGTCAGGGAGAGTGGGAGAGGCTGCAGTACCACTTTTGGCCACATGTTTACACACGGCTCCTTTAAAATAAGAAGTAAGATCCCTCAGGGTGTGCAGATAGTAAAAAATAAACTTACTACTATATCCATTTCTGGGTCGGGAAGGTGGCCAGAGCAGCAGCTTCATTATCATTTAGAATCATGATTATTCTTTTCTGTTTGGGAGCAAAAGCCAGAGTTCATGAAAAAGGCAGGACCCTAAAAAAGTGCGGGACTCGGGGTAGATTCGATGTCAGTGTCAGAGTTAGTTCCAGAGTCGCTACAGTCGGAGGAGTCACAGATAATGTTATGGAGATTCATGCAGAAAAGTAAAGTGAATGAACAGAGCGGAGGCAGAGCACCTGAAGACCTCCTGAAATTGGCCACTTCAGTCGCGGTGATGAGACCTGCCACAAAACTCTCTACATTTCCATAAAAAGGTGAATGAGGCGTGAAGCAAACGACATCAAGACGTGCTCTGGAAACGGCAAGAGAGTGATGAAAAGACATGTGTTTTCTTGTTCAGTCATGAATCTATGATCGAATCTGGAAAAGTTATAGCAGCTTCAGTGGAGGATTATTCCACACAGAACAATGACGAGATACACTTTTGGTTATATTTTCAGAGGTCTCCCATCACAATACTAACCACTCCCTGCTCTGCTTAGCTTCAGAGGTCTGACAGGATGTATTTCAGAGCAAGGAGTTTGTTACTATTTGGAACAACATTAAAAATAAGATTACAAGACGCCAATTTCTGGACCCAAACCTGTAACAACATTTACTTCATGACCAATAACTCAAACCTACAACTCATACAGTTCAAAGTTCTTCATAGATAGCACTACACAGACCACAAACTTTCCAAAATGGGTTTCAGCACAGGAATATGCTCACATTGCACTCAGAATCACAGACGACTACCTCCACGCTCTCTGGCATTGCACCGGTCAACACTTTCTGGCAACTAGTCACTGAGTCACTCTCCTCCATACTCGGCTGCCACATCCCAATGTCCCCCTCCCTCTGTTTACTCGGAGACACTTCCACACTAGACCTCAATCAATACCTTAAAAAACAACTATTGGTGTCGCTAACAATCGCCAAGAAAGTCATTCTAATCAACTGGGAAAAAAAAAAAAAAACACACACATCACCACTTGGAAACACCTCCTGTTTGATCATTTATCAACTGAAAACTACTCACAGCTCTCTACACACACATCTGTCCATTCCTCTCCTTCCTCCAATCATAGCAACTGGACTCAACAATCACACACTATAATCCAATATCATGGTTAAATATCCTACAACTGCGACAACAAAATACTACAATAGAAAAATGTATGAAATGTGACGGTAATGATGACAATGGCACTAATATTGGCAATAGTGATTTGGGCAATAAATGATGATGATAATATTAATATTGAAATTGAATAATTAGAATAATAATAATAACAATAATAATGATAATGATAATGATAATGATAATGATAATAATAGTAATAGTAAGGGTAATAATAATAGCGAACACAAATAGCACAGGGCAAGTGGAGAGGGGCCTTTCAATGAGGGTGAACAACCTGGAGTTGTTAGGCCCCTCACATTTTTTAACGCAACACTAGCACAGGGGAAAACACAACATAAGTATTGTTATTGTCATTGTTTTCAAATATCTACTCATCTATTCTTTTTGTACGTTGTTTCTTTATTGTTAGGGTTAGTTGCCGTTTGATTGTCATAGTTATTGCATCCTGGTCTATATATGTGAAAGAGTATATGTAGGTGTACATGTTTGTATATATTTCTCAGCTTTATATCTCCCACAAGCTCAAACACTTACACACACACACACACACACACATACTTACCTACCCTAACCCCAGTAGTACCTTTGTTGTTTATTGTACTGTAACTATGTATTTTCCTGTATGCCTAAATAAAAAAAAATAAAAAAAAATAATAAGATTACAGAATTCAATGTTTCAGTAAAAAAAGTGCGTGTGTGTGAGTGTATACAGCGTGTGTGTCAGAGAGAGAGAGAGAGAATGTGTGTATACAGTGTGTGTGTGTGTGTGTGTGTGTGTGTGTGTGTGTGTGTGTGTGTGTGAGAGAGAGTGTTTAATAATGTGTGTATACAGTGTGTGTGTTTTGCGTCATGAAATAAGCGTCTTCCTCATTCAACCCCTTTTCAAACTGTCCCACTGCAGTAACAATAAATAACTAATAACTACTGTGGCTACTCCGAGCTAACTTCTGGGGCTAGCCGGCTAACGGTGGCTAGCCGGCTAATGGTGGCTAGCCGGCTAACGGTGGCTAGCCGGCTAACGGTGGCTAACCGTTAGCCCAGGGGTGCTCCCACTTTTTCAGCATGCGAGCTACTTATAAAATGATCAAGTCAAAATGATCTACCTACTATAAAAATGCAAAACATATATATATTTCTAAATATATTGAGGATTCTTTATATCTACAATGTATGTTGATGTACATGCAAAACTGCATGATTTATGAAATAATTTGCATTTAAGCACCGCCTCTGGCGGTCATCCCGGATTCATAGAACCATAGTTACATTCGTAACTTTCGTTCTGTAGCGGCACTTACAGTCATAGTAGAAACTCAGGGTGAAGACGTGTTATTATAGATCCATGGTGAAGACATGTGTTTACAAGCATTGACCCCAGTCCTCAGCCCTGGTTTGATCCTGGTTTAGCTCCTGTTTCGGTTGTTTTCGAGCGTGTGTGATCACTTTGCTGCTCTCTGATGTGGAGCGAGGATCGCTGCTGTGAACCGCTGTTAAGGCAGTATGATCCATGCTTTAGTGATCAGAGGTCGCACGTTTTTTTTGTTGTTGTTGTTTTGGGGGCAAACTGTGCCGTGCAAAAACGCAAAACTCCGGTTATCTCTGTCCACACGCAAATGCATAAACGGATTTAAAAAAAAAAAATGTCATGCGATCTTCCAATACTACCTTTGCGATCGACTGGTAGATCGCGATCGACGTATTGAGCACCCCTGCGTTAGCCCATTGACATGAATGAGCAGCCGTGTTCTCGACCCGTGGCTTGTAAACAGCACAGTCTCACTTCATTTACGACTCCTCTCGATGGGGACACCTTGTTAGCGACGCAGAAGATTGAACCTCCAGTCTCTCCGTCATCAGCGCAGACTTATTCCATCTGCTTCCAGCGAAGAAGACGTCTACAACACCACGCACCATTTCACTTTAATTAAGAGGCGAGAGTATAAAAAGTAACGTGTGGCGACGGCGGCGTTTGGAGACGGAGCGATGGGACTGAGGTGAGCAATGAGGCGGCGCTGCTCCCTCATTAACAGACGCACAAATTAATCACGAGAAAACTAAGTGCGAGGGACTGGAGGCAGACGGGAGCGGGAAAGGTCGCACGATACTCAAAGTTCTGTTCATCCGTTCCATTAAATTCCATCTTCAGCTACGGCACGGAACAGGGCCTTTCTGAGTGGAGTTTGCATGTTCTCCCCTTGTCTGCGTGGGTTTCCTCCGGGTGCTCCGGTTTCCCCTACCACTAAAAACATGCACAATAGGTCTGACTGTAAATGAGAGAGTGAATGGATGGTGTTGGGTCAGAGGCTTTGATGGACCAGTGTGTTCTGGACCCGCTTCTGTCATCACCGTGTGTGGAAGGATTGGAACAATATCTGACTCTGAACATTGGAAAGTGCTGTGGGTCTGTACCTTTGGGTCTGTACCTGTGGGTCTGTACCTGTGGGTCTGTACCTGTGGGTCTGTACCTGTGGGTCTGTACCTGTGGGTCTGTACCTTTGGGTCTGTACCTTTGGGTCTGTACCTTTGGGTCTGTACCTGTGGGTCTGTACCTTGGTCTGTACCTTTGGGTCTGTACCTTTGGGTCTGTACCTTTGGGTCTGTACCTTTGGGTCTGTACCTGTGGGTCTGTACCTTTGGGTCTGTACCTTTGGGTCTGTACCTTTGGGTCTGTACCTTTGGGTCTGTACCTTTGGGTCTGTACCTTTGGGTCTGTACCTTTGGGTCTGTACCTTTGGGTCTGTACCTTTGGGTCTGTACCTTTGGGTCTGTACCTTGGTCTGTACCTTGGTCTGTACCTTGGTCTGTACCTTTGGGTCTGTACCTTTGGGTCTGTACCTTGGTCTGTACCTTTGGGTCTGTACCTTTGGGTCTGTACCTTGGTCTGTACCTTGGTCTGTACCTTTGGGTCTGTACCTTGGTCTGTACCTTTGGGTCTGTACCTTGGTCTGTACCTTTGGGTCTGTACCTTGGTCTGTAACATGTGCTATATAAATAAACATTACTTACTTAAACAAGACAAAACAAGCGATGACAGCAGTGCAGGACGTGCTTTTGAATGAATGGAATTGTTTGTTGTTAATGAGATTATTATAATCCCATGTTCCCTGTGTTTTTATTTTACAGTAAACTAATCCTGTTGTAGAAGGAAACTAAAGAAAATAGAAAAGCAGCTAAAAAGACCCACAGTGTTTTTTGCTGCTTTTCTTTTACGGTTTCAACTGAGCATTCTTTTAAACCGCTGTGTCGAGAACTACCACAGTTTAGAAGAACGCTCTGTTGAAACAAAAACAGAAAAAGAAAAGCAGCAAATAATGTGTAATAAAATTCTTGATGCTTTGTTATTGAAAAGAAATCCAGATTATTAGACATTTTTAACCCTAGTTTTTGTTGTTATGCTTCTGTTTTTGTCTGTCTTGATTTTTATTGTCAGGAGGCCAGTCCCTGTGCTCCTCAGAGTCCCAGCAGGAGGCCAGTCCCTGTGCTCCTCAGAGTCCCAGCAGGAGTCCAGTCCCTGTGCTCCTCAGAGTCCCAGCAGGAGGCCAGTCCCTGTGCTCCTCAGAGTCCCAGCAGGAGTCCAGTCCCTGTGCTCCTCAGAGTCCACAGCAGGAGTCCAGTCCCTGTGCTCCTCAGAGTCCCAGCAGGAGGCCAGTCCCTGTGCTCCTCAGAGTCCCAGCAGGAGGCCAGTCCCTGTGCTCCTCAGAGTCCACAGCAGGAGGCCGGTCCCTGTGCTCCTCAGAGTCTGGGCCATGCAAACATAAGAAGAATGTTGCTATTATTCTTGAGACTTGAGAATATTTTGCCGATAACCTGTTCGTCTCTTTGAGCTGGATTTCGCGGAGCCAACTCCAGCCCATAGACTTTGCACCGGGCAGTGATGTATTAGCCGTTAGCGCGCCGAGTTATGAGTCTATTTATCGGGTGCATGATGATGACACGAATGATGAAGCACAGCAGGGAGCGTGAAAGAAAGAGAAAAAAGATAATGTAAAACCGGACAGAAAAGCCCGGGAGACACACACCAAGTTCTATGACGGCGATAACACGTGGAATGATTCAGTGACCACACGACAGCGACCGGACTGAGCTCCAGGGAAAGGATGAGCTCACAGCCTCAGAATGTGTTAGTCCTGATAATGTCTGTCTGGTCTTACCATGTGTAAACTCTGGTCCATGGTCATTTCCTACATGTAGTTTATGCTTAAGTCTTGTAAATAGTGTATTCTTGTCTGAATTATGTCTAATGTGTCAACAATATAATGTTAGTCTGGAATTATGTTTAATCTGTCTGGTATTTTTGTAATGTTCATGTTTTTTAGCGCATTTTTATGTATTTGGCTTTTTAACGTCATGGCCAGAGGACTTCAGATGAAAAATAATCCTTGGCTAATTTTGGCTTTTTCTTAATCATGTGTTTTATTAAATTGCATTGTCCTCTTTGATATGAACTGAAACATAGATGCATGGTCCAAAAGGGGCGGAGACCAAAGTCCATAAAAGCTGAGTTTCCTGGATCATCACCTCTGTCTCTTTACTCCTTTAAACAAGAGTCCAACAGATTCAGACGTTGACAGTTAAGAACGGTCCAGTTAAAACCTTTGCCCGTGTTTTCCACCACAAAAGTCATTTCTGTGGCACGTTGAAGCAAAAGGTCGAGTCGTACATCAAATTGAGCTGCAATAAGAACCAGCTTGGGCGACTTTGAACGCTGCTATTTCCAGACATTCTACTAATTACAACAAACGCAATATGGGTTTCTCCGCTTCCCAAAAACACGGCGTAGGTAGAAAATTATGAGCGGCGAAGATTTATGACGGAGCAGATTCTGGAGAGAGATGAAGAGATGTAATACGCCTTGGGTTTAATAGGACGGATGTGATTTCCCTTCAAACTATTGTAAAAGTGTTCGTGAGCAGGAAGCCACGGCGGTAAATGAGAGAATAAAGGAATCCATCAAGGGCTTTTCTTTTTTTCTGTGAATGTTCCCGAGACTCGAGAGGGAGAAAGTAATTAAAAAGAAAGCAATGGATCCGGGCGTTTGACAGAGGGTTTAAGAGCTGTCCCTAAAGGCTCAGGAACAGGAAGGACAGAGGTTTGTCTGACGACGGAGTGAGAAACCCTCCTGTTTGTTACATTGTTGTTCACAAAGTTCACAAAATGTTCACAAAGAAAGAAACGTTTTCCAGATTCAAAAATAATCAGTTTTTTTGCAATTCGAACCAATTCCATTCATTTTTGTAGGGCCCTAAATCACAAAGGTTGTTTTATCAGAGGACCCACTCTCTTGTCTCTCTCTGGTCTCTCTCTCTGGTCTCTCTCTGGTCTCTCTCTCTGGTCTCTCTCTCTGGTCTCTCTCTGGTCTCTCTCTCTGGTTTCTCTCTCTGGTCTCTCTCTGGTCTCTCTCTAGACTCTCTCTAGACTCTCTCTCTGGTCTCTCTTTCTGGTCTCTCTCTCTGGTCTCTCTCTCTGGTCTCTCTCTGGCCTCTCTCTCTGGTCTCTCTCTGGCCTCTCTCTGGTCTCTCTCTGGCCTCTCTCTGGTCTCTCTCTGGTCTCTCTCTCTGGTCTCTCTCTCTGGTCTCTCTCTCTGGTCTCTCTCTCTGGTCTCTCTCTGGTCTCTCTCTAGACTCTCTCTAGACTCTCTCTCTGGTCTCTCTTTCTGGTCTCTCTCTCTGGTCTCTCTCTCTGGTCTCTCTCTGGCCTCTCTCTGGCCTCTCTCTGGTCTCTCTCTGGTCTCTCTCTCTGGTCTCTCTCTCTGGTCTCTCTCTCTGGTCTCTCTCTGGTCTCTCTCTCTGGTCTCTCTCTCTGGTCTCTCTCTCTGGTCTCTCTCTCTGGTCTCTCTCTGGTTTGGTAAAAGCCAAACAACCTTAGCTAAACCGTCTGCGTTAGCGAGTTCTGAGCCTGTAATAATTTAAATGCTTCAAGTAGATTAGACAGAGAAACGAAGGTGAAATGATCAAAAAGACTGAAAAAGAAGCAATTTAATTTCAAGTCCCCACACTCTAACTCTCACTGCAGCCATTCACAGCTCACTCCTACACAACAACAGACCGAGACTTAAACAGGTCCAAGGGCCGGACTCTGTGGAGCCTGGTCTGTCCCTGGACCTACTGAACAAGATCTGCATAAGATCTACACTCCAGGATCACGGCCCGCCTGCCTTCGATCTGATCACACACACACGCGCACACACACACACACACAGACGCGCACGCACACACACACACACACACACACACACACACACACACCTTAAATCAGTCCCTTAGCAGGATTGACCATTTGGATTAAACATGTTTGACCATGTGCACTGCAGAAATATTATACAATATGAGGTAATAAATCCTTAAATTGAGTCATTCTTCATTCTTAATGAGAGTAATTCTAACTGTGTTAACATCAGATTCTACAATGGGACTAAGACATTTCTCATATCTCCTTAAAACAAGATCATTTTGCCCCATTGGGTAATCTGTTTTTTTTGGTCAGAATGTGCTCAAATGAAGACACATGTTGCCAAATTTGAGCCATTTCACAAGAAAGTACAAAAAAACAATTGTCTAAAAAATTAAATTTACGAACAACTGCAAGATCACACTACTCCCTCCTCTCCAATCTCGACGCTAAATCCCTCTCCCGCCTCCAACTGGTCCAGACGCAGCAGCCAGACTTCTCACTGGTTTTAACAGAAGGGAGCACATCACCCCTGTTTTAGCGTCCCTCCACTGGCTCCCTGTGCGTTTTAGAATTGATTGTAAGATTTTACTGATTACTTTTAAAGCTCGTTTAGGTCTGGCACCAAGCTATATTTCTGAACTTTTAACCCCCTACGAGCCCCCCCGCTGCCTTAGATCCTCGGGCAGGTCCCTGTTGACTGTTCCAAGGTCGAGGCTCCGGACAAAAGGTGACCGAGCCTTCTCTGTCCGGGCTCCTCGGCTTTGGAACAACCTGCCCGAGGAGATAAGGCTAGCACCATCAGTATCCTCTTTTAAAACACTTAAAACCCACTTTTATCAAACAGCTTTTAACTGTTAGTTTTAAACTTCACATGCTGTATTTTATTGTCTGCTTTGTCTTTGTTGTGTCTCTTTTGTGTTTTGCTCTGTTTGCTTTGTGTTTCTGTATCTAATTATTTTGACCTTGCATTATGACTGTTTTTATTGTTTATCATGCTGACTGTACAGCGCTTTGTAAACACTGTTTTTAAAAGTGCTATACAAATACAGATTATTATTATTATTATTACTGTGAATGGACTTTGAACATTGATCTAGTCACATATTGAGTTTTACCAGCACAAAACAGCAAACGGCTTTGAATAATCCTTTCTTTCTCCTGTCGTCTTCTAACCAACTTTCTGCCCGTCCTGCATCTCTCCCCAGAGCCAGCCTCCTCCCTCTCCTTGTATCTGTCACCGACCCCCCTCTGACGTCTGGAGTGGACGCCCCGCCTGTGGATCTCAGCTCTAACAGTGCGCCCCGCTGTGATAATCTGCAATAAGCCATCTGCACAGCCCCTCGCTGCTTCTCACGCTCCAACTCTGCCGTCTACACACACAACATCAGCCATAAAACACCCGCGATCAGGTCCAACTGGCTCGGGACGCAACAGAGAGACCATAACCAGTTTTATTACACGTGAAGGTGAGGACTTTAAAATAATTATGTCTTCACCGTGGGCTGTATAGAAATTGATGATAGTGACTGCCTCAATCAATGGACTCACATGAACAACTCAACAGATCTGGCTCAATAACCGTTTGTGTCACACTCAATTCGGGCGTAGAACTTCTGTGGTTTAGCGCTCTGTGATCCTGCTGTTTACATTTGGTTATCCTCTTTGAAAACTTTTATGTAAATAGCACAGTTCATACAGAATGCAAAGTACCAAAAGAAAATTTAAAAAGAAATATATGTTTACATCAATAATCAAATGATCCGTTTTTAAGCCTGGACCTGAATAAAAGCCAGATATGAGCCAAACGTATTGACCAATGAGACGCCTTTGTTCTCAGGGAAAGTCCAGCTCGGCTTAGTGGCCACGTCTGCCCCGGTTTACGGCACAAAGCTAACTCTATTATAACAAACACCAAGGACATTGGCTCCAGCTATGGTCAAACTAGCTTCTTCCACAGTCGACAAACTCCAGGGGTTACGTCAGCGAATGTCAGTCCGCTCCGGTCTACGGCTACTTGTGTGTGTTGAATATTTCCATAATTTAGAGTTAGGGTGAACCTGGAGGGGTAGCAGGAAGGAGACTCAGGCCGAATGCAGGTGAACTCAAAACCACAGAAGAGAAGACGGTAATAATAAATAATAATAACATCCAACTTTATTACAGACTCATGGTCCAGGATAAAACAACAATTACAACTCATCATTTTTTAATTGGTTCCTTTTGAGACACACAGGGACACCTTTCAAATAAAAACATCACAAAATATGAAATATAGAGAGAATTATTTCAGCTGTATAATAACTGTACTACTAACTTGCCCGCGTGGGTTAGGGCCAGGACTAGGGTCAGGGCGTTCACCCAATAGCACTTAGCTGTTCATTAGTGAGGGCTAATCTCAGGTTAGTTTCAGTTCATCATTATATTTCAGACATTAATGACAAATTCAAAAACATTTTCAGGCACAAAAAGGTCAAAATATGGTCTGAAAAAAGAATAGGCAGAAGCTAGGGCTCATAAACGCCTACTGTATACGTCTACGTTCAACTACACAGCTGCTACACACAACAAAAGAATACATATACTCCATTATTGTCAGCTCAAAAATCTAAATCTAAAGTTACCAAATATTTTACCGGAGAGCATCGGCACCCAGACACGACCGAACTACCAGAGAGTAAAGAAACCCTTCCAAATCCTAAGAATCCCAGACCCAGGATGTTGCAAAGCTTACCGTGTTTTCTTCTTCTACAGCTACAGCCGACGGTGCAAACAAAATTAAGTCTTTTCCCAAGAGACAGTTTGAACCATTTACTGGGCTCCTCTTTGGTCATGGCTCCGGCTACGTCACAACCGTGGAGCACTTTCGGGTTCTCCCAGTTCTGGTGCTGAGCCGAGACCCAGTCCCCATTGACCCACATCCACTGCTCAAAGAAGCAGGCGTAGGCCAATCCGATCCAGGTGTAGTCCGTTTGGGCCTGGTTCACTGGCTCCTGGACCATCCTCTGCTGGTGCTGGTTGGTTATCGTGGCAAACTCGCCGTGGTGTGTTCTGCAGTGAATCAACGCCTCTTCGAACGTCTTCTGCTCTTGGACTAAAACCATGTGATCTGTCGGACACAAATGTTAAATGAACTGTACTTTTAAGGATTCAGATTGGGTTATTTGCTGTAAAATATAGATAGATATATTATTGATCCACGTAAGAGAAATTCAGGTTCAGTAGTAGAAAAATTAAAGAATAAAATTAATATTGTTAGCTTTTGAGAATGATCAAAGGAGCCAAAGTCCCCAGTGTGCGCAAGAAAAAATATATTTATTAAAACAACTATCGTCATCTTGAAATCGATCCAGAAAAAGTTAGAGTTTTGTACCAGGAGCTGGAACTCGTGTATGGATTTGATTGCATGTTATTTTTTCATGGTTTCAGAGTTAGCTACTTCAAGTTAGCATTTTTTCACATTCTAAAACAGGAAACTCAAAGTAAATAGTCTCATAATTGTAATGGCCAAATAATGGATAATACTTCTTCTTTAAAAACAACTTGAGAAAATAAGTAATCTTTATTTATATATTGATATTATGAATGAATGAATGAATGAATGGATTATTAGTACATAACGTAAAAGAAAGTTTATTAATCAATCAAAGGTGAAGCAGAAACCTACCGTCGAAGCAGATGAAGGGATGAAGAGCAGAACAATCTGAGCCGGACTGAAGTGTGTCATTATGAATCTTCATGCATGAACAGAACTGATTCACCGACTGGACATTGGTACAGGCCGATCCACCAAGCGAGGTCTGAACCCATGACTCGAGTCTTGTTTTTGAAGCTCTCATCATTTATTTGCTCGTGGCCTGTGACCAGATCCGTGTTTTTCTTTTGGCAGGTTTTCCGAGCCTCGCACCAGGTCTTCATTTCCGTCTCTGGCTCGTAGCGATATTGAGAATCATGATCTGAGTAAATAGACAGATATTGACAAACATGAAATGGAAGTTTAGTTATAACGGTGATAAAACATGTGGCCATATCCTGTGTACAAACGGACAATGCTAACCCGCTAGCTCAATGAAGCATCCACTTGTCGAGTTATAGCTATCTCCTGTGCTACCCTGAAAAGTAGAATAAAAACACCTTAAATTAGGGTCTAAAAGGAAATGACCCAGGGCTGGACACATTAGAAAAAAATTGTCAAAATTCAGCTGAAAAAACAATATTTAGGGTATCTTTTTAACACTTTGGCGGGGAAATTTGACCCAACACAAGGGGGGACACTGGTTTATGGTCAAAATAGATGAAGGTGAATGAGTCTCGGAAGCTAACGGTTTAGCTAACGCCTCATCATTAAATCTTGTGTCCAGTTAAAACAGTCGTCTCTCCGCTACATAACAACATTAAAACCTGCAGGTTATAGTCAAGTGCGGCCTGTGTATGGACAGTACAGAAAAACAAAGTAATGTGTCTGTAAAATGGAAGAAATGATGCATTTTGTACCTGAAAAGCAGAAAAACCGGCTTTTTGTTCCGCAGGATTGACTGTACAGACAGTTCCTCTTCACTGTTGTTGTGGTAACTGACAAAAGCACAGTCTCCTCCATTGTCTTGTCTACTTTCTTTCCAGGCTGCTTTACTTTTGTTATATTTGTATTTATCATTAATCCATTTCCACTGTGCGCCCTGCTGCTGCCCATGGTCCTGCTGCTGCCCATGGTCCTGCTGCTGCCCATGGTCCTGCTGCTGCCCATGGTCCTGCTGCTGCCCATGACCCTGCTGCTGCCCATGACCCTGCTGCTGCCCATGGTCCTGCTGCTGCCCATGACCCTGCTGCTGCCCATGGTCCTGCTGCTGCCCATGGTCCTGCTGCTGCCCATGACCCTGCTGCTGCCCATGACCCTGCTGCTGCCCATGGTCCTGCTGCTGCCCATGGTCCTGCTGCTGCCCATGGTCCTGCTGCTGCCCATGACCCTGCTGCTGCCCATGGTCCTGCTGCTGCCCATGACCCTGCTGCTGCCCATGGTCCTGCTGCTGCCCATGGTCCTGCTGCTGCCCATGGTCCTGCTGCTGCCCATGACCCTGCTGCTGCCCATGGTCCTGCTGCTGCCCATGGTCCTGCTGCTGCCCATGACCCTGCTGCTGCCCATGGTCCTGCTGCTGCCCATGGTCCTGCTGCTGCCCATGGTCCAGTCTGACCCAGGCCTCATCACAGCCTTGTTTTCGTGGACAGACGGAGGTTGCGTTGGTCTCATTGTGGACTAAGGCCAGCCCTGTGTAGTGCTCTCGGCAGAACTCTTCGGCTTCAGACCAACTTTTACGATATTCAAAGTAGTGGTACACATGACGCACTTGACCCACAGAGAGCCAGCAGGCGTCTAAAACACAAAATAGAGCGATTTTGTGAATTGGGAAAACATTTGAGTCAATAAAGAGTATCGGGAAACTCACGGATCAAAAGAAGCAGCAGAAAAGTCCAGCGCATCGTGAACTGAAAGCACAAGTTAATTTAAATGTGCAATATCACAGGGAAATCATACGGGGCACTGATAATAACACAATGTGTTACGGATGTAAAAACTCTCACACGGTACACACTTTTATAACCACCTGAACTCACGACGAAGAGAGAGAGAGACCAGAGATATCAAATCTGCTGGATATAGGTTTGAGGGATAAAGAAGTACCAGAGAGAGACTAGAGTAAGACTAGAGAGAGACTAAAGAAGGAGACCAGAGACTAAAGAAGGAGACCAGAGAGAGACTAGAGGGAGACCAGAGACTAAAGAAGGAGACCAGAGAGAGACTAGAGGTAGACCAGAGAGATACCAGAGAATGAGACCGGAGAGAGAGACCAAAGAGAGACCAGAGAGAGACTAGAGGGAGAGACTAGAGGGAGAGACTAGAGGGAGACTAGAGAGAGACAAGAGGAGAGACTAGAGAAAGAGACTAGAAGGAGATCAGAGAGAGACTAGAGAAAGAGACCAGAGACAGACTAGAGGTAGACCAGAGAGATGCCAGAGAATGAGACCGGAGAGAATGACCAAAGAGAGACCAGAGAGAGACTAGAGGGGAGACTAGAGGGAGACTAAAGAAGGAGACCAGAGAGAGACTAGAGGGGAGACCAGAGAGAGACTAGAGAAAGAGACCAGAGATAGACTACAGGTAGACCAGAGAGATGCCAGAGAATGAGACCGGAGAGAGAGACCAGAGAAAGAGACAACAGAGAGATACAAGAAAGACCAGCGGGAGACCAGAGAGAGATCGTGTTAGTCCTTTGAACTAATCACCGCGTTTCTCCTGGCTTTAAATAAAGATATCTATCATGTTATTCTAGCGTTGCATGTTATATATGATGTTTTTAACGTACACACACTGTAAAAAACTAGACTACCCACACAAATACAGTGAGGACACAAAAGGCCACTTTACAGTCGGGGACCACTGCACTGTGAAGATATACGGAAATATGAGAAAAGTACTCACCTGCCTTCTCTGCAGAAGATCTGTTTGAGTATCTCACAAACAAACCTCTCCTTAAATACAAATATCTTGCTTATAATTTACGTACGCAAACAAAAAATATCCAAATCGAGTCCGAGCGAGTTACTTCCCCTTGGATCATATCAGCAGCTTATCTCAGGTTTATGAAAATACCTGCGCAACCATGAAAACGGGAAGTAAAAAAGTCTGTACTCGATTGTGTTCGATGCAAAACAGGGAGAAAGAACGACATCATAAAAACAAGCTGGAGATAGAGCTTCTCTGGGTCGTGTTTGTGGAGCTGCGAGCCCTCTCACAGATACATGTTTTTATACTTTTTCAGTGTAAAGAAATAGTCACAGGCTGAAATTTGAGTCTATTGTTTTTGGGTAGAAAAGAAACCAGATGTGGGTTTACTTCCGTAGACCCTATATTGTGACATCACCGCTCATTAAAAGCAGCAGAAGCAGCTTTCTTCAGACCATCCATCACAACCATTCTTTCTTTCAACGCAAATAGACTCAAAACAAGTCCTTAAAACCCTCAGTTAGTCTGTGTTGCCAAATACTAAAACAAATTGAACTTTAGAAAAACCTATTACTTCCCTGAACTACTGCCAGACAACTTTGTTCATCCATGCGACTCAATGAGCTTTAAAGAACTGGCACTCAATCTATATAAAGTAAGAAACCATATGCATTTAAATACGTTTTACATCAAGGTCACAGCTTCCCCCGGTGGAATAAATCCTCATTAATTAACCAATCAGCTCGCGGGCTACTTTACAATCTCTGGGCGGCGTGTACTCGAGGTGGCGTGTTATACCAAACGGGACATGATGGAAACATCTGCATGAAGTTAAGAGGACAGTGCAGAGTCGGCAGGAACAGCCTCCAGACTATAAACGCCATTGATTTTATATCAGGGTCTGAGCAGCAGGGGAGAGGATAGGCCTGGGTAAGAGAGAGACTAGAGAGAAACTAGAGAGAGACCAGAGAGAGACCAGAGAGAGACTAGAGAGAGACTAGAGAGAGACCAGAGAGAGACTAGAGAGAGACCAGAGAGAGACCAGAGAGAGACCAGAGAGAGACTAGAGAGAGACCAGAGAGAGACGAGAGAGACTAGAGAGAGACCAGAGAGAGACTAGAGAGAGACCAGAGAGAGACAAGAGAGAGACTAGAGAGAGACCAGAGAGAGACTAGAGAGAGACCAGAGAGAGACGAGAGACTAGAGAGAGACTAGAGAGAGACTAGAGAGAGACCAGAGAGAGACCAGAGAGAGACCAGAGAGAGACTAGAGAGAGACTAAGAGAGAGACCAGAGAGAGACTAGAGAGAGACTAGAGAGAGACTAGAGAGAGACAGAGAGAGACTAGAGAGAGAGACTAGAGAGAGACTAGAGAGAGACCGAGAGGGACGAGAGAGAGAGACTAGAGAGAGACTAGAGAGAGACTAGAGAGAGACTAGAGAGAGACTAGAGAGAGACTAGAGAGAGACTAGAGAGGACTAGAGAGAGACTAGAGAGACAGAGAGAGACTAGAGAGAGACTAGAGAGAGACTAGAGAGAGACTAGAGAGAGACTAGAGAGAGACTAGAGAGAGACTAGAGAGAGACTAGAGAGAGACTAGAGAGAGACTAGAGAGAGACCAGAGAGAGACTAGAGAGAGACAGAGAGAGACTAGAGAGAGACTAGAGAGAGACTAGAGAGAGACTAGAGAGAGACTAGAGAGAGACTAGAGAGAGACTAGAGAGAGACTAGAGAGAGACTAGAGAGAGACCAGAGAGAGACCAGAGAGAGACCAGAGAGAGACTAGAGAGAGACTAGAGAGAGACTAGAGAGAGACCAAGAGAGAGACCAGAGAGAGACTAGAGAGAGACTAGAGAGAGACTAGAGAGAGACTAGAGAGAGACTAGAGAGAGACCAAGAGAGACTAGAGAGAGACTAGAGAGAGACTAGAGAGAGACTAGAGAGAGACTAGAGAGAGACAAGAGAGAGACTAGAGAGAGACTAGAGAGAGACTAGAGAGAGACTAGAGAGAGACTAGAGAGAGACAGAGAGAGAGACTAGAGAGAGACTAGAGAGAGACTAGAGAGAGACTAGAGAGAGACTAGAGAGAGACTAGAGAGAGACTAGAGAGAGACTAGAGAGAGACTAGAGAGAGACTAGAGAGAGACTAGAGAGAGACTAGAGAGAGACTAGAGAGAGACTAGAGAGAGACTAGAGAGAGACTAGAGGAGATCCGAGAGGACGAGAGAGAGACTAGAGAGAGACAGAGAGGGACTAGAGAGAGACTAGAGGAGACTAGAGAGAGACTAGCGAGAGACTAGAGAGAGACTAGAGAGGGACTAGAGAGAGACAATAGAGAGAGAGACCAGAGAGAGACCAGAGAGAGATCAGAGAGAGACTAGAGAGAGACTAGAGAGAGACAAGAGAGAGACCAGAGAGAGACTAGAGAGAGACTAGAGAGAGACTAGAGAGAGACTAGAGAGAGACTAGAGAGAGACTAGAGAGAGACTAGAGAGGACTAGAGAGAGACTCCGAGAGGACAGAGAGACAGAGGACTAGAGAGAGACTAGAGAGAGACTAGAGAGAGACCAGAGAGACTAGAGAGAGACTAGAGAGAGAGAGACTAGAGAGAGACTAGAGAGAGACAGAGAGAGACTAGAGAGAACAAGAGAGACCAGAGAGAGACTAGAGAGGGAGTAGAGAGAGACTAGAGAGAGACTAGAGAGGGAGTAGAGAGAGATCCGAGAGGGGAGAGAGAGAGAGACTAGAGAGAGACTAGAAAGAGACCGAGAGGGGCGAGAGAGAGACTAGAGAGAGACTAGAGAGAGACTAGAGAGAGACTAGAGAGGGAGACTAGAGAGAGACTAGAGAGAGACTAGAGAGGGACTAGAGAGGGACTAGAGAGAGGCTTGAGAGAGACTACAGAGGGACTAGAGAGAGACTAGAGAGAGACTAGAGAGAGACTAGAGAGAGACTAGAGAGGGACTAGAGAGAGACTAGAGAGAGACTAGAAAGAGATCCGAGAGGGGCGAGAGAGAGACTAGAGAGAGACAAGAGAGGGACTAGAGAGAGACTAGAGGGAGACTAGAGAGGGACTAGCGAGAGACTAGAGAGAGACTAGAGAGGGACTAGAGAGACAATAGAGAGAGAGACCAGAGAGAGACTAGAGAGAGACCAGAGAGAGACCAGAGAGAGACTAGAGAGAGACAAGAGAGAGACCAGAGAGAGACCAGAGAGAGACCAGAGAGAGACTAGAGAGAGACCAGAGAGAGACTAGAGAGGGACTAGAGAGAGACTAGAGAGAGACCAGAGAGAGACCAGAGAGAGACCAGAGAGAGACTAGAGAGAGACCAGAGAGAGACTAGAGAGAGACTAGAGAGAGACCAGAGAGAGACTAGAGAGAGACTAGATAGGAACAAGAGCGAGACCAGAGAGAGACCAGAGAGGAGTAGAGAGAGACTAGAGAGAGACTAGAAAGAGATCCGAGAGAGGGCGAGAGAGAGACTAGAGAGAGACTAGAGAGAGACTAGAGAGAGACTAGAGAGGGAGACTAGAGAGAGACCAGAGAGAGACTAGAGAGAGACTAGAGAGAGACTAGAGAGAGACTAGAGAGAGACTAGAGAGAGACTAGAGAGAGACTAGAGAGAGACTAGAGAGGGACTAGAGAGAGACTAGAGAGAGACTAGAAAGAGATCCGAGAGGGGCGAGAGAGAGACTAGAGAGAGACAAGAGAGGGACTAGAGAGAGACTAGAGGGAGACTAGAGAGAGACTAGAGAGGGACTAGAGAGACAATAGAGAGAGAGACCAGAGAGAGACCAGAGAGAGATCAGAGAGAGACTAGAGAGAGACTAGAGAGGGACAAGAGCGAGACCAGAGAGAGACTAGAGAGACTAGAGAGAGACTAGAGAGAGACTAGAGAGACTAGAGAGGGACTAGAGAGAGACTAGAGAGAGACTAGAGAGGGACTAGAGAGAGATCCGAGAGGGGCGAGAGAGAGACTAGAGAGAGACAAGAGAGGGACTAGAGAGAGACTAGAGGGAGACTAGAGAGAGACTAGAGAGAGACTAGATAGGAACAAGAGCGAGACCAGAGAGAGACTAGAGAGGGAGTAGAGAGAGACTAGAGATGGACTAGAGAGAGACTAGAGAGAGACTAGAGAGAGACTAGAGAGGGACTAGAGAGGGACTAGAGAGAGGCTTGAGAGAGACTAGAGAGGGACTAGAGAGAGACTAGAGAGAGACTAGAGAGAGACTAGAGAGAGACTAGAGAGGGACTAGAGAGAGACTAGAGAGAGACTAGAGAGAGACTAGAGAGGGAGACTAGAGAGAGACTAGAGAGAGACTAGAGAGGGACTAGAGAGGGACTAGAGAGAGGCTTGAGAGAGACTAGAGAGGGACTAGAGAGAGACTAGAGAGAGACTAGAGAGAGACTAGAGAGAGACTAGAGAGAGACAAGAGAGGGACTAGAGAGAGACTAGAGGGAGACTAGAGAGGGACTAGCGAGAGACTAGAGAGAGTCTAGAGAGGGACTAGAGAGACAATAGAGAGAGAGACCAGAGAGAGACCAGAGAGAGATCAGAGAGAGACTAGAGAGAGACTAGAGAGGGACAAGAGCGAGACCAGAGAGAGACTAGAGAGACTAGAGAGAGACTAGAGAGAGACTAGAGAGACTAGAGAGAGACAAGAGAGGGACTAGAGAGAGACTAGAGAGGGACTAGAGAGAGATCCGAGAGGGGCGAGAGAGAGACTAGAGAGAGACAAGAGAGGGACTAGAGAGAGACTAGAGGGAGACTAGAGAGAGACTAGAGAGAGACTAGAGAGAGACTAGAGAGGAGTAGAGAGAGACTAGAGAGAGACTAGAGAGAGGGAGAGAGAGAGAGATCCGAGAGGGGAGAGAGAGAGACTAGAGAGAGACTAGAAAGAGATCCGAGAGGGGCGGGAGAGAAGACTAGAGAGAGACTAGAGAGAGACTAGAGAGAGACTAGAGAGGGAGACTAGAGAGAGACTAGAGAGAGACTAGAGAGGGACTAGAGAGGGACTAGAGAGAGGCTTGAGAGAGACTAGAGAGGGACTAGAGAGAGACTAGAGAGAGACTAGAGAGAGACTAGAGAGAGACTAGAGAGGGACTAGAGAGAGACTAGAGAGAGACTAGAAAGAGATCCGAGAGGGGCGAGAGAGAGACTAGAGAGAGACAAGAGAGGGACTAGAGAGAGACTAGAGGGAGACTAGAGAGGGACTAGCGAGAGACTAGAGAGAGACTAGAGAGGGACTAGAGAGACAATAGAGAGAGAGACCAGAGAGAGACCAGAGAGAGATCAGAGAGAGACTATAGAGAGACTAGAGAGGGACAAGAGCGAGACCAGAGAGAGACTAGAGAGACTAGAGAGAGACTAGAGAGAGACTAGAGAGAGACTAGAGAGACTAGAGAGGGACTAGAGAGAGACTAGAGAGAGACTAGAGAGAGACTAGAGAGGGAGACTAGAGAGAGACTAGAGAGAGACTAGAGAGGGACTAGAGAGGGACTAGAGAGAGGCTTGAGAGAGACTAGAGAGGGACTAGAGAGAGACTAGAGAGAGACTAGAGAGAGACTAGAGAGAGACTAGAGAGGGACTAGAGAGAGACTAGAGAGAGACTAGAAAGAGATCCGAGAGGGGCGAGAGAGAGACTAGAGAGAGACAAGAGAGGGACTAGAGAGAGACTAGAGGGAGACTAGAGAGGGACTAGCGAGAGACTAGAGAGAGACTAGAGAGGGACTAGAGAGACAATAGAGAGAGAGACCAGAGAGAGACCAGAGAGAGATCAGAGAGAGACTATAGAGAGACTAGAGAGGGACAAGAGCGAGACCAGAGAGAGACTAGAGAGACTAGAGAGAGACTAGAGAGAGACTAGAGAGAGACTAGAGAGACTAGAGAGAGACTAGAGAGGGACTAGAGAGAGATCCGAGAGGGGCGAGAGAGAGACTAGAGAGAGACAAGAGAGGGACTAGAGAGAGACTAGAGGGAGACTAGAGAGAGACTAGAGAGGAACAAGAGCGAGACCAGAGAGAGACTAGAGAGGGACTAGAGAGAGACTAGAGAGGACTAGAGAGAGACTAGAGAGAGACTAGAGAGGACTAGAGAGAGCTGAGAGAGACTAGAGAGAGAACTAGAGAGAGACTAGAGAGGGACTAGAGAGAGACTAGAGAGAGACTAGAGAGAGACTAGAGAGAGACTAGAGAGAGACTAGAGAGAGACTAGAGAGAGACTAGAGAGAGACTAGAGAGAGACTAGAGAGAGACTAGAGAGAGACTAGAGAGAGACAGAGAGATAACTAGAGAGAACTAGAGAGAGACTAGAGAGAGACCGAGAGGGGCAGAGAGAGACTAGAGAGACAGAGGACTAGAGAGAGACTAGAAGAGAGACGAGAGAGGAGAGAGACAGAGAGAGAGACTAGAGAGAGACAAGAGAGAGCTAGAGAGAGACTAGAGAGAGACTAGAGAGAGACTAGAGAGAGACTAGAGAGAGACAGAGAGAGACAGAGAGAGACTAGAGAGAGACAAGAGAGACGAGAGGACTAGAGAGAGACTAGAGAGAGACTAGACTAGAGAGAGACTAGAGAGAGACACTAGAGGACTAGAGAGAGACTAGAGGAGACAGAGAGGACTAGAGAGAGACAAGAGAGACCAGAGAGACTAGAGAGACCAGAGAGAGAGAGACAGAGAGAGACCAGAGAGAACTAGAGAGAGACTAGAGAGGGACAAGAGCGAGACCAGAGAGAGACTAGAGAGACTAGAGAGAGACTAGAGAGAGACTAGAGAGGGACTAGAGAGAGACTAGAGAGGGACTAGAGAGAGATCCGAGAGGGGCGAGAGAGAGACTAGAGAGAGACAAGAGAGGGACTAGAGAGAGACTAGAGGGAGACTAGAGAGAGACTAGAGAGAGACTAGATAGGAACAAGAGCGAGACCAGAGAGAGACTAGAGAGGGAGTAGAGAGAGATCCGAGAGGGGAGAGAGAGAGACTAGAGAGAGACTAGAAAGAGATCCGAGAGGGGCGAGAGAGAGACTAGAGAGAGACTAGAGAGAGACTAGAGAGAGACTAGAGAGGGAGACTAGAGAGAGACTAGAGAGAGACTAGAGAGGGACTAGAGAGGGACTAGAGAGAGGCTTGAGAGAGACTAGAGAGGGACTAGAGAGAGACTAGAGAGAGACTAGAGAGAGACTAGAGAGAGACTAGAGAGGGACTAGAGAGAGACTAGAGAGAGACTAGAAAGAGATCCGAGAGGGGCGAGAGAGAGACTAGAGAGAGACAAGAGAGGGACTAGAGAGAGACTAGAGGGAGACTAGAGAGGGACTAGCGAGAGACTAGAGAGAGACTAGAGAGGGACTAGAGAGACAATAGAGAGAGAGACCAGAGAGAGACCAGAGAGAGATCAGAGAGAGACTAGAGAGAGACTAGAGAGGGACAAGAGCGAGACCAGAGAGAGACTAGAGAGACTAGAGAGAGACTAGAGAGAGACTAGAGAGAGACTAGAGAGACTAGAGAGGGACTAGAGAGAGACTAGAGAGAGACTAGAGAGGGACTAGAGAGAGATCCGAGAGGGGCGAGAGAGAGACTAGAGAGAGACAAGAGAGGGACTAGAGAGAGACTAGAGGGAGACTAGAGAGAGACTAGAGAGAGACTAGATAGGAACAAGAGCGAGACCAGAGAGAGACTAGAGAGGGAGTAGAGAGAGACTAGAGATGGACTAGAGAGAGACTAGAGAGAGACAAGAGAGGGACTAGAGAGAGACTAGAGGGAGACTAGAGAGGGACTAGCGAGAAACTAGAGAGAGACTAGAGAGGGACTAGAGAGAGATCAGAGAGAGACTAGATAGGAACAAGAGCGAGACCAGAGAGAGACTAGAGAGGGAGTAGAGAGAGACTAGAGATGGACTAGAGAGAGACTAGAGAGAGACTAGAGAGACTAGAGAGGGACTAGAGAGAGACTAGAGAGAGACTAGAGAGACAAGAGAGGGACTAGAGAGAGACTAGAGGGAGACTAGAGAGGGACTAGCGAGAAACTAGAGAGAGACTAGAGAGGGACTAGAGAGAGATCAGAGAGAGACTAGATAGGAACAAGAGCGAGACCAGAGAGAGACTAGAGAGGGAGTAGAGAGAGACTAGAGAGAGACTAGAGAGAGACTAGAGAGAGACTAGAGAGACTAGAGAGGGACTAGAGAGAGACTAGAGAGAGACTAGAGAGGGACTAGAGAGAGATCCGAGAGGGGCGAGAGAGAGACTAGAGAGAGACAAGAGAGGGACTAGAGAGAGACTAGAGGGAGACTAGAGAGAGACTAGAGAGAGACTAGATAGGAACAAGAGCGAGACCAGAGAGAGACTAGAGAGGGAGTAGAGAGAGACTAGAGATGGACTAGAGAGAGACTAGAGAGAGACAAGAGAGGGACTAGAGAGAGACTAGAGGGAGACTAGAGAGGGACTAGCGAGAAACTAGAGAGAGACTAGAGAGGGACTAGAGAGAGATCAGAGAGAGACTAGAGAGGGACAAGAGCGAGACCAGAGAGACCAGAGAGAGACTAGAGAGGGACTAGAGAGAGATCAGAGAGAGACTAGAGAGGGACAAGAGCGAGACCAGAGAGAGACTAGAGAGACTAAAGAGGGACTAGAGAGAGACTAGAGATGGACTAGAGAGAGACTAGAGAGAGACCAGAGAGAGACTAGAGAGACTAGAGAGATACTAGAGGGAGACTAGAGAGGGACTAGAGAGACACTAGAGAGAGAGACCAGAGAGAGACCAGAGAGAGGTCAGTGAGAGACTAGAGAGGGACTAGACTAGAGAGAGACTAGAGACACCAGAAAAAGACCAGACTAGAGAGAGCAGAGAGAGTTTGTCCTAAGATAAAGGGTTTTTTTATGTCAAATATAACAAACTAGGATTGTTCTGTGATTTATGGTGCATTAAAAACCAAATAACTAGTTTGTGACTTCCTGTTACTTACAAACCAACAATAACAAACAATTCTGATTCTAAAGAAATGAAGCTGTTTTGTTTTCCGACAAGTCTCGCTCCGTTCCCTCGTCAAGAAATAGCCCTGACACTTGTTCAAGTCCAGTTCTTTGAGTTCTTGTGTTTAGCTCCATGTGCCCGTCTTGACCCTCCTCCGAGTCTCCGCCCCCTCGAGACTTCGCACTCGTCTCATCATCTCGCTCTATTCTTGCGTTGACGTTAACCCCGCGAGCTCTGGGATGGAAAGGCGGCACAGCGGTGTTCTCTGGAGGACCGGCTCGGGCTCTGATTACAGCCGCCATCTGCAGACCGTCCACGCAGATGGAAGATGCACTGCAAAAAGTGACACACAATAAGTCTAAAATTCCTCCACATTGGTAAAATGTTTCTTTATTTGAGCCCATTTTGACGGCCTTAACTCTTTGACTGAGCAGCAAAAATAAAACATAAAATTGATCATTCTAAAAAGCTAACAATAGTAATAATCAGCAACAACCTCGGGTCACAGCAGCAGAGGTGGAGCAGTCTCTGGTGGAGCAGGACGGGTCACAGCAGCAGAGGTGGAGTAGTCTCTGGGTGGAGCAGGACGGGTCACATCAGCAGAGGTGGAGTAGTCTCTGGGTGGAGCAGGACGGGTCACATCAGCAGAGGTGGAGTAGTCTCTGGGTGGAGCAGGACGGGTCACAGCAGCAGAGGTGGAGTAGCCTCTGGGTGGAGCAGGACGGGTCACAAGGTGGAGCCGCTTGGTTCAGACCATTCTCTCTGCTCTGGTCCAAAGTAAAATGCTAAATGCTTCATTAGCATTTTTCACAAATTTAGCATTCCTCCAGTGGATTTTTGCCTGTTCCACTTGGTTCAGACCATGAATCCTCTCTGCTCTGGTCTGGACCAGTGTAAAACCATGAAGGCACCAAACAACAGTTTCAGAGCTTCTGTTTTCCAGAGGTTTCCAAATGGTTTGTGTATTGTGTGAATCATGGGCTTCATTTTTATTTTCAAATGTGTTTATTTTGATGTACCGCCATATTTAAAATGTTTTTAGTTCCATCCACATCCTCCTACTTCTTGAGACACAAACTCTTTCCTTTAACGACCCTTTAGGTGGAGAAGAGGCAGGTCTGACTCGTGTTCATGTGAAGCCCGTAACGATGGAACCATCGGCACCTTCGAGGTCAACAACATCCTTTGGACACTTTACATCCTCACCTCACTCCCACCTGAAAGCAACCTGTTGAAATTGTAGTTATTTAACTCTGAACATGAAGGAGGTGAGGGAAGCGGATGTGGACGTGTGAGTCTGACTGTTTTGGTTCATTATATCGTCTCTATTTTTGTTTATGTGAATCATTATTGTTTGTCCTTTATGTTTTGTGGTCCCCCTCTCAAACAAGATGCCCCACCTCAAAGGATTTAAGAAGAAAAATAGTTCAGGAAGACAAAGGACACTAAAATCCCCACAATGAAAGCTGTAGGTTCTCTGTCAGGTTCTCTGTCAGGTTCTCTGCCAGGTTCTCTGTAGGTTCTCTGTCAGGTTCTCTGTCAGGTTCTCTGTCAGGTTCTCTGTCAGGTTCTCTGTCAGGTTCTCTGTAGGTTCTCTGTCAGGTTCTCTGTCAGGTTCTCTGCCAGGTTCTTTGTAGGTTCTCTGTCAGGTTCTCTGTCAGGTTCTCTGTCAGGTTCTCTGTCAGGTTCTCTGTCAGCTGAGGTCGTGCTGTTTTAGTTTACATTGAGTTCTATGGGGAAAATTTCTGTGTAGCCCTCGTGAATTTAGTCTGGTTCAGTCTGCAGTACCGCGAGAATCCCCTGAGCACATGGTTCTTCAGCTCCAAGCTAGTAATACCCTATCCAGTTATTTTAATAGATCCATGGTATTACCCTTTCCATCTCTTGTATGTTTTGTGGTCCCCCTCTCAAACAAGATGCCCCACCTCAAGGGGCTTTCCATAAATGAATTGAAATGTGAAATGATTCTGAAAGACTGGACTGACTACGCAAAAATACGTAATCCCCAGTCTCAGACAAATACATGAAGCAGTCCGTGAGTTAAAACTAGATTAACCAATGGGACAAGAAAAATGATCTTGTTTTAAAAAGATACAGAAATGTCTCAATTAGAATTAAATAATAAAGCAACAGTTTTTAAATAACACTAAATGGATTTGTTCCGTCGGAGAATCTCAAATAAAAACAAAAACCATTCCATTCATGCGTTTATTACGTATATATGGCGTTTATTTCATCATGTTTTGCCGGCAGGCTGCAGGAGCACGGACCCAGGCGGGGGCGAGGGTGGGGGCGAGGGTGGTGGCGAGGGTGGGGGCGGGGTGTTAAGGCCGTGCATGTAAGAGACCGCAGAGACAGGTATACAAGCAGGGCGTCGATCCCAGCACAGATGGACTGAGTCAGAGGCGAAGGGAATGAGGTCACGTCCCAGCATATGCATTGTTTTGTGGTTCCAGGCCCTTGAAGCTGGAGGTTTGTGTTTCATTAATAATCCATGTGTTTTTGACGATAGAAATGAAAAAGTCTGGGAAAAGTCAAATGTTGTGAATGACTCAGACGTGGTCATGTCTTTAGGAAACATGTGTTTGTGAAAGAAAGAGCTCTGAGAGGAACTCTGAGGGGCAGAGACCAGAACATACTCAAACAATAACCTACTGCTAATAAATAACTCCAAACGTTTTAGTAAGAGTCACTTTAGTTCATTAGACTTGACCTGGATTTAAAACTGGATTTTAAAACTGGGCTGACTGGATTCTGGAATCTAAAATGGTTGGATTCCAGAGAGTCTGAGATTTACAACAAGGTACAGCATGACTGTGTTGGTGGAGCTGAAGTTGGCTGGATGACACTGTCAAAGTGGGGTTTTTAGTGTACCCAGTGTTTCCTCTGGAGGAGCCCTCTGCACTGGGAGCAGTGGTCGGTGTGGCTGCGGGGGTCGGACTCTTGGGCCTGGTGGGGGCCTGGGGCCTCGGTTTTGTGTCTCCTCTGGGTCCTGTGTCGTCCCCTGTGGCTACAGGCGGCTCTCTGCTCCTGGTGCAGACGGCTCCTTGGATGACGCTTTTTCAGCTGGTTGCATCTGAACCCTGCCAAGTCTCTCATCATTGTTTTACTGTTTTACTTGTGTGTGTGGTTGTGTGTGTGTGTGTGTGTGTGTGTGTGTTCATGAGAGCGTGTGTGTGTTTGTCTGTGGTTTGGGGTGGGTCTGTTGGGTGGTCTGGGGGAGGGGTCTTGGGTCGGCGGGATTGTTTTTAACCAAACTGTAAAGCACTTTGTGTTGCATCTTTTGTATGAAAAGCGCTTTATAAATAAAATTTGATTGATTGAAAGTGCCTCAATGGAGACTTTGTGTTAGCAACAGAGGGCCACATAGAATGGGACAGAGGACCGCAATTGATTCCGCGGGCCTGAGTTTGGACTTGCCTGCTACAGTATGCATTTCATACAACACACAGACGCACACACTCACACAGACACACACACTCACACAGACACACACACACTCACACAGACACACACATCTGCCTCAGGTTTAACAACAAAAGAAGCAAACGCAAAAACCTCTGTCTCTGAAAACCCTGAAACAGTTTGGATTTTTCTCTAAGTGAGAGTGTGCGATGAGACGACAGTGTGTGTGTGTGTGTGTGTGTGTGTGTTTGCTGTGTGTGTTTGTGTGTTTGCTGTGTGTGTGTGTGTTTGCTGTGTGTGTGTGTGTGTGTTTGCAGTGATATAATCTGAAACCTTACTGTATTTGTCCATTTGTCCGACATCATCTTTGTTCAGTTATGTTGGCTCCTCCCCCTCCCTCTGGCAGACCCTGGACTGACCCGGGTTAGTCCGGTCTTATCAGGACCACAGCAGCACTTTGTAAAGACGGCGGTGCGTGTGTTGGACGTGTTTGTGTGTGTGTTTGTGTGTGTTTTTGTGTGTGCTCGTCCTTCTGGCCTGTGTTTGCCTCTGGACCCGAGGACCACACGAGTAAACACAGAGACTGAGCACGGACGCATCTGTGTGTGTGTGTGTGTGTGTCTGTGTGTGTGTGTGTGTGAGAGTGTGCGTGTGTGAGTGTGTGTGAGAGAGAGTGTGTGTGTGTGTGTGTGTGTGTGTGTGTGTTTGTGTGTCTGTGTGTGTGTGTGAGAGTGTGTGTATGTGAGTGTGAGAGAGAATGTGTGTGTGAGAGAGTGTGTGTGTGTGTGTGTGCACTTGTTTTCAACTCCTGGTGGGTTCCATAACCTGAGATTCCACTCACGTCATGGGGACTGGTTTTACGTGGTGGGGCCCGAACACCGGACCCCACTGGTCCAAGCTTAATAATCAATGGGTAATGCTTTTCTAACAGTCCTTATGCAGTCTCTGTAAAAATATGGAAAGGACCCCTGGAGGTTTACTTTCCTGAAAAAAGTGTGTTATGTGTCGGAACCCTGGTGGTGGGTTGCGGGATATCAGGGAGGGGCACACTGGGGCAATTTCAGTCCAGCAGCTGGAGCCAATCATGAAGCAGCACAACAGAGGCTGGAGCCAATCATGGAGCAGCACAACAGAGGCTGGAGCCAATCATGGAGCAGCACAACAGAGGCTGGAGCCAATCATGGAGCAGCACAACAGAGGCTGGAGCCAATCATGGAGCAGCACAACAGAGGAAGTCAGGTGTCAGGCTAGAAAAGGTGCAAGTGTGTGGTTCATTAGGCTGCAGCCAATCACAGAGCAGCACACTGAAGCGCACGCTTACAAACCACTGGTAAGTGCTGACTACAAGTCATGACTTCAAATTGTTATATAGAATGATTACAAATTATTTGTTGTTTGTGCAGCTTAGTCAAGAGTCCCTAATTGATGAAGTCAACTCAGATTCTGACAATTTACCTGTCAAGAAGAAACCTGTAAAAAAGTATGGAAAAAGAAAAATCAAAAACACTTTTCTTCAAGACTCGGAAAGTGACGAACCAAAGGCAAATAAGATTGTTATCATGCAGCTGCAAAAGAAGAAAAATGGGGGGAGAGTTTACAGCAAGAGACACTTCTGCCTCTACTGTTCAATGTCCTGCCACAAAATGTCCCGTCATTTGACTAGAAAACATGGAAATGAAAGTGACGTAGCCAGAGCATTGGCTCTACCTGTGAAATCTAAAGCACGTAAACTTCAGTTTGATTTGATCAGGAATAGTGGAAACCGTGAGCACAATTTTGAGGTTTTAAAGGCCGGCATTGGAACTTTAGTCCCAGCTAAACAGCCAAATTGCCCAGTTAAATCCAGTGAGTTTTTGCACTGTATAGACTGTGGGGCATTGCTTAAGCGAAAGTGGCTGTGGAGGCATGTGGCCAGGTGCCGGCTTTCACAGAAAGATGCCCAGGCTAAACCAGGCTAAACCAGGTAGAAGTAGGGTCCAGTCCCTCTGCTCCCTAGCCCAGCCTGTACCGGAGGGCATCAGCAAAAAGCTGTGGTCTTTAATTTCGGCAATGCATCAGGATGAGGTCACGGGTGTTGTCAAAGCAGAAAAGGGGATTCTGAGACTCGGAGAGCACCTGTACTTAAAACACGGGCATGATAAGACTAAGCATGATTACATTAGGCAGAAAATGAGAGAAGTCGGTAGGTTAATTAACGAAGCAAAAACCGCAGGGAAACTGAAAACAATTAAGGATTTCTTTATGCCTTCCAACTTTAACCATGTGATTGATGCAGTCAGGTCTGTGGCTGGATATGATGAGGAAACAAATCAATACAAGACTCCATCCTTGGCCCTCAAACTCGGCCATAGCCTCAGAAAGCTAGCAGATATTCTTGAATGTGAACCAAAAATGGAGCATTGTGTTGATGAACTATTTATTAAAAACCTCCAACGAAGCCGGCTGCTTTTTGAGAAGAGGTGGGACGTCTGTGTTTCTTCTGCTGCCCTACAGACCCTCCGGCAAGCCAAGTGGAACACTCCGGACCTGCTCCCTCTGACTGAGGACGTTAGAGCCATGCATGCACATATTGAGGTATGTCGACCTGAATATGTGCAAACCCTAATAAGTGAGCCAACGTCTAAGCATTGGTCTAAACTGGCAGTTTTGACTCTTTGTGAGGTCATCATTTTCAATCGAAGAAGGGAAGGTGAGGTTTCAAAGATGCCACTGACAGCCTTTACCTTAAGAAGTAAGACTGGGATCCATTCTGACATTGCTCTGGGACTGTCCCAACTTGAGAAAAAGCTGTGTCAGCATTTTCAACGCATTGAAATTAAAGGGAAAAGAAGTCGGAAAGTGCCGGTTCTTTTGACTCCTGAAATGATTGCTTCGATGGAGGTGCTGGTGGAGAACAGAAGGGCCTGTTCCATCTCTGACCATAACCCATACTTCTTTTCCCGCCCGGGCGCAGACACCCACATCAGGGGATCAGACTCCCTACGGCAGGTAGCCAAAGAATGTGGTGCGGTGCATCCAGAGATGCTATCCTCAACCAAACTTAGAAAGCACATAGCTACTATGTCTACAGTTCTCAATATGAAAGAGAATGAGATGGACATACTTGCCAACTTCCTCGGCCATGACATTCGCATCCACAGGCAATATTACAGACTACCAGAGGGGACACTGGAGCTGGCCAAAATCAGCAAAGTGTTGATGGCCATGGAGCAGGGAAGAGTGACGGAATTCAAAGGAAAGAGCCTCGACCAGATACAAATTGAGCCTGAAGGTAATTCTTGATATTATTAAAATATGTATGATTTTTTTCCCCTAAAGGCCACTTGTATTTTTATTTTCTGTGTGACAGGGAGAGCAGTAGAGATCCTCTCACAAACGGACGGGCTAAAAGAAACTTCAAGCGGAGAACCTTCAACCATTCATCCAGATGCACCCCATGGTAGTGGCAGTGCCCCTTCTGGTAAGTGTACCAGGTGGGGGATTACAGCCAGGCTGCTTGGTCCTAACCCTGGGAGTGTATATTGCTAATATATTTTTATTTCTCTCCCTAGAACGTGTAAGAAAGCCATGATCTGCATCTGAGGTGAAGGCTGTGGAGAAGACCATGACGCCTTTCATACAGACTGGAAAGGTCCCTGGGAAGTCTCACTGCCTGGCCTGGCCTGGCCTGGCCTGCATTAATGCCTCACCAGATGACCTTAGACATCAGACATGGAGTGGCATTAAATTCTATGTCAAAAATAGAATCACTGCAATTCGAAAAAAAAAATCTAAAATAAAATTCCTTTAAAAGAGTTGTTTGTTTTCTATTGACTGTTTTGTATTACTTAAAGTAGTCCCAGTAAAAAAAGATTATGTCTATGGGTCCCATTCTGAACGGCCTTGTCAAAGGGACCCACCAGGTAACAAAAACGTGTATGTGTGTGTGTGTGTGTGTGTGTGTATGAGAGAGAGTGTGTGTCCACTTAAGGGGAAAGATTTCCAGGTTGTATTTCACACAACCTGGAAACCTATGTCTCTCTCTGGTCTCTCTCTCTGGTCTCTATCTGGTCTCTCTCTGGTCTCTCTCTCTGGTCCCTCTCTGGTATCTCTCTCTGGTCTCTCTCTGGTCTCTCTCTAGTCTCTCTCTGGCCTCTCTCTGGTCTCTCTCTGGCCTCTCTCTGGTCTCTCTCTGGTCTCTCTCTGGTCTCTCTCTCTAGTCTCTCTCTGGCCTCTCTCTGGCCTCTCTCTGGTCTCTCTCTGGTCTCTCTCAGGTCTGTCTCTGGTCTCTCTTTGGTCTTATAGTCTCTCTCTCTCTGGTCTCTCTCCCTGATCTCTCTCTCTAGTCTCTCTCTCTGGTCTCTCTCTCTGGTCTCTCTCTCTCTAGTCTCTCTCTGGTCTCTCTCTCTGGTCTCTCTCTGGTCTCTCTCAGGTCTGTCTCTGGTCTCTCTTTGGTCTTATAGTCTCTCTCTCTCTGGTCTCTCTCTGGTCTCTCTCTCTCTAGTCTCTCTCTGGTCTCTCTTTGGTCTTATAGTCTCTCTCTCTCTGGTCTCTCTTTCTAGTCTCTCTCTGGTCTCTCTCTCTGGTCTCTCTTTCTAGTCTCTCTCTGGTCTCTCTCTGGTCTCTCTCTGGCCTCTCTCTGGTCTCTCTCTGGTCTCTCTCTGGTCTCTCTCTGGTCTCTCTCTGGTCTCTCTCTGGTCTCTCTCTGGTCTCTCTTTCTAGTCTCTCTCTGGTCTCTCTCTCTGGTCTCTCTTTCTAGTCTCTCTCTGGTCTCTCTCTCTAGTCTTTCTCTGGTCTCTCTCTCTGGTCTCTCTCTGGCAGATCATTTTTTATTATTTTAAGCAGTATTTTACTTATTTTCACACATGTTATTCATGTATTTCTCCCTCTCTTCTCTGTCTCTTCACTCTCTGCTTCTCTCCGTTTTTCTCTGAGATAATTGCATTGTACTTTCCCATCTCTGCCACGGGCCTCAAACCCATCTCATCATGTTCTGCAGTGACTCTGACCCTCACACGTCCTGCAGCTCGTTGGGACTATAGACTGTGTATATTAACGGACGTAGTCACGCCTATCTCCGCCGTTCTAACTAATGGGCCAAAAATTGGGCTTTCCAGGAGTGATTCTAAAGTCCACAGCGACTAAACTAGACTGGTCCAGAACACTCCCCTCAGCATTGACACACATGTGGAACAGAGCTTTGGGCCAAGAGCCAACTTTTGGTCCATCCTGTAAAGACGTTTTCCAGAGGTAAGAAGATGCTATATGTTAGCATTGGCTAATTCTTGAGTCTTTTCTCTCTTTTTGGTCGGGGGCCACGGGTTAAAGCAAAAGAGCGGGTTGTAAAAATGTATAAAATTTGACTTATTTAATTGACTTTTTTGTTAATTTTTTTTATTTTGACAAATTATATATTTTTTGACATGAGTTTGGATGTAATTTTCTAGTTTGTAGTTTTGGATTCAGCCACAACTGAGATAAATATGAAGTAAGATTCAGATTCATTTATTCGCCATTTGCAGTAAAACCCCATTGGAGTAGTTTAGCAAAAGTCCCCAGTGTGCACAAGACAAGTACAGAAATAAAACAATACAAGTTTGGAATTATACAAAACCGAGAACAGACGGATCACAGCTCTCTCTTTGGTCTCTCTCTGGTCTCTCTCTGGTCACTCTCTGGTCTCTCTCTTTGGTCTCTCTTTGGTCTCTCTCTGGTCTCTCTCTGGTCTCTCTTTGGTCTCTCTCTGGTCTCTCTCTGGTCTCTCTCTTGTCTCTGTCTGGCTAATTCCAGTTGCCATAGCGACCTAGCTCCTCCCACACCAGTCCATGTGTCCGTCTGGGTCCGACCTTCTCTGTCCTCGCTCTTCCTCATGTCGATCCATCTCTTCCTCCTCCTCGGGGCCTCAGCCAATAGGAGCCCAGCGTTTCCAGCTCATATTAATTCCCCTTTAATTTGGACTGATGCACCTGTCGGACTCAGAGCTGCTCACAGGCCCGGATCCAGACCATCACACCGGGACCAGAACCTATGAGCTAAAACCCTACATCCTTTGGAGAGCTACTTATGGCAAGCTACTGGTGGTGAGCTACTGGTGGCGAGCTACTTGTGGTGAGCTACTTGTGGAGAGCTACTTGTGGAGAGCTACTTGTGGTGAGCTACTGATGGAGAGCTACTGGTGGAGAGCTACTGGTGGAGAGGTACTGGTGGTGAGCTACTGGTGGAGAGCTACTGATGGAGAGCTACTGGTGGAGAGCTACTGGTGGAGAGCTAGTGGTGACGAGCTACTGCTGGCGAGCTACTGGTGGAAAGCTACTTGTAGAGAGCTACTGATGGAGAGCTACTGATGGAGAGCTACTGGTGGGGAGCTACTGGTGGTGAGCTACTGGTGGAGAGCTACTGGTGGTGAGCTACTGGTGGAGAGCTACTGGTGGTAAGATACTGATGGAGAGCTACTGGTGGAGAGCTACTGGCAGTGAGCTACTGGTGGCAATCTACTGGTGGCGAGCCAATGGTGGAGAGCTAATGGTGGCTATCTACTGGAGGAGAGCTTCTGGTTGAGAGCTACTGGAGGAGAGCTTATGCTTTTTTTTTGTCGCTTGAATGTAGTTTGCCATAAGATTATTTTACTAGTTTTAAAATCCGTCATAATCATTTAGAGGAAAAAGTCTGAGCAGTTTTTTTAACCTATTTCCAGACTTTTCTTGTGAAAATAAAATAAGTTTGTGATGCTGTGTTTTAAGATGAAAATTTTTAAGAAAAGAACCAAAAATACTTGAAATGTTTGGGGCTTGTGTTATTTTCAGAAATTCAGATTATTTCTATAATTTAACAGTATTTTACTTATTTTAACATGTTTTCTGATCTTTTCCGAGCTTTCTTCCAGTGTAGATGGTGGAGGTAAATGTGAGCAGGTTTTTGTTCCTGGAGCTCGGCACGAAGAGTCTGACGGGTTTTCAGCTTCATGGAGTCACTGAAGCAGGTTTCACACTTTCACAGACGTCAGGCATATTTAAAGGCGTCACTTTTGTTTAACGCGTGTTTAAAAGTCTTCAGTTCTTTCACGACTTTACACATCCTCCATTTTAAGACTCAGAGACGGAACCACAGACGGTGGCTTTAGTTTAGGTTCAAGTTAAAGGATCAATGCTTCAGTTTTATCGAGCTAAAGTAGGGTTTAGAGAGAGACCAGAGAGACCAGAGAGAGACCAGAGAGACCAGAGAGAGACCAGAGAGACCAGAGAGAGACCAGAGAGACCAGGGAGAGACCAGAGAGACCAGGGAGAGACCAGAGAGACCAGAGAAACCAGGGAGAGACCAGAGAGACCAGGGAGAGACCAGAGAGACCAGGGAGAGACCAGAGAGACTAGGGAGAGACCAGAGAGACCAGGGAGAGACCAGGGAGAGACCAGAGAGACCAGGGAGAGACCAGAGAGACCAGAGAGAGAGACCAGGGAGAGAGAGCAGAGAGAGAGCAGAGAGAGACCAGAGAGAGAGACCAGGGAGAGAGACCAGGGAGAGAGAGCAGAGAGAGGGACCAGAGAGAGAGCAGAGAGAGACCAGAGAGAGACCAGAGAGAGACCAGAGAGACCAGATAGAGGCCAGAGAGAGACAAGAGAGAGAGACCAGAGAGACCAGAGAGAGAGACCAGAGAGAGAGACCAGAGAGAGACCAGAGAGAGAGAGACCAGAGAGAGACCAGAGAGCGACCAGAGAGACCAGGGAGAGACCAGAGAGACCAGAGAGAGACCAGAGAGACCAGAGAGAGACCAGAGAGACCAGGGAGAGACCAGAGAGACCAGGGAGAGACCAGAGAGACCAGAGAAACCAGGGAGAGACCAGAGAGACCAGGGAGAGACCAGAGAGACCAGGGAGAGACCAGAGAGACTAGGGAGAGACCAGAGAGACCAGGGAGAGACCAGGGAGAGACCAGAGAGACCAGGGAGAGACCAGAGAGACCAGAGAGAGAGACCAGGGAGAGAGAGCAGAGAGAGAGCAGAGAGAGACCAGAGAGAGAGACCAGGGAGAGAGACCAGGGAGAGAGAGCAGAGAGAGGGACCAGAGAGAGAGCAGAGAGAGACCAGAGAGAGACCAGAGAGAGACCAGAGAGACCAGATAGAGGCCAGAGAGAGACAAGAGAGAGAGACCAGAGAGACCAGAGAGAGAGACCAGAGAGAGAGACCAGAGAGAGACCAGAGAGAGAGAGACCAGAGAGAGACCAGAGAGCGACCAGAGAGACCAGGGAGAGACCAGAGAGACCAGAGAGAGACCAGAGAGAGACCAGGGAGAGACCAGAGAGAGGCCAGAGAGAGAGACCAGAGACCAGGGAGAGAGACCAGAGAGAGAGACCAGAGAGAGAGACCAGAGAGAGAGACCAGAGAGAGAGACCAGGGAGAGACCAGAGAGAGACCAGAGAGTGAGACCAGAGAGAGACCAGAGAGAGACCAGGGAGAGAGACCAGAGAGAGACCAGAGAGAGAACAGAGAGAGAACAGAGAGACCAGGGAGAGACCAGAGAGACCAGAGAGAGACCAGGGAGAGAGACCAGAGAGAGACCAGAGAGAGACCAGAGAGAGACCAGGGAGAGACCAGGGAGAGACCAGAGAGAGAGACCAGAGAGAGAGACCAGAGAGAGACCAGAGAGAGAGACCAGAGAGAGAGACCAGAGAGAGACGCAGGTTTCACACTTTCACAGACGTCAGGCATATTTAAAGGCGTCACTTTTGTTTAACG
>OZ035840.1:1680181-1681426 GCA_964034765.1 Knipowitschia caucasica | reverse complement strand
TGTCTGTGTGTGGGTGTGTATGTGTGTGTGTGTGGGTTGAGTGTGTGTGAGTGTGTGTGTGGTGTGTGTGTGTGTGTGTGTGTGTGCGAGGAGTGTGTGTGTGTGTGTGTGGTGGTTGTAACACACAACTCTGTACAAACCAGTTTTACAATACTAATAACGAAACTTATGAGAGAGGGGGAGGGGCCAGGCAAACCCATAATGTGTGTGTGTTTTAGTCTCTGTGTGTTTCTCTGTGTGTTTCTCTGTGTGTGTCTCTATGTGTGTGTCTCTGTGTGTGTTATACGGTTGTTTGTCCTGGTAACATGCCGTGGTCTCCCATCACCATCAATGCTCAACTCAAAAACTTGATTGTCCCCAGTGGAAAATGGTTTGCATGTGGTGGAGCAACACAAACAGCAACACAAACAGCCACACAAACAGCAACACAAACACCAACACAAACAGCAACACAAACTGCCACACAAACAGCAACACAAACACCAACACAAACAGCAACACAAACAGCAACACAAACACCAACACAAACAGCAACACAAACAGCCACACAAACAGCAACACAAACAGCAACACAAACAGCCACACAAACAGCAACACAAACAGCAACACAAACAGCAACACAAACACCAACACAAACAGCAACACAAACAGCCACACAAACAGCAACACAAACTGCCACACAAACAGCAACACAAACACCAACACAAACTGCCACACAAACAGCAACACAATTCTGTAAATGACTGTAAGAATGATCATTGAAACCATTTCAGGGGCCACTATAAATGGTCTTGTGGGCCACACTCGGCCCACGGGCCGGACTTTGACCTGCCTGATTTAGATTCTAGGAACTCATTTGTCATGTTCAAAAATCATTCCAAACTTTCCTGTTTCCAGTCTTTGAGTTTGAACGGTACGAGGCTAAAGCAGGTCAGAGTCCAGCCTGTGCCAGAGCCGCAGTGCATCCCTGGGAGTTGTAGTTGTAGAATCATCTTGGCCGCTCTGTGTTTGAATGATTTGACTTTGAGCCTGAGCTTTGCAGATAAAAGAGCACATTGCGGCGGGAATCTCTGGAGGAAAAACAAAACTGATCCCGAATGAGCCTCAGTCCGAATGAGTCTCAGTCCGAATGAGCCTCAGTCCGAATGAGCCTCAGTCCCGAATGAGCCTCAGTCCGATATGAGCCTCAGTCCGAATGAGCCTCAGTCCGAATGAGCCTCAGTCTGAATGAGCCTCAGTCTGAAT
>OZ035840.1:1650181-1675181 GCA_964034765.1 Knipowitschia caucasica | reverse complement strand
AGAGGCCCATGATCACTCTGGATGAACTGCAGATAACTACAGCTGAGGTGGGGATGGTGTGTTCAGGGTAATGAGCTGTGTTTCTTTTACACCAAACATATCGTTTTGCATTGTGGCCAAAAAGTTCGATTTTGGTTTCATCTGACCAGAGCACCTTCTTCCACATGTTTGGTGTGTCTCCCAGGTGGCTTGTGGCAAACTTTAAACGAGACTTTTTATGGATATCTTTGAGAAATGGCCACTCTTCCATAAAGGCCAGATTTGTGCAGTGCACGACTGATTGTTGTTCTATGGACAGACTCTCAGCAGTAGCAGTAGCAGCAGCAGCAGCAGCAGTAGTAGCAGCAGTAGCAGTAGCAGCAGTAGCAGTAGCAGCAGCAGCAGCAGCAGCAGTAGTAGCAGCAGCAGCAGCAGCAGTAGTAGCAGCAGTAGCAGCAGCAGCATCATCAGAGGGTGGTGTAGTCCCTGCTCTGGTTCAGAGTGAAATTCTCAATGCTTTAGTAGAACTTCTCTAACCTTATATGAAACCTTCCTCTCTATAAACACAAACTAACTGCAGTGAGTTCTGGAAACACTGAGAAGTTATAAATTAGAACAAAACAATTCACACAAAAATAACATCAATGTTTTTATTTTCATCATTTATAAAATCTGAAGTAAACAATTTGCAGTTTTAACAAAGACGGATGTAAACTTCAAAACTGAACACATGACGCACAGCAGGAGGCCCAGCAGGAGGCCCAGCAGGAGTCCCAGCAGGAGGCCCAGCAGGAGGCCCAGCAGGAGGCCCAGCAGGAGGCCCAGCAGGAGGCCCAGCAGGAGTCCCAGCAGGAGGCCCAGCAGGAGGCCCAGCAGGAGGCCCTGCAGGAGGCCAAAGCAGGAGGCCCAGCAGCAGGCCCAGCAGGAGGCCCAGCAGCAGGCCCAGCAGGAGGCCCAGCAGGAGGCCCAGCAGGAGGCCCAGCAGGAGGCCCAGCAGGAGGCGCAGCAGGAGGCCAAAGCAGAAACACAACAGTAAAAAGGCCCAAAACAAGGCACTGGAAATAAAGTCATAAAAATAAAAACAGTAAACAGAGAAGTTCCTTTTTCTTTGGTCCAAGTCTGATTCCAGCTCATTTCAGCGACAAACACTAAGAACTTAAAACCAAACACACTTCTAAACAATCAATAAGCAAAGGCGGCCATTTTGAATCCAATCAATAAGAAGAAGAGGCCATTTTGAATCCAAATGGGGAAAGTCCAAGAAAAAGCCCATTTTAAATTTTAAATACACACCGATTGTTTAACTATTCTTTAAAATCCGGACTTTGTGTATAATTACTTTGTCTTCTTTCCCGATTGTGGAATAAACAAAATCGACAACATTCAACTTTGGATCGACAGAAAGTAGAAAAATATGACATTTATTTAAGATGAATATTTATCACTGCATAAAAAACAACAACACTGAGTTCAAAACAGTTTCATTCATAAATCTACAGAATTTAACTGAACGTACACTGCAAAAAACAGACCAGAGAGAGACCAGAGAGAGACCAGAGAGAGAGACCAGAGAGAGACCAGAGAGAGACCAGAGAGAGACCAGAGAGAGACCAGAGAGAGACCAGAGAGAGAGAGACCAGAGAAAGAGAGACCAGAGAGAGCAGAGAGAGACCAGAGAGAGACCAGTGAGAGACCAGAGAGAGAGAGACAAGAGAGAGACCAGAGAGAGACCAGAGAGAGAGACCAGAGAGAGACCAGAGAGAGACCAGAGAGAGACCAGAGAGAGAGACCAGAGAGAGACCAGAGAGAGAGAGACCAGAGAAAGAGAGACCAGAGAGAGCAGAGAGAGACCAGAGAGAGACCAGAGAGAGACCAGAGAGAGAGACCAGAGAGAGACCAGAGAGAGACCAGAGAGACAGACCAGAGAGAGACCAGAGAGAGACCAGAGAGAGACCAGAGAGACCAGAGAGACCAGAGAGAGACCAGAGAGAGACCAGAGAGAGAGACCAGAGAGAGACCAGAGAGAGACCAGAGAGAGACCAGAGAGACTGAGGGAGAGAGAGACTGAGAGAGAGAGACCAGAGAGAGAGCAGAGAGACCAGAGAGAGAGACCAGAGAGAGAGAGACCACAGAGAGACCAGAGAGAGACCAGAGAGAGAGACCAGAGAGAGACCAGAGAGAGAGCAGAGAGAGACCAGAGAGAGACCAGAGAGAGACCAGAGAGAGACCAGAGAGAGACTGAGAGAGAGACCAGAGAGAGACCTGAGAGATTCTGAAAAAAGTGAAAATTAAAACGTTTTAATTCAAAAGAACTCATGTTGTTCTTTGCAGTGAAACTCATTTTGAATTCATTAAAAGTGAAAGAAAAACACACAAAAAACAAAAAGTCCGACTCTGTCTCGGTTTGTGCCATAAATAAACTGTTTGGTCCCTTTGGAAAAAACACTAAATCCTGATCAATTAAAAGTACGTTTTAGCGCCACACGCTGGCAGCAAAAGGCACTGCATCTGTTTGGACTAAGGCCTGAGGAAACTGGGTACATTTATACTGGGTACATACTGGGTACATTCATACTGGGTACATACTGGGTACATTCATACTGGGTACATATATACTGGGTACATTTATACTGGGTACATTTATACTGGGTACATACTGGGTACATTTATACTGGGTACATTCATACTGGGTACATACTGGGTACATTCATACTGGGTACATACTGGGTACATTCATACTGGGTACATTCATACTGGGTACATACTGGGTACATTCATACTGGGTACATACTGGGTACATTCATACTGGGTACATTCATACTGGGTACATACTGGGTACATTCATACTGGGTACATACTGGGTACATACTGGGTACATTTATACTGGGTACATTCATACTGGGTACATTCATACTGGGTACATTTATACTGGGTACATACTGGGTACATTCATACTGGGTACATACTGGGTACATTCATACTGGGTACATACTGGGTACATTCATACTGGGTACATACTGGGTACATTCATACTGGGTACATTCATACTGGGTACTATTCATACTGGGTACATTTATACTGGGTACATTTATACTGGGTACATTTATACTGGGTACATTCATACTGGGTACATTCATACTGGGTACATACTGGGTACATTCATACTGGGTACATTTATACTGGGTACATTCATACTGGGTACATTTATACTGGACTGGGTACATACTGGGTACATACTGGGTACATTTATACTGGGTACATTCATACTGGGTACATACTGGGTACATACTGGGTACATTTATACTGGGTACATTCATACTGGGTACATACTGGGTACATTCATACTGGGTACATTTATACTGGGTACATTCATACTGGGTACATTCATACTGGGTACATTCATACTGGGTACATACTGGGTACATTTATACTGGGTACATACTGGGTACATACTGGGTACATTCACACTGGGATACAGAGGTCTGGTGATGTCACATGTTCATGACACAAAACGATGAAAAACGGGTCAAAAATGGCTCAAATTTGGATAAATGTGTCTTAATCTGACACATTTGGACTGAGCCTAAAACGAGACAAAACAAAATGATCTTGTTTTAAAAAGAGACTGTTTTTGAAATGAGACTAAATGTTTTTGTTCCATCTGAGAGTCTGGAACAGTCAGAATGTGTCAGATTAAGAAAAAACACCAGATTCCAACATTTATGACTTCATTATGATCATTTTTTGCAGTGTGAACCAAATAAACAATTAAAACTATCATTCTAATAGAAATCAAGTGAATGCAAATGATTTATAAATATATTTTTAAACTCATTGTGAACAGAAGGACCAGAGAAAAGACCCAACATTTAACAGATTTAACTTATTCAGGGTTAAATTCTTATTGAGTTAGATTTTAATACATTTCTCGCCTGAATTTAAAGAAATGTTGCGAGTCTACGACATTTCCTGTAGAGTTTTTCCTTGAGTTAATTTATTATTATTATATTTTTTGCTCATTGTCCCGTTGGAAAATCTTGTTAAAAGCAGTCACTCAGATAAACTCATAATTGGTCATTTTTTACAGTGTTAAAATATATGGATTGGAAGAAAGATGGAAGGACGGCCATTTTAGATTAGCCCTCACTAAATAACAGATAATGAAATGCTAATTATTGTAAGCTAGCTCTAAGTCAAACCCACAGGGAAAGTGTCAGTGAGACGTTGACGAAGGCCATGTGCAGTAAGGACTAAAAAGCACTTCATAAAAACCCATTATGGGGTAAAAAAACTAAAATTATACACTACTTAATTATCTGTTTATTAGTGAGGGTTAAACTACATTCTGACATTCTTTAACTCTGGTGTTTATTGTTTTATGATCACATTTGTATTGTTTTGACTTTGTGCATATTTAAATGTGTTGATTTTATCTCTGGGCAGAACTTTGGAAACTTGTTTATTAAAATGTGCTACATAAATAACATGGATTGGATTTGAAATAATAGGGCGGCAGTAGCTCAGTTGGTAGAGAGCGTTGGCCTTTGAGCCAGAAGGTCGTGGGTTCAAGCCCCGCTCAAGACTTTCACCATCGACTCCCACTGACTACTGTCGTTGTGTCCTTGGGCAAGACACTTAACCTCTGGCAACACCAGCCACAGTGGGGCGGCTGCGGCTGTAAAGTGCCAAACTGCCGTTGTGTCCTTAGGCAAGACACTTCCCCCCATTGCCTAGAATGAGTCTGGTGTGTGTGTGAATGGTTGGTGGTGGTCGGAGGGGCCGATGGCACAGACTGGTTGCCTCGCTTCTGTCAGTGTGCCCCAGGGCAGCTGTGGCTACATTAGTAGTTTATCACCACCGTGTTTGGAAAGAATAATGACATGTGAAGCGTCTTTGAGTGTCCAAAAAAGCGCTGTATAAAACCAATGCATTATTATTATTATTATTAAAATGACACCGACTCAGAAATAAACATTTGAATGGACCAAAATTCTGATCTAAAAGTTGTTGAATTTGTGTAAAATGTTCTGTCTCCGTTTTATTAAAATTTTAAAGTTTAAAAAAAATCAATTTAGATTTTTTTTCCAGATGAAAAACCCACATGATTATATAGATTAGTTTATTTTTTTTATACTGATGGATTTTCAATAAAAGCAGCTTAAATGCACCAATCAAAGCATCAGTGCGAAACCAAAGTCCATTGAAATGACTTCATCCTCGGAAAAGTCCGTCTCCGTCCGAACCCTCGCGGACGATCCATGAAACCAAACACTTTTCCTTCTTACGTCTTGGTCTCGGTGAGAATGATATTCGCCGTCACGAACATGAGGCAGGACGCGGCCCAGACCCAGACGAAGTAAACCCAGCACACGTGTCTAAACGGCGACCGGTGCTTGTTCACGGCGTCCCTCCCCACCACCGGCTCCAGATGTCTCCGCGAGAAGAACACCAAACACGCCGGGATGACGTACTGGATCCCGGTCCCGGCGTACGCTCCCGTTATTCCCACCAGCGACTCCAGATTATTCGTACAAAACGCCACGACCACCGGCGGGACGATCGTGATCAGCGGAAACACCACGCGGTCCACGACCCACGGGTACGTCCCGCCCTCTCTGTGGAAAAGAGTCTTCCAGTTGTTCCGCAGCGTCACGGCGATGATCGGGAAGTTGGTGCTGATGGTGAAGACCGGAAAGAGCCCGAGGAAGTACCGTAGAAATGGGACGTCCAGGACATGGCAGTTGTCGGTGAAGTTGAGCGTGTACATGGCGTGGAGCAGGGAGCTGTCGAAGCAGAAGATGGCGGTGAAGGAGAGCAGCACGTAGAAGCCCAGGATGAGGGAGTAGTCGGCCAGGACGAAGGAGCCCACGTGGTTCTTGTTGGAGATGGGGGTGATGAGGGAGGGGAGGGAGTGCTGGCACATGAACGAGTACACGCACACGCCAAACAGGTTGGGGACCCCGGATAAGGAGGCGACCGGAGGGTGGCCGTCCCCGGAACCTTTACCGATGCTGATGAGAGCCAGGATAATCATCATGGTGAAGGCTGCGGACACAAGAGAGAGAGATGAGAGGGAGAGACGAGAGAGAGATGAGAGAGAGATGAGAGAGAGATGAGAGAGAGACGAGAGAGAGACATGAGAGAGAGAGACGAGAGAGAGATGAGAGAGAGATGAGAGAGAGAGAGACATGAGAGAGAGACGAGAAAGAGACGAGAGAGAGATGAGAGAGAGATGAGAGAGAGAGAGACATGAGAGAGAGACGAGAAAGAGACGAGAGAGAGACGAGAGAGATGAGAGAGAGACGAGAGAGAGATGAGAGAGAGACGAGAGAGAGACGAGAGAGATGAGAGAGAGACGAGAGAGAGATGAGAGAGAGACGAGAGAGATGAGAGAGAGACGAGAGAGAGATGAGAGAGAGATGAGAGAGAGATGAGAGAGAGACGAGAGAGAGATGAGAGAGAGATGAGAGAGAGATGAGAGAGATGAGAGAGAGACGAGAGAGAGATGAGAGAGAGACGAGAGAGATGAGAGAGAGATGAGAGAGAGACGAGAGAGAGAGACGAGAGAGAGATGAGAGAGAGACGAGAGAGAGACGAGAGAGAGAGATGAGGAGAGAAAGATGAGAGAGAAAGATGAGAGAGAGACGAGAGAGAGAGGAGAGAGAGACGAGAGAGAGATGAGAGAGAGACGAGAGAGAGATGAGAGAGAGACGAGAGAGAGATGAGAGAGAGACGAGAGAGAGACGAGAGAGAGACGAGAGAGAGAGATGAGAGAGAGACGAGAGAGAGATGAGAGAGAGATGAGAGAGAGATGAGAGAGAGACGAGAGAGAGATGAGAGAGAGATGAGAGAGAGATGAGAGAGAGACGAGAGAGATGAGAGAGAGACGAGAGAGAGATGAGAGAGAGACGAGAGAGATGAGAGAGAGATGAGAGAGAGACGAGAGAGAGACGAGAGAGAGATGAGAGAGAGACGAGAGAGAGACGAGAGAGAGAGATGAGAGAGAAAGATGAGAGAGAAAGATGAGAGAGAGACGAGAGAGAGAGGAGAGAGAGACGAGAGAGAGATGAGAGAGAGACGAGAAAGAGATGAGAGAGAGACGAGAGAGAGATGAGAGAGAGACGAGAGAGAGACGAGAGAGAGACGAGAGAGAGATGAGAGAGAAAGATGAGAGAGAAAGATGAGAGAGAGACGAGAGAGAGACGAGAGAGAGACGAGAGAGAGATGAGAGAGAGATGAGAGAGAGACGAGAGAGAGATGAGAGAGAGATGAGAGAGAGACGAGAGAGAGACGAGAGAGAGAGAGACGAGAGAGAGAGATGAGAGAGAGATGAGAGAGAGACGAGAGAGAGACGAGAGAGAGACGAGAGAGAGATGAGAGAGAGACGAGAGAGAGAGATGAGAGAGAGATGAGAGAGAGACGAGAGAGAGACGAGAGAGAGATGAGAGAGAGACGAGAGAGAGACATGAGAGAGAGAGACGAGAGAGAGACGAGAGAGAGACGAGAGAGAACATAGGTTAGAGGGTTTGTTTGATGCATTTTCCGTTCTACAGCCTCAGTCCTGGGTCTACAGCCTCAGTCCTGGGTCTACAGCCTCAGTCCTGGGTCTACAGCCTCAGTCCTGGGTCTACAGCCTCAGTTCTGGGTCTACAGCCTCAGTCCTGGGTCTACAGCCTCAGTCCTGGGTCTACAGCCTCAGTCCTGGGTCTACAGCCTCAGTCCTGGGTCTACAGCCTCAGTCCTGGGTCTACAGCCTCAGTCCTGGGTCTACAGCCTCAGTCCTGGGTCTACAGCCTCAGTCCTGGGTCTACAGCCTCAGTCCCGGGTCTATGCTGTCCTATGGCTTTTAGGTGGGTTTTCGTGACGTTTTTTAGTAATTAGATTGATACTTTCAGCTGAGACTGACCCAAAAGTGTGGCTGTGCTTTCTCTCTGAGGTAGAGCTGTGACTGTGGCCACTCAGAGAGATTAGTAAACTTTATAAAAACACAATGACAACACAATCAAAGAGCACTGTGCCCAGTGTCCACAGTTTAATTCCTGTTTGAGCATTATTTAGGAAACTCTTGTAAACCACTGAACTCCAGTGAAACTCAAGCCGTTTCCCGCGGACAGGAAGTGAAGTGGGGTAGTCCTCGCTCCTGATTGGCTCTTCAGTTGTTCAGTTTTTACTAAACCTCAGAACGTCCTGGAGGTGGAGTCAGACACAGAAAGGGCTAACCACTCTGCCACCAACAGAACCTCTAATGGACTGTTGTGTTTTTGAATTGAGAACAAGTTGGACAATCATTTCCAGAACAAGCCCTGAAAATATATTCTCTAATCCCACACCAGTTTCTCCTTTAAGACCATCGGGCTCAAACCAGGTGTGCAGAGAGCAGAGAGAGACCAGAGAGAGACCAGAGGGAGATCAGAGAGAGACCAGAGAGAGACCAGAGAGAGACCAGAGAGAGACCAGAGAGAGAGCAGAGAGAGAGCAGAGAGAGACCAGAGAGAGACCAGAGAGAGACCAGAGAGAGAGAGAGAGAGACCAGAGAGAGACCAGAGAGAGACCAGAGAGAGACCAGAGAGAGACCAGAGAAAGACCAGAGAGAGAGACCAGAGAGAGACCAGAGAGAGAGACCAGAGAGAGACCAGAGAGAGACCAGAGAGAGACCAGAGAGAGACCAGAGAGAGAGCAGAGAGAGACCAGAGAGAGACCAGAGAGAGACCAGAGAGAGACCAGAGAGAGACCAGAGAAAGACCAGAGAGAGAGACCAGGGAGAGACCAGAGAAAGACCAGAGAGAGACCAGAGAGAGACCAGAGAGAGACCAGGGAGAGACCAGAGAAAGACCAGAGAGAGAGACCAGAGAGAGACCAGAGAGAGACCAGGGAGAGACCAGAGAGAGACCAGAGAGAGACCAGAGGGAGACCAGAGGAAGACCAGAGAGAGACCAGAGAGAGAGACCAGAGAGAGACCAGAGAGAGACCAGAGAGAGACCAGAGAGAGACCAGAGAGAGACCAGAGAGAGACCAGAGAAAGACCAGAGAGAGAGACCAGGGAGAGACCAGAGAAAGACCAGAGAGAGACCAGAGAGAGACCAGAGAGAGACCAGAGAGAGACCAGGGAGAGACCAGAGAAAGACCAGAGAGAGACCAGAGAGAGAGAGACCAGAGAGAGAGAGACCAGAGAGACACCAGAGAGACCAGAGAGACAAAAAAAAGAGACCAGAGAGAGACCAGAGAGACCAGAGAGAGAGACTAGAGAGAGACCAGAGAGAGAGACCAGCAAAACTATAATTAATATCTGGACAGACGTCTCCCTCTCCAGTTTCCTCCATTAACACGATGGTACTGAGACCAGGTGAGTCCGTCTCTGATGCGTTTCCCGCAGACTGACACCTGGTAACGCGCCGTGAATGAAAACCGTGAGAAGTGTCTTTCATCTCGAGGCCGACCCTGAATCCGAGGCGACGTTTTGTGCTCAGAACCAATTTGGCGAAAGGAGAGAAGACGTTATTGTGACGGCGCTGTCCGGTCCTGACCCGATTCAGCCTCGGAACCAGAGGTGAAAAGAACAGAGGCCGAGCTAATGACGTTTTCTGTGAAACCAGAGGTGAAATTATTTTTAAAGTGGTTTTTCAGGCGTGAGGTTTAAACAGAGAGGACTGGTTTCATGATGGAAGGTTTAGTTTAAAGACCAAGTGAGGTCCAAGTCTCTGGACCTGCAAGACCAAGTCAGGTCCAAGTCTCTGGACCTGCAAGACCAAGTCAGGTCCAAGTCTCTGGACCTGCAAGACCAAGTCAGGTCTAAGTCTCTGGACCTGCAAGTCCAAGTGAGGTCCAAGTCTCTGGACCTGCAAGACCAAGTCAGGTCTAAGTCTCTGGACCTGCAAGTCCAAGTCAGGTCTAAGTCTCTGGACCTGCAAGACCAAGTCAGGTCCAAGTCTCTGGACCTGCAAGACCAAGTCAGGTCCAAGTCTCTGGACCTGCAAGACCAAGTCAGGTCCAAGTCTCTGGACCTGCAAGACCAAGTCAGGTCTAAGTCTCTGGACCTGCAAGACCAAGTCAGGTCCAAGTCTCTGGACCTGCAAGACCAAGTGAGGTCCAAGTCTCTGGACCTGCAAGACCAAGTCAGGTCTAAGTCTCTGGACCTGCAAGTCCAAGTCAGGTCCAAGTCTCAAAAGTCATTTTTGTATTGTTTATTTGGTTGAGAGAAAGCACAATATTAAACACACACTCACACACACTCTCTCACAAACACACACACTCACACTCTCTCACAAACACACACACTCACACACACAGACACACACACACTCACACACACAGACACACACAGACACACACACACACACAGACACACACTCACATTCACACACACACACACACACTCTCTCACACACACTCTCTCTCACACACACACACACACACACACACACACACACACTGCTAGCGTTAGCAGCTGGTTAGTAGCTAACGTCAGTTGTTTGTGACTTCAGTGAAAATGCTCGAGCAGCGAAACAGAAGTTGTGGAGGTCGCAGAGAAAAGGTGAAAGGTTTGTTTTGGAGAATCTGGATCTGACAGTTTCACAAAGAAGGAGAAACAGGTCACTTTGACTAAGTTATGACCGACTTCACAGGGACATTTTTATAGATGGAATTCTGAATAAAGTCTAAAAGTATTATCCTTATTATTCAGAAAATCAAAGCCCTGGACTCAAGAGAAGAGTCTGTTGTAGAAGTTCCAAGTGCAGCAAAAAGTCTCTGCCTTTTCCTTTCCCGAGACAAACGGGTCAAAGAACAGGGTTAGGGTTAGTGATGATCCAAGACGGACTTTGGTCTCTGCTATTATGGACTTTGGTCTCTGTTCTCATGGACTTTGGTCTCTGCTCTTATGGACTTTGGTCTCTGCTCTTATGGACTTTGGTCTCTGCTCTTATGGACTCTGCTCTTATCTTATGGACTTTCTTAGTCTCTGCTGCTCTTATGGATGGACTTTGGTCTCTGTTCTTATGGACTTTGGTCTCTGCTCTTATGGACTTTGGTCTCTGCTCTCTATGGGACTTTGGTCTCTGCTCTTATGGACTTTGGTCTCTGCTCTTATGGACTTTGGTCTTCTGCTCTTATTGGTCTCTGCTCTTATGACTTTGGTCTCTGCTCTTATGGACTTTGGACTCTGCTCTTATGGACTTTGGTCTCTGCTCTTATGGACTTTGGTCTCTGCTCTTATGGACTTTGGTCTCTGCTCTTATGGACTTTGGTCTCTGCTCTTATGGACTTTGGTCTCTGCTCTTATGGACTTTGGTCTCTGGTCTTATGGACTTTGGTCTCTGCTCTTATGGACTTTGGTCTTGGTCTCTGCTCTTATGGACTTTGGTCTCTGCTCTTATGGACTTTGGTCTCTGGTCTTATGGACTTTGGTCTCTGCTCTTATGGACTTTGGTCTTGGTCTCTGCTCTTATGGACTTTGGTCTTGGTCTCTGCTCTTATGGACTTTGGTCTTGGTCTCTGCTCTTATGGACTTTGGTCTCTCTTATGGACTTTGGTCTCTGTTCTTATGGACTTTGGTCTCTGCTCTTATGGACTTTGGTCTTGGTCTCTGCTCTTATGGACTTTGGTCTCTGCTCTTATGGACTTTGGTCTTGGTCTCTGCTCTTATGGACTTTGGTCTCTGCTCTTATGGACTTTGGTCTCTGTTCTTATGGACTTTAGTCTCTGCTCTTATGGACTTTGGTCTTGGTCTCTGCTCTTATGGACTTTGGTCTTGGTCTCTGCTCTTATGGACTTTGGTCTCTGCTCTTATGGACTTTGGTCTCTGCTCTTATGGACTTTGGTCTCTGCTCTTACGGACTTTGGTCTCTGCTCTTATGGACTTTGGTCTCTGCTCTTATGGACTTTGGTCTCTGCTCTTATGGACTTTGGTCTCTGCTCTTATGGACTTTGGTCTCTGCTCTTATGGACTTTGGTCTCTGCTCTTATGGACTTTGGTCTCTGCTCTTATGGACTTTAGTCTCTGCTCTTATGGACTTTGGTCTCTGTTCTTACGGACTTTGGTCTCTGTTCTTATGGACTTTGGTCTCTGCTCTTATGGACTTTGGTCTCTGCTCTTATGGACTTTGGTCTCTGTTCTTATGGACTTTGGTCTCTGCTCTTATGGACTTTAGTCTCTGCTCTTATGGACTTTGGTCTCTGTTCTTACGGACTTTGGTCTCTGTTCTTATGGACTTTGGTCTCTGCTCTTATGGACTTTGGTCTCTGCTCTTATGGACTTTGGTCTCTGTTCTTATGGACTTTGGTCTCTGCTCTTATGGACTTTGGTCTCTGCTCTTATGGACTTTGGTCTCTGCTCTTATGGACTTTGGTCTCTGCTCTTATGGACTTTAGTCTCTGCTCTTATGGACTTTGGTCTCTGTTCTTACGGACTTTGGTCTCTGTTCTTATGGACTTTGGTCTCTGCTCTTATGGACTTTGGTCTCTGCTCTTATGGACTTTGGTCTCTGTTCTTATGGACTTTGGTCTCTGCTCTTATGGACTTTGGTCTCTGCTCTTATGGACTTTGGTCTCTGCTCTTATGGACTTTGGTCTCTGCTCTTATGGACTTTGGTCTCTGCTCTTATGGACTTTGGTCTCTGCTCTTATGGACTTTGGTCTCTGCTCTTATGGACTTTGGTCTCTGCTCTTATGGACTTTGGTCTCTGCTCCTATGGACTTTGGTCTCTGTTCTTATGGACTTTGGTCTCTGCTCTTATGGACTTTGATCTCTGCTCTTATGGACTTTGGTCTCTGTTCTTATGGACTTTGGTCTCTGCTCTTATGGACTTTGGTCTCTGCTCTTATGGACTTTGGTCTCTGTTCTTATGGACTTTAGTCTCTGCTCTTATGGACTTTGGTCTCTGCTCTTATGGACTTTGGTCTCTGCTCTTATGGACTTTGGTCTCTGCTCTTATGGACTTTGGTCTCTGCTCTTCCGGACTTTGGTCTCTGCTCTTATGGACTTTGGTCTCTGCTCTTATGGACTTTGGTCTCTGCTCCTATGGACTTTGGTCTCTGCTCTTATGGACTTTGGTCTCTGCTCTTATGGACTTTGGTCTCTGCTCTTATGGACTTTGGTCTCTGCACTTATGGACTTTGGTCTCTGCTCTTATGGACTTTGGTCTCTGCTCTTATGGACTTTGGTCTCTGCTCTTATGGACTTTGGTCTCTGCTCTTATGGACTTTGGTCTCTGCTCTTATGGACTTTGGTCTCTGCTCTTATGGACTTTGGTCTCTGCTCTTATGGACTTTGGACTCTGCTCTCATGGACTTTGGACTCTGCTCTCATGGACTTTGGTCTCTGCTCTTATGGACTTTGGACTCTGCTCTTATGGACTTTGGTCTCTGCTCTTATGGACCTCAGGCTCTGTGTGTTTTTTACATCTATAATAATATCTGTATATGAATGAATGAATGAATGAATAGTTTTTATTATTGTGTCTTGCATACACACTGTATGCCCAGCCCTAATGGGCTTATAAGACACCAGTAACACCAACAAAAGCACCAGATGCCAGACAATAGGCACACTATACAATACATAAACTTATTTAAACAAACAAGTCTGCGCCTCAACCAGGCTTTACAAACAAAAGAAGCCAATTTAAACACATTAGAAGTAAACAACCATTTCATCTTGTCGTCATCACTGATCCAGAACATTTCAGGCTTTTGAACAAACAATTCACCAAACAATACATTTCTAAGATCATTGTGTATAAACAGTCTTACAGCTCAGAGCTGAAGGACCATGTGCTCGGGGAGTCTCTCAGTTCTGTAGAATCAACAAACGTAAACTAATACAGCTCGACCTCAGCTGACAGAGAACCTGACAGAGAACCTACAGAGAACCTGACAGAGAACCTGACAGAGAACCTACAGAGAACCTGACAGAGAACCTGACAGAGAACCTGACAGAGAACCTGACAGAGAACCTGACAGAGAACCTGACAGAGAACCTACAGAGAACCTGACAGAGAACCTGACAGAGAACCTACAGAGAACCTACAGAGAACCTACAGAGAACCTGACAGAGAACCTGACAGAGAACCTGACAGAGAACCTGACAGAGAACCTGACAGAGAACCTACAGAGAACCTACAGAGAACCTGACAGAGAACCTGACAGATAACCTGACAGAGAACCTGACAGAGAACCTACAGAGAACTTGACAGAGAACCTACAAAGAACCTGACAGAGAACCTGACAGAGAACCTACAGAGAACCTGACAGAGAACCTACAAAGAACCTGACAGAGAACCTACAGAGAACCTGACAGAGAACCTGACAGAGAACCTACAGAGAACCTGACAGAGAACCTGACAGAGAACCTACAGAGAACCTGACAGAGAACCTACAAAGAACCTGACAGAGAACCTGACAGAGAACCTACAGAGAACCTGACAGAGAACCTGACAGAGAACCTACAGAGAACCTGATAGAGAATCTGACATAGAACCTGACAGAGAACCTGACAGAGAACCTGACAGAGAACCTGACAGAGAACCTGACAGAGAACCTACAGAGAACTTGACAGAGAACCTACAGAGAACCTGACAGAGAACCTGACAGAGAACCTTAAAGGAGGACCAGATAAATGACCAAATATGAGCAAGTTCCTCTAATCTTTCAGTGTCCATGGTAACCACAGCTGCCCTGGGGCACACTGACAGAAGCGAGACAACCAGTCTGTGCCACACACACAGACTCATTCTAATGTGGGGGAAGTGTCTTGCCTAAGGACACAACAGCAGTTTGGCACTTTACAGCCGCAGCCGCCCCACTGTGGCACCTGCTGTTCCCAGAGGTTAAGTGTCTTGCCCAAGGACACAACGGCAGCAGACATCAGTGGGAGATGATGGAGAAAGTCTTGAGAAAACTACTGTTGAGATTTAGGACAAACAATAATCTATCACTTTAAAAACTCAAAATGATGGTGTGAAGACGGATCATGCTGCACTCGCCCACTGCCCATTTTATAGATTTTACAGATTTTACAGATTTTACAGATTTTTTCAGATTTTTTCAGATTTTTTCAGATTTTACAGATTTTTTCAGATTTTTACAGATTTTACAGATTTTATAGATTTTACAGATTTGACAGATTTGACAGATTTTATAGATTTTACAGATTTTACAGATTTTTTCAGATTTTTACAGATTTTACAGATTTTACAGATTTTTTCAGATTTGACAGATTTGACAGATTTTATAGATTTTACAGATTTTACAGATTTTACAGATTTTTTCAGATTTTTTCAGATTTTACAGATTTTACATATTTTACAGATTTTACAGATTTTACAGATTTTTTCAGATTTTACAGATTTTACACCTGGCCTTTACCTTTTTACCCGTTTTTTACCGTTGCTATTTTCCCCATCACTACTGTAAAACTCTGCTTTTTCCCCGAGAGCATTCCCATCTGTAAAACGTAAAAGTCTCTGCAGTAGAAGAAATAAATATCCTCTAAACACGTCTTACGGTCGTGAATATGCAAAAGGTTATGGTGCGTTGAGAGGAAGACGGATGGCTCTGTGTGAGAATAAAGAACTGTTTTACTGCGGCCTCCTCTTCCTCTTCCTCCTCCTTCGTCATCGTCGTAGCTTTGAATCAGAACAAAGAGGACTTTAATATTTAATGCATCTTTGGCGGAGGTCCAGCTGCATCAGAGCCCGCAGTCCAACCTTAAACCCCATTACAAAAAGAGGTCACATTTGCGGGCAGCCGACCAACTCCGCAAGGGCATGAAGAGGTAATCGTGGACAAAACTATCTCGCCGAGTTAATGTATCTGTGACAGACGGGAAACGGCGAGCGGAGGCGGCGCCCTGACAGTCGGTGTTAGCGACGGTCCGCTGTAGACTCTGTGCTGGTTCAGGCGACCGTCAGGCCTGGTTCAAGCGGAAGACCATGGGTTTAACACCCGGGAGGAGGAGGAGGAAGAGGAAGAGGAAGAGGAGGAGGAGGAGGAGGAGGAGGAAGAGGAAGAGGAAGAGGAGGAAGAGGAAGAGGAAGAGGAGGAGGAGGAGGAGGAAGAGGAAGAGGAAGAGGAAGAGGAGGAGGAAGAGGAAGAGGAAGAGGAGGAAGAGGAAGAGGAAGAGGAAGAGGAAGAGGAAGAGGAGGAGGAGGAGGAGGAAGAGGAAGAGGAAGAGGAAGACTCGAACCCACAACCTTCAGGCTCAAAGGCCAATGCTCTACCAACTGAGCCACTGACGCTCTTGACAAACATTCACACATTTTTGACATATGAATATGAATAAGCAAATATAAAATGTATTTTTGGCCTCTGTCACAGCTTCAGATTTGCTTTTTCAGACAGAAAAGTGAAAAAGAGAAGACCCTCACTCAGCTCTCAACCCAAAGTGTCATATAGTGACTCACACGGTTCTTCAAACAAGGAATTTATAGAGAAACGATAAACTGTAGCCACAGCTGCCCTGGGGCACACTAACAGAAGCGAGGCAACCAGTCTGTGCCATAAGCCCCTCCCACCACCACCAACCACTCACACACCAGACTCATTCTGATGTGGGGGAAGTGTCTTGCCTAAGGACACAACCACAGTTTACAGCCGCCCCACTGAGTCACCTGATGTTCCCAGAGGTCTCCCATCACAGCACTAACCAGGTCATGTCCTGCTTAGCCTCTGCGGTCTCACAGGATCTGGTTCTCACCTGCATGGAGCCATAAAAATGTTTTCTAATTAGACAAACACGTCTTGTTTTGGTCTGAAATGTTTTCAGGACTCTCTCTGTGACGTCAAACACCAAAGTCAGGTACCGCAGCTTTAATTCTCTCTTTTTGGCTTTAGACTTTAGAAACGCTTTTTCCAGAAGTGAATCTTTATTGAACCAAGTGCAACAAATCAAAGTAGGTTTGGCTCCAGCGCTGACAAGAGATTTAAAAACTTCATTATTATCTCCAGACAGAACAATGTGGTGAGAAACGAAGAAAATTAAACAAAACCGTTATTTTAGATTTAACCGACAATGTCCCCTCAGAGTTCAGACCTGGAGCCGGTACATCCCCTTTAATGTGACGAACTTCTGGCACAAACACATCTCTGTCTCACCTCTAAACTCTCCGATCTTTATAAAGTCATGGACGGATCCGTTTTCTGACTTTTTAACTCTTTGACTGCTGTCGTTTTTGATGATTTCACTGATTCTCAAGACCCACAGAATATTATTTCCTAAGACTGTGTGAAATGTGAAACCAGATTCTGAAAGACTGGATTGTCTAATTTCATCAGCAAAAATAAGTTTAACCACCTCCCCTTTAACTCCTGTAACCACCTCCCCTTTAACTCCTTTAACCACCTCCCCTTTAACTCCTTTAACCACCTCCCCTTTAACTCCTGTAACCACCTCCCCTTTAACTCCTGTAACCACCTCCCCTTTAACGCCTGTAACCACCTGCCCTTTAACTCCTTTAACCACCTCCCCTTTAACTCCTTTAACCACCTCCCCTTTAACTCCTTTAACCACCTCCCCTTTAACTCCTTTAACCACCTCCCCTTTAACTGCTTTAACCACCTCCCCTTTAACGCCTGTAACCACCTCCCCTTTAACTCCTTTAACCACCTCCCCTTTAACTGCTTTAACCACCTCTCCTTTAACTCCTTTAACCACCTCCCCTTTAACTGCTTTAACCACCTCCCCTTTAACACCTTTAACCACCTCCCCTTTAACCCCTTTAACCACCTCCCCTTTAACGCCTTTAACCACCTCCCCTTTAACGTCTTTAACCACCTCTCCTTTAACGCCTGTAACCACCTCCCCTTTAACCACCTCCCCTTTAACGCCTTTAACCACTTCTCCTTTAACTCCTTTAACCACCTCCCCTTTAACTCCTGTAACCACCTCCCCTTTAACTCCTTTAACCACCTCCCCTTTAACTCCTGTAACCACCTCCCCTTTAACTCCTTTAACCACCTCTCCTTTAACTCCTTTAACCACCTCCCCTTTAACTCCTTTAACCACCTCCCCTTTAACTCCTTTAACCACCTCCCCTCTAACTCCTGTAACCACCTCCCCTTTAACTCTTTTAACCACCTCCCCTTTAACTCCTGTAACCACCTCCCCTTTAACGCCTGTAACCACCTGCCCTTTAACTCCTTTAACCACCTCTCCTTTAACTCCTTTAACCACCTCCCCTTTAACTCCTTTAACCACCTCCCCTTTAACTCCTTTAACCACCTCCCCTTTAACTCCTTTAACCACCTCCCCTTTAACTCCTTTAACCACCTCCCCTTTAACTCCTTTAACCACCTCCCCTCTAACTCCTGTAACCACCTCCCCTCTAACTCCTGTAACCACCTCCCCTTTAACTCCTGTAACCACCTCCCCTTTAACTCGTTTTGCCGCAGACGCTGCAGAACATAAACTGGACGTGTTAACGGCCTTCTCTCTCTCTCTCGCTCTCTGCTCTTTTGTCCCGAGGCAGGACATAGTTTTATCCTGAGCCTCCCATTCGTCACTGTGTCTCCTCCATTTGTGCGGCTGCTAATGTCTTTACGACCACCAGGGGGGGTCTGAGCGGAGGAAATATGACTTCACGGGGCGGAATTAACCGCCGGCAGAATCCAGATTACCATTAGATTCTTTAAGCGAAAGTGCACGATGTACGTTAACAGAGGGAGGGTCCGACACCGACTTTGGTCATTCATCTGAGTGGGACTTTCCTGAGCTGCTTTCTTTCATCAGTTAAGTCTGTTCAAAGCACTTAAGCAAGAATAGGTGCGTTAAAAATGGAGAGAGGAAGAATTTAATACAGATTAGAAGTATTTTGGTGTCTTTTATAATCAAGACTATATTTTCCAGTTGGTTAAAGGCTGTATTTGTATGTTTATTGTTGGGTAGTATTTTCATTAGTTTGGTGTGTTTTGGTGATTAGGAACATTGTAGGTCCCAGTATGGACCCTTGCGGAACACCACAAGTTATATTTATCTGATTTATGTTAAGGAAACTTTGACCTAAAATTTCCATGTAAGTAAGTAATTTTTATCTATATAGGAGGCTGTAGACCCAGGACTGAGGCTGTAGAACCAGGACTGAGGCTGTAGACCCAGGACTGAGGCTGTAGACCCAGGACTGAGGCTGTAGACCCAGGACTGAGGCTGTAGACCCAGGACTGAGGCTGTAGAGCCAGGACTGAGGCTGTAGACCCAGGACTGAGGCTGTAGACCCAGGACTGAGGCTGTAGACCCAGGACTGAGGCTGTGTAGACCCAGGACTGAGGCTGTAGAACCAGGACTGAGGCTGTAGAACCAGGACTGAGGCTGTAGACCCAGGACTGAGGCTGTAGACCCAGGACTGAGGCTGTAGACCCAGGACTGAGGCTGTAGACCCAGGACTGAGGCTGTAGACCCAGGACTGAGGCTGTAGACCCAGGACTGAGCGTGGCTGTAGACCCAGGACTGAGGCTGTAGACCCAGGACTGAGGCTGTAGACCCAGGACTGAGGCTGTAGACCCAGGACTGAGGCTGTAGACCCAGGACTGAGGCTCTAGATCCAGGACTGAGGCTCTAGATCCAGGACTGAGGCTGCAGACCCAGGACTGAGGCTGTAGACCCAGGACTGAGGCTGTAGATCCAGGACTGAGGCTCTAGATCCAGGACTGAGGCTGCAGACCCAGGACTGAGGCTCTAGACCCAGGACTGAGGCTGTAGACCCAGGACTGAGGCTCTAGATCCAGGACTGAGGCTGCAGACCCAGGACTGCGCCTGTAGACCCTGGACTGAGGCTCTAGATCCAGGACTGAGGCTGCAGACCCAGGACTGAGGCTGCAGACCCAGGACTGAGGCTGCAGACCCAGGACTGAGGCTCTAGACCCAGGACTGAGGCTGTAGACCCAGGACTGAGACTGTGTAGACCCAGAGCCTCCTGATCCAAGTATACTTCAGTATTTCCACAAACACATCTTCAGAAAAAGGGGATGAACTTTGCATATTTAAAGAGCCCGGCGCAGATGTGTTGGAGACGGCCCATAAACCGCTTAAAGCATATTCAGGTATTTGGGAGTAATCCGTCCACAGAGTGACAGGTCGGAGTGAAGCAGGATCGCAGCCGTCCTCCTGCGATTGTTCTGATCCTGAACGAGACGTGAACATGTGTAAATGTGTAGTTTTCTGTCCTGCTCCGTCACGTCCCATCGAGACACAACGGCTTCTCAAAACAAACAAGTCTCATTGAAACTCCCACAGAGACCAGAGCTTTTCCTTTGGTTCTGGTTCTGGTTTGGAAACACAAACAGAGATGTGTTCGTAGAGTTTAAATCTCGGTGCCACAAATACATTTAAGCTCATAGTGAAGAGAAGAGTGCGTTTACAGTAAAGTGTCTGGACTTTAAAAGGTTGAAACTCAAAAACTAAAATGACGGTGATAGATTGATCAAGGATGAAATCAAAAGGAAAGATTAACGAATACATTTTTAGGCAACATTGTAAACAACCAGCTCAGCCTCTGATTGGACCATTCTGTGACTCAGGGACATAGAAAATGAAATGTCCTGAGTCTGAAAAAGCAGCAGATGAACTTCCACAAGATTAAAATAAACACAACATCAGAAAATCTCATTTAAAAAGGAATCATAAAAAAAACAATAACAATTTAAACGACCTTTGAAAAATGCGCAACGGACGTGAAGTTTCCCTCAAATATTCTCTAAAAATTAAACTTGGGAGAAAAAAAACATAAAATATCTTCTGATAATTAAAATCTAATGTTTGACCTTTTGTCTCACGTTTGTCCCTTTAGTGTGAACAAACCCACGATCATGAGTTTGGACATGTCTGAGATAAAGTAAGGATTGTAAATACACTGAATACTTTCTGCTTGAATGAATAAAATAAACCGGGATCGCAGCTTGAAATGTAGAGATTTAAAACAGACAAATACACACCTCTCCCAAACTCACTGATCCAGAAACAGACAAATACACACCTCTCCCAAACTCACTGATCCAGAAACAGACAAATACACACCTCTCTTCATCCGCTCTTCATTCTGCTTTCACACCTTTTTACTTTTTAGCACCGAGTTTTTCCAGAAACATGATGTGAAACAGAAAAAGACGGAGACAGAAGGGAATAAAAGAAAATCCAAACAAGTTGATTTATATATATATATATATTTCCCGCAGATTGCTCGACCGTAGTTAATACTTTAAGTGTCCGTTGCCGCAGCTAATGAGGGCTCTTTGCTTTGATCTTGTGATGTCACATAGAGTCAGCCTCTGAAATGGATTCAGACATAAAAGTTTAAAGACTGTCAGCCTTTCTCTGAGCGCTGGAACCTTGACCTAAAACTGCCACAGCTCGTCCTGTTGACCCGTCTCCAAACGCCTAGAACTATATCTGTGTCGACAAACTTAATCTGAACTCATGTTTAAAGAACACATACTGAGCATTATTATGACATTTACAGTTTCTTCAGTAGAAAAAATAACAATTGTACAACACAACTTCCTTCCCCAAGTGGAGGAGTTTTGTAAATGAAGAATAGAAACCAAACAGAAGTTCAGAGCATTGGCCTTTGAGCCTCGTCCCCCAACTGCTCATGTCTGCTGCCGTTGTGTCCTTGGGCAAGACACTAAACCCCACATTTCCACATTTTGTAGTCCCAGAAATGGGTAGAAAAGTAATGAATAAATGAATCTAAACAACATCACGCACAAACAGTCCTCCATCTGCAAAGTCAAACCGTAGATTCTCCCGTGATTCCGTCCTGTACGAGCCCGAGCTAAACGCCGTCTTTATCCCACCTTGACTCCACAAGGTTTTATGCTAATTATCTCCGGGGGCCTCATTTATCTTACTTACGACCATGCATTATTTTCCAACGCTATTCAACTCAATCATTTGGAGGGGATCGGAAAGGACCACCAACTTGTAAAGACCTTATTAATAAAAGCATTCGTCATTGGCTGGCAGCGGGCGAATCACGGCCAGGGACTAGTTTATTACGCCGCCGGTATCTACAGCTATGAATCTCACTGTAGCAGCTTTGACCACGTTTATTTACAGACGACCTGTGTGTGTGTGTGTCTGTGTGTGTGTGTGTGTGTCTGTGTGTGTGTGTCTGTGTGTGTCTGTGTGTGTCTGTGTGTGTGTGTGTGTCTGTGTGTCTGTGTTTATGTGTGTGTCTGTGTGTGTCTGTGTGTGTGTGTGTGTCTGTGTTTATGTGTGTGTCTGTGTGTCTGTGTTTATGTGTGTGTCTGTGTGTGTCTGTGTGTGTGTGTGTCTGTGTTTATGTGTGTGTCTGTGTGTCTGTGTTTATGTGTGTGTGTGTGTGTGTGTCTGTGTTTATGTGTGTGTCTGTGTGTCTGTGTTTGTGTGCACTTGTTTTCAACTCCTGGTGGGTTCCATAACCTGAGATTCCACTCACGTCATGGGGACTGGTTTTACGTGGTGGGGCCCGAACACCGGACCCCACTGGTCCAAGCTTAATAATCAATGGGTAATGCTTTTCTAACGGTCCTTATGCAGTCTCTGTAAAAATATGGAAAGGACCCCTGGAGGTTTACTTTCCTGAAAAAAGTGTGTTATGTGTCGGAACCCTGGTGGTGGGTTGCGGGATATCAAGGAGGGGCACACTGGGGCAATTTCAGTCCAGCAGGCTGGAGCCAATCATGGAGCAGCACAACAGAGGAAGTCAGGTGTCAGGCTAGAAAAAGGTGCAAGTGTGTGGTTCATTAGGCTGCAAGAAATCATGGAGGAGCACACTGAAGCGCACGCTTACAAACCACTGGTAAGTGCTGACTACAAGTCATGACTTCAAATTGTTATATAGAATGATTACAAATTATTTGTTGTTTGTGCAGCTTAGTCAAGAGTCCCTAATTGATGAAGTCGACTCAGATTCTGACGATTTAACTGTCAAGAAGAAACCTGTAAAAAAGTATGGAAAAAGAAAAATCAAAAACACTTTTCTTCAAGACTCGGAAAGTGACGAACCAAAGGCAAATAAGATTGTTATCATGCAGCTGCAAAAGAAGAAAAATGGGGGGCGAGTTTACAGCAAGAGACACTTCTGCCTCTACTGTTCAATGTCCTGCCACAAAATGTCCCGTCATTTGACTAGAAAACATGGAAATGAAAGTGACGTAGCCAGAGCATTGGCTCTACCTGTGAAATCTAAAGCACGTAAACTTCAGTTTGATTTGATCAGGAATAGTGGAAACCGTGAGCACAATTTTGAGGTTTTAAAGGCCGGCATTGGAACTTTAGTCCCAGCTAAACAGCCAAATTCCCCAGTTAAATCCAGTGAGTTTTTGCACTGTATAGACTGTGGGGCATTGCTTAAGCGAAAGTCGCTGTGGAGGCATGTGGCCAGGTGCCGGCTTTCACAGAAAGATGCCCAGGCTAAACCAGGTAGAAGTAGGGTCCAGTCCCTCTGCTCCCTAGCCCAGCCTGTACCGGAGGGCATCAGCAAAAAGCTGTGGTCTTTAATTTCGGCAATGCATCAGGATGAGGTCACGGGTGTTGTCAAAGCAGAAAAGGGGATTCTGAGACTCGGAGAGCACCTGTACTTAAAACACGGGCATGATAAGACAAAGCATGATTACATTAGGCAGAAAATGAGAGAAGTCGGTAGGTTAATTAACGAAGCAAAAACCGCAGGGAAACTGAAAACAATGAAGGATTTCTTTATTCCTTCCAACTTTAACCATGTGATTGATGCAGTCAGGTCTGTGGCTGGATATGATGAGGAAACAAATCAATACAAGACTCCATCCCTTGGCCCTCAAACTCGGCCATAGCCTCAGAAAGCAGATATTCTTGAATGTGACTCAAAAATGGAGCATTGTGTTGATGAACTATTTATTAAAAACCTCCAACGAAGCCGGCTGCTTTTTGAGAAGAGGTGGGACGTCTGTGTTTCTTCTGCTGCCCTACAGACCCTCCGGCAAGCCAAGTGGAACACTCCGGACCTGCTCCCTCTGACTGAGGACGTTAGAGCCATGCATGCACATATTGAGGTATGTCGACCTGAATATGTGCAAACCCTAATAAGTGAGCCAACGTCTAAGCATTGGTCTAAACTGGCAGTTTTGACTCTTTGTGAGGTCATCATTTTCAATCGAAGAAGGGAAGGTGAGGTTTCAAAGATGCCACTGACAGCCTTTACCTTAAGAAGTAAGACTGGGATCCATTCTGACATTGCTCTGGGACTGTCCCAACTTGAGAAAAAGCTGTGTCAGCATTTTCAACGCATTGAAATTAAAGGGAAAAGAAGTCGGAAAGTGCCGGTTCTTTTGACTCCTGAAATGATTGCTTCGATGGAGGTGCTGGTGGAGAACAGAAGGGCCTGTTCCATCTCTGACCATAACCCATACTTCTTTTCCCGCCCGGGCGCAGACACCCACATCAGGGGATCAGACTCCCTACGCCAGGTAGCCAAAGAATGTGGTGCGGTGCATCCAGAGATGCTATCCTCAACCAAACTTAGAAAGCACATAGCTACTATGTCTACAGTTCTCAATATGAAAGAGAATGAAATGGACATACTTGCCAACTTCCTCGGCCATGACATTCGCATCCACAGGCAATATTACAGACTACCAGAGGGGACACTGGAGCTGGCCAAAATCAGCAAAGTGTTGATGGCCATGGAGCAGGGAAGAGTGACGGAATTCGAAGGAAAGAGCCTCGACCAGATACAAATTGAGCCTGAAGGTAATTCTTGATATTATTAAAATATGTATGATTTTTTTCCCCTAAAGGCCACTTGTATTTTTATTTTCTGTGCGACAGGGAGAGCAGTAGAGATCCTCTCACAAACGGACGGGCTAAAAGAAACTTCAAGCGGAGAACCTTCAACCATTCATCCAGATGCACCCCATGGTAGTGGCAGTGCCCCTTCTGGTAAGTGTACCAGGTGGGGGATTACAGCCAGGCTGCTTGGTCCTCACCCTGGGAGTGTATATTGCTAATATATTTTTATTTCTCTCCCTAGAACGTGTAAGAAAGCCCCTGTCACGATAACAAATTTTGCTGGACGAT